>QGSO01000341.1:817779-944089 GCA_011037825.1 Carya cathayensis
GAAAAAGGGTAGGAGCCTAGGTAATAAACTTCAATCCTACGTTTTGGGATCCTCAAATAATTCAACGGTGAATTAAAACACTGATTAAAAACGCGTAAATGTTTTATTTTAAATAAAACACTTTAAATAAAACACCACGATGAATTAAGGTAGAATATTATTTTATAAACTAAAATTTATAAAATAATATTTCCTCATCATTATATAAAATGATAAAGTACCGTTAATTAATCGAAGATGATAAAACCAATTAATTTAAATAAGAGTTTTCAACGTAAAATTAAACATCTTAATATCTTAAAACAACTAAAATATTTAATCTAAGTAATTATCCACAATTATAATATTTTCAGAGCTCATTAAATTATTATAATTGTGCTACTTTAAAAACAAGCTTATCTAATACTTTGAAATTCGATGGATAAGATCCGGGAAAACGCCATCGAGGTACAACGCTTAGGATAAAACTGTTCATGATTTTACAGCTGTCGGTGAAGAACAAATTACGTGATTTACGGAAAAGATAATCTATACGCGTGATTCCAGATGAGGGTAAAGACGAGAGAGATGTGATTGCTGTCGGGAAAGAATCCAAAACTGATTATTTTAACGGGCTGTTACACAAAATCTTTCTCTCTTCTCTTGGTTGGGCTGGGGGTGGGGAGGGGTTTTTTTTTTTTTTTTTTGGATAGGTGGGGAGGGGTTGAGAGAGAGAGAGAGAAGAAGAAGAAGAAGAAGAAGAAGAAGAGGAGGAGGAGGAGGAGGAGGAGGAGGAGGAGGAGACGTGGTACATTAGTAGTGTGTCATATCAGTGTGTGGAATTCCTTTATGGGATTCCTTTAAATTTGTAGTATCTTCCTTTAGTTAAAACATGCCAACGTAGTGAATGTTCGATGATGCCATGGACTCTTTCCAATGAACTATTTTTAGTAACTCGGCCCACAGTCCGCCAGGTTCCCTTCACAATTCCAAGATGTTCTTTTCAACCTCTTTTGTACCCATATCCATGTTGCCACAAAAATAGATAAACAAAAGAGAGAGCTCTAGGTTGAGTTAAATTTCAGGAATTCAATAATGCCTCCCTAGGTGAAAATGGATGTTAGAGATGAGCGTTTTAACATACACATATAACGGGACTCATTTGGTAATTCTTCAGTCTGTCTCCACTTAACATCAAATTGAGATTGAAACGAAATGAACTATAATAGATGTTGATAATGATAAAGATTCTCAGATATTTAAAGATTGCCAACCCGATAGACAGTTTCCACCATCAAAACTTGCTCAACTCCTATGCAAAATCCTAGTACTTATTGTACAATAAAAGGCTGATATTGCAGTATCCACAGCCAAAATTAAATTTCAATGGAATGGCATTTTGGTGTTGAAGATTTTAGTCTCCCACAACATCGATAAGAAATCATTAAATATTATTCAGTCAAGTTCCAACACTATTTTACCGGGAATGTGCCGCTCATATTTGGCCTTGTGAGCCTCTCTAACCTGTGTGATGGGAAATGTTTTTTCCACTGGCATTTTCAGCTTCCCAGCTTCTGAGAGTCTGCGGATCTCATCTAAACCTTCTGAGTCAGCCCTCATGTATGTCCACCAATATTCTGTGCCATTCAAAACAAAAATGCAGGCATTAATTCAATGACCTTTGTGTGATTGCACACGTTATCGTGGGATACAAGAACCAGATGAAAATGTGTCATTCATGCTCTTGAAGGCAGATGAAAATGTGAACAAACATAACTACGATATTTATTAATTTTCAACCTCAACCCTCAAAATTTTCTAGAGCAGAAGCTTGCTCTTCTGATAAAAAGACCAGATACACAATTCAAGCCAGATTTTATACTTACAACAACTACTACCAAACTCTAAAAAAGAAGACAAAGGATGAAGCTATTCCAAAAGTTGTTAAACACCCCCCACCCTCCCGCCGGTGGGAGTAAGGACAGCAGGAAGGAGAAATACATGTTGGATCATATCATCAACTATGACTTATAAACTGCAAACCCATAACAAGAGTGCAATAATAAAAGAGTTTCATGTATGATCACATTTTCCCTTCTCACTTCCACCTTTTAATGCTTTTGGCATCTGGGTTTGTACATTGATAAAAAATTTAAACCCAACGTACTCTGAGGTTAACAAGGGAATTTTTTGAATTGTCAATGAATTGAGACACTAAAACATGCTCAAACATGTAAAAAATATTCTGCTAAAATAATATGTAAGATGTAACCCTTTTACCTATTCCATGAGAATAACGGTATTGAATTTGTTTCTTCAATAAAATAGCTGTGGCTAAAGGAAGTCCAATTGCTAGCCCATACCTATCAGCCAAAGATGCCGCCTCACCCTACAATGAAAGAGGCTAAAAACTTTAAAGGCATACGTGGCAGCATTCAGAAAGATGCATACAAAAAATCTTTAGAGAAGATCATGCAACTATCTCATACCTGAAGCGTCATATAGTGTCCACCTCTCTTCAAAAAGTTGATACTTATTCTTTCTGTCTCTGGTGCACCAATGGTGTCCAAAACAGCATCAAACTTCCCTTTTATTGCCAATTCAAGGTCCTGTAAATTGAAGGAAAAAAAAATCAGTCTTAGTCCCCAAGATCATATGAAATCACTATCTACATAAGGTATCCGAGGAGATATGACCTCAGCAGTGTAGTCAACTGCCTGCTCCGCACCAGCTGCCAATACTCGACCAATACTTTGACTTCCACAAGTAGCCGTAACATGGCACCCTGAAGCTACTGAAAGCTGAATTGCGGCAAACCCTACTGCTCCTCCACCACCCACCACTAATACTCTTTGCCTGTGAAGATGAGATCAAGGAGACAACTATGAGGAACTGCATGATGAAAATATAACATAAAGAACATTCGGTAATTCTTTAAGTTGAAATTGCATTTCCTTATATTTCATCCTTTTCTACAAACTTCAAGCAAAGCATAAAATAGGCCAATAGAATTCCAATTATATTAAAGCATGCCAATTTCATAGGGTTAATTTTATCACGACATCCAGCAACATTTGCAATGGAAAAGAAAAGAAATCAATGCTGCTTGGTAAATAAGCATGTCTATATTGAAACAATCAACCAACCAACCAAGCAATATTCAGAACAATCTCATTTTTTACTACTGCAGTCGTTGTAAAATGGTCATCCAAATGTCTGAAATAAAGCATTTTCAGCTATCAACCATTTTGTGGTGAAGACTGCACTATCTATAATGGTGACAGCTTTGTGTCTTCATAAGGCACATTATTCATACAACTTGATAAAAGGGGGACAGCTAAGAAATATATGGCAGAGAGAGATAGAGAGAGAGATCAAACCATACCCCTCACTTATCCTAGCAGAACCTTTTAAGGCACGCCATGCTGTCAGCGCAGCAAAAGGAATGGCACTTGCCTCCTAGGAGCATAAAAGTTATATACGAAGTCAATCTCTGTAGACACATCGAAAAATACTAACTTTAACTATTTCTCAAATTATGTGATTCATCATATGTTGAGAGCTGTTTTTAGGCCACATCATGCAGAATAAGAAAATCTGGACAGCTTATGAAATGTTATCATAAAATCCACATGGAAGTGCCAAATGACAGAAGGCATGGCTTGGAAGCAGCAACTGCAATTTTTGCATCAATGCATTCTGAAGAGGTGATTTTCAGAATTCAAAAACACTGCCCCATTAAAATACTAATGATGAGCCAAATATTTTTTTTCTTTACTTTTCTGTAAAATCCAAAAGTGAATTTTTTTAGCAGGCTTAATTTTTTCTGTGGCTCATAAATTGTCCAAGCTAGCAATTAAAGCCTAGGCACCAATGTTCAGCATATCGTTCAAAAGGACAACAGTACACCAACTTTAATTAGCATTAGAACAGCTTTTATCGTTGAATGAAAATGCCCACACACATGAGAGTAACAATTACATCAATAATTCTTCAGCTAAAGACACAAAACGCTACAAAATTTACCACGTGTGTTACTGCAACAGGTTTGGGAGCAAGCTCATCTTCAGAAAGAATTGCATAGTCAGCATAAGTACCCCTAATGGCAGTTGGATGCAATGCACCAAAAACTTCTTGCCCAACACGAAGTGACCGAACTGAAGCTCCAAGCGCTGCAACTTCACCACTAATATCACGACCCAAAATGAGAGGTAGATGTGGTTCAAATATGGAACGACCATAGGCTGATCGCATCTGAAAATATTAAATCTAAAACATTCAATACGTGCTAAGATCAATGGATGATTAAATGTCTAAGCACAAGTGAAGGGAAAGTGGAGGGGGCATTGGGCAGGGACAGGATATTCTAGTATTGGTACATTCCGTTACATAGTATTGGTATAATCGTTTGCCGTGTGCGGCAAACAGTTCAGCACCCGGATCGAGTGGCATGAAGTGAATGTGTAAATACGTCTGCACACAAGCGCATGAACACACAGTGGCTAGTATTATAAATTCGTAGTCAGTTTCAGTGGCCAACATCTCTCAAACGCCGATTGATTTCCTTCAGTTTCGTCACCTATTTCCCACGTTTTCTCAGCAACCAAGCATAACTAGAAAAAGATAAAAACCAATCCATCCACCCACATTTAGAAAGAAAAAAAAAAAAAAAAAAAAAGAGGAAAAACAAAGCGCATACTCTGGTATCGAGAGGGTTAATGGAGACAGCACGAGCGCGGACGAGAACCTCATTGGATTTGAGAGCGGGGACTTCCAGATTGGGACGGAGTTCCAGCACCTCCGGCCCACCGAACCGCGGAAGCACGACGGCTCTGCAGCTGGTAACGATGCCTCTCAGCCCCAAAACGTCTAAACTGGGACTCAGAAAATTTCTACCAATCGAGAAGCTCCGAGGCGTCAGAATTCGCATTTTGTAATGTCCGTTTGAGTAATCGTGAGTTCAGAAAAGTGTTCTGTTATGGAATCGGAGAAACAAATATCGATACGTAGTAGTGTTTGTTAGGGTTTCGATGAAGAGTGAGGGGGAGTCAACGCAATATAAAAGCAGTGAAGAAGAGAGTGAAGAGAATCAAGAAGACGTGTCAGTACTTTGGTCCGCACGGCAGAGATGGCGGGGGTTCGTTTCCGCTGCGAAATGGAGGACGCTCGCTCTATGCTAACGTGCACCTTGGGTGATCTTTGTGATAAGCTGCGCCCCTTGCGTTTTTTTCTTTTTTTTCGCTTTGATCTCGCGTCCAACAATTTTTTTTTACTGCCATTTTTTTTTAGGCCTGGAAATAATTATTAAGAGAAATAATTGAGTGTTCAAATACCACACAATCACTTTAAAAAAAAAAAATAAATACGAAATTGATATAAAAAAAATTAACTTTAAATAATAGATCTCACCTTCTTTCAAAACGACTGTATATCATTTGCATATTTTACAATTATACGTAACATTACTCAAAAAGAAGATTTCTTGTTCAACGTTACAGAGGGCAAAATATCTTGTTAGAAAATTTCCCTTGTCCCCCTTTTTGTGTTAACTTATAATCAACGTCGACTCATTATCTTGATCAATGAAAAAATTAAATAGGGTCCATGGTGGTGCAAAGGACTACCAAAGATAGAAGTTAGGGGGAACCATTGACTGAATTGTAAGAGACTATCATGAAAACAGATCCTACTCGGAGTGACAAAAGCTCACTGACAGTCTAAAAGCAAAAACAAATACAAAAATAGAGAGAATTGCATAATTTCCTATCAATCTACAACTTTGCTTCATGTCTGTTCTCAGTTGAGCCAAAAGGAGCAGTGCTGCTGCTCACGACTGCTGCACCCGTGGGAAAATTGGAATTTCCTGCAATGTTCGGGTTGCCAGTCTCAATTTCTTTCGGTTCAAGGGTTACTGTATGAGTGGCTACAGTAATGTTAGCATGGGATACAGGAGCCACCATAGCTGCTTCGCCGGAGTGTTGCTTTTGCATTGTTTCAACAGGAGTAATAGCCCTCGGAGCTGTGACTGCCGAAGGATTTGTGGTAGTTTTCTGCTGGTTGATGGATGCTGCCTCATTCACAGCATGAAGTTGCTGCAGCCTGTAGTCAGTTTCAGGCCGACGGCAAACCTTTCTCAGCGGCACTATTTCCTGAGGTTTAAAAAATCATGAAGCAACCAAATAATTATATACGATCATAAACCACATTTGAATGACATTACAATGCAATCAAAAGTCCTGTTTGAATCCATATTCATCACCTTAAAATATATAAAATGAATAGAAAGCAAATGAATTCCCATGGCAGCGTGAGATATAAATAACTACATGACGGAGTGCATTTGGGGCTAAATCAATCTTATTGATAAATAGAAAATTCCTATAAAATGAATGACCATAAAGAAATGGATATTTTTCTACAATTTAAAGGCAAGTGGTGACCTAAAACAATATAAAAGAATCATCATACTGGCCAAAAAAGTTATATCAAGTTTATCAAGTAAACCAAGGACCATGGCTGATGTAGAACTCGGAGGAGGAAGAAAGAAAAAGGGGGGGGGGGGGGGGGGGGAGGTGCCCAAAGTGAGAGAGACTCAAATGGAAAAAGAAAACCTTACTAGAGAATTCAGGCAAGTAAATACCTCAGACTGATCATGATCATAACGCACCAAAAACCTACAACGGCAACCTCTGACATCATGCCTTCGTCTTTGTGCATCAAGGACATGGGCATCATAGTAAAGAGCCTGCTCTTTACCTTCCTGAAATTTTTCAAAGCATCGAATAAAAAGTTCTCAACATCTGATTAGAATAACTCCCCTTGCTGTTGTTGACTAAATGAATTTCCTACTGCAATTGCATTGAGATAATTCCACCTGAAAACAGAGTATGAGATCTCCGGGAAGAACTGCAACACATTCTGATGATTCGCATGGGAGAGAGCGCAGCCTGACATGCTTACGAACATTAACCCACTCATCCTCCTCTGATCCAAAACCAGCAAAACGGACAAGTACTTCCTGAATATCCAGCAAGATTACAGACATGACATGAAACAAACGGTAGGTGAAAGGCCATGAAGAAAAAATGTAACCCGAACAATAAGAGCAATGCTATCTGCATTTTATTGCACACTTTTAAGGATAAAACTTAATATAGTCAAAACAAGATTTGAGGGATTGAATACGAAGACGACGAAAAATCCAATCAGGTATTTGGACTTAAGACCTTCATGACTCATAACTCAGAATTTTTAAGGTCATTCTCATGACCCCCATTCCAAACCCTAATATGGTCAACCGGGATATATGCAATATGGATACCTTTTTCTCACAGGAAACAAGGGATTATTCTATGACATTCAATTTTAATATGAAACAAACATAAAAGAATTCAATCCATGAGGAACTTGAAACTCACTGGATCACCAGTCTCCAAATGTCTATGGGAAACAAAGGCAGCAACATCATACCTAAGAAAAGAAAAAAAGTTTTAGACTAATTGCTACTGAGTCATTTACCAGAAAAAAAATCATATTTATAGGATAGAATAAAGAAAGCATCTAGAAATACAAACTACAGTTCCTACAAAAAATGACAAGAAATACTAACCATGCACCATCCCTCCCAGATTTGGCTTCAAACTCCATTGGAGAATTTTCAGTAGCACCCTTTCCTGCACTTAGAACTGGAGAAAAGAAAATGAGGGCTCGATTTATCTAAATATGATGACATAGATGCCTAACAATTTTTCTTTTTATTTTTTATGACAAGGAACCCCGGAGATCTTGTAAATGCAACATGTCTTTCAATAACGTGCTCACATCACATGGATCAAGTTAATTTTCAGCTTTTCACTGATGGGAGGTCGCCCTAGACATTGTCTGCACTCAAAGATTCAAACCTTGGACCCAGGAGAATGCCCCAACGACCAAGGCTCTTACTAAAATGGTCTTTAGAAAATGTTGGGGTAGTGAAATGAAGAGCACGCCTGTCTACTGCTCTTCCTGTTACCTGATTAACAATGTTTCTTAATGGCTTCTCAGGGTTCGGGGCATTTATGGATGACATCTTTCATCTACCTCACCTTTCACCATTATAGGAAGAGTAAAAGTTAATTAATAAAAGGGATGAAAGATGGGCTGTGATTTGTAAAGAATGTGAAGGGCACAGACTACTAGACATCTATGCTTTTTTTTAGAACTATTAGACATCTCTTTTAATTAGATATTTTGAAACATTGACAGACCAAATAATAGCCAAGACTGCACTTTTGGAGGTGGTTGTGTTTCTGAAAGACGAGAGCATGACTGCAAACTTGATAACAAATCAGTTCAATTTCTGTATGCTCCTGTGTCATGTTCTATGTTTTACATCGACAGGCAATTTTTAAGGTAACGTGCAAGCAACAAAAAGATGTGCAAGAATCATATCAAACAACATGGACAACAGGTAATAGTCATTTCCCTGAAAATTCAAACATAGTTGAATATAAATGTTTTCATAAAGCTTTAAAATTCCAAAATGTTACTCTAGAAATAGATACAGATACAAACATAAACAACTACATGCAGCATTTGGATAACTCCAGAATATTATGAGTTTCTGGAGTTATGGATGAATATTTTTTTTCTTTTCCCAGGTTGTAGAGTTTCTACTTAGACATTATATCTTAACATGCTTCCAAATATACAATAGATGACATACGAAAAATCAATAAACTAATTCGCAACAACAGATTATGTGCACCATATAGATAAAAGTTGATTATCAATCATCATGACAAAAAAAGAAACTCAATACAATATAGAAGAGTAAATACTTTTTGGGCAAGGAATAGTCTATACTAAATACAGAAATAGGGCTAAAACTTATGGAAGAAAGAAAGGAGGTCTTCAAAACTATGAGCATTGAGTAGGACACATCCTACCTGAAGGAGCAGCTACAGATTGTGGTTGTGGTACATTTCTCACTGGATTTGAATCATCCCGTGGCATGGGAGAGACATTTAACTTCCCAGGAGCCTTACTTATTTTTGCCCTTATAGCATACCGCCTATTTTGGAACCAGTTCCAAACCTAAAATGAAGATTCTAAATGAGAAATGAGACTCTAAATGATTCCTCATAAGGCAAAAATTGATCAAACCACCATACTTGCTTCATCTGAACTGTAATCTTCCCTTTGCGTTCTGCTGACTCACTACATCACAAGACAATGCATCACAAGTAAAAATTGTAATGCTTACAATATTGAAAGAGACGAAGGCGCAGTGGCGCACCTGAACTTCTCTGCAAGTGACACAATAACATCACGTGATGGCATTGTATTATTGTGTTGTTGCAGAATAACATCCATCTCCACAACCTTGATAAAGTAGCAAGACATTATATGGCATCATGAACACAGAATCATTTGATGGCTAGAGAAAAGACAGTGAAATTAACTCCCATTCGTTTTCTTATCTTTTCTTTTTTCTTTTCTGACCCTCTCTTTATTTCTTATTAAAATCCAGGTACAGTTTTTGTTGTACAGGTAGGTGTAGGTGAATTCAAGAATCTTACAAGGAAGCTATGCTTAAGACATTCTCAGTGTCAGTATTAAATTGAATATTCCAAAAATAAGATGACTGAAAAGGCTGATAAAACTGCACCATATAAGGTAAGAGCACGTTTCCAAAAGTGGAAAAAATGAAGATGACATTAAAACCTTTATTTTCAAAACTGTATCCTAAAAATAATTCCCGGATCCCAACACAACAGATCATCGCTAAAATATTTCCAGTCACTACCTTTAGGTTTTTTGTTCAATGAAAGAAATGCCGCATAAACAAGCACTCCTTCCAAAGTGTTTTCAGGTTTATTTTTGAAGTTTCTGGAAATAAAAACATCTAAAAAAGAATCCAAAATAGCTTCATGCTACGAAATACACCGATTACCTTTAAGTTCAAATTTGATACATACATATACATACACACATGCAACAGTAAATTGATAAGCTTATATTAAATCAACCACCAACAGGGAACTTTAAAACCCCAGAAAACCAAAAATATAGAGCTTGCATAATTGACCCATTCAACAGTTCCACCCCTAAATTTGAAATTTACTGCGCGCATACGTATCCAAAACCCAGAAAATCAGGCAGAGAAACCCTGCCAATTTTAAAATATTTTCACCCAGAATTTAGCTGGAATTCATTAAATCAAAAGAAAAATGCATAAATACATACCACAAATACATATATAGGTTCCCAGACTCGTACATATTAACATGAATCGCAAATTAGCACGAAAAAATAACTCGCAGAAGAAGATACCTCATTTTGTGCAAAGCGAAAGGCAGGGCCTCCATTGCTTGGAGGCCGACCCATGATCTCTTTCCGTCGCTCTCCTTGTGTCTCCCTCCCAAACTTTCAGAAGCGAAAGAACAAAACTTCAACCAAATACAAACGCCCGATGGATTTAGATAGATGCAGCGCTTAAGCTCGCCTAAATTTGTATTATTTTTATTATATTATAATAATCATAAGAAACGAGAAGGCCCGGAACGCTGTAGACTACTACCGACTATCTTTGTGTAGACTGTAAAGTCCCTGCAAATTTTCGGGAAGAGACAGTTTGGGCGCAAAGTGCAAACTGCACGAACTAGTCGCCAAAAGTAGAAGACACAGGATATTTCCGCATTATGGCGAGCTGTTCGCATAATAATAATAATAATAAATCTTTTTATTTTTATTTTTAAAGCAGAATCAATAAATATCTAATGTTTTATTTATTTATTTATTTTTTGGGATGAAAACTTATATTCATTGAAAGAAAACTGATGCTATATATCGTGGCGCTGATTAAATGATCAAATTCTTCCCAACTTTCCGTTGTACATACGTGGCGCTGTTTGAAAAACATTAGTGTGCTACCAGTAACCAGCCTACCTGGTCCTAGACCATAACCTTCAGCTTGATTGCTGTTTTTAATTTTAAATGTATTTATATATTTTTTATTTAATAATTAAGAAATTGATTAAAATATTAAAAAAAATAATTGGACGACACGCCGAGCGGTATACTTCATGCGGCATAGTAGCCGCATCCTATATAATATCCAACATGGTCACAATAAACCAATAAATAAATAACAATATCAAAATGCACTAGCTAAATCTACCGTGAGACTGCTCATAATAAAATCTGAAGCTTCATGCCACCATTGAAAAGTATCATTCACAAACTGTGCATGTCAAGCTAGAAGATGGGATAACTCATTTTCCATGCCTACCAACGTAAAGAACATCAAAAGAGATGAAAACAAACAACAATATTTTTACTCCATGAATCAAATGACTAAACCTGTTTAGGTTATCCCACCCTCGAGCAAATAGCCTCCACTACAGCAAGTGAATCCCCTTCAAGAATTAAACGAGATATGCTCATATGAGAAACTAATTATAAGCCCCTTAGAGCATCAAGGGTTTCAATATCTTTCATCTCATAAATGCCCAACTCTCTTCTAGATATTGCAATGACCATACAACCTTTTTCATTTCACAATACACCACCCCCTCATAAGAGTGTATGGAATTAAACAAACCCCTATAAACATTCAGTTTTAAGGTTCGGCATGACGGAGGATACTAATGCAGGACAAATAACTATATCTAATGTTACTCAACAAAAATCTTAACTCTTGTGACCATTAGGAAGGACATTAATTTATTAATAATTCTGAAATATTTCATTTATCAAAATTATATTTCAGAAATATTTAGTAATTATTTTACGAGAGCAAAATTCTCCAACATTTTTTTTTATAATCTTTCAACCTGAATTTCTGATTTTTACAACCTTTTCTGAGAGTCGCATGCTGATATTATATTATATATATATATTTTTTAATTCTGATTGAATCTTTTTCTGATGTGCATTCTCACGTCGGCATGTTGTCAACAAATTAACGAAGAATCGACAAATGGATCACTTTGAAATATGAATTATACCACAGGATATAAGTTATTAAAAAATTCGTGTCCCAAACACCAATTTAAAATTCGACAAAACCCAGAAATTAATTTATAACCACAAACCAAGTTGCAAAGCTCATATATTTACCAATGTCATCTGAAAAGCATAGTAAATGCAATAGATGATCTCCCATATAAGGGAGTGAGGAATACAACCCCCATCACCAATAAGGTTCTTTCAATGCATTTTTTTTTTTTTTTTGTTTTTTAAAAAGAAGATGGTACTTCAATTTTATTGATAATCCTCACTTATGGCGGAGGAAAACCGTAGTTACATTTCAGATGCCGTGAATTATAAATAAGCAAAAAAAAAAAACAAATCTTAGGCATCAAAAAGCAAACCTAATACTTCCAACAATTTGAAATCCCAGGTTCTCCCAACGCATGCTAACACAATAATCACACATTATTACTCTCTGGTTTTGTTCTCCCCGTCCAGAAGAGAACCAGAATTATGAACGTCTAAGCAGCTTCCTAGTAGAACCATCATCTTCGACGTTGTTGACCCGCTCGCATTCGTCAATCCATTCACTATATCTGTGTTCCACAAATATGAAATGAGAAAAAGAAAGAAAATATACCAGGAAAGCAATTCTCTAGTTCTAAAGTAACAACACTCATACAAGACTTTCAACTTACATGTCTATAGGTTCAGTTAAAGCTGCAAAACAAAAAACAAAAAACCAAAAAAAGAAAAAGAAACGAAAGATTAGTACTTGATTTACTGATTTAATATGGCTAAAAGATCACTGAAGATTCTTGGGGAAAAAAAAAAGGATTATCGCAGACCAGTGGATCAAGCCACAGCAAATAAAAAGGCGTGTAATCCCCAGAAAATAATAAAAAGAGGTCATAATCTATACGTCTCAAATCCCAGATAGATTAGGGGGAGAGTTTTTCAATCTAGTCCCGTTTGAGAAGGTTTTACGAGTTGAAACTCTTTTTCAAACTCAGGCCCGTGATAGCAGTGGCGGAACCATATGCAATTTTTTTGAAAAATCAAAATATACCTTAGTTTTTATTTATAATTTTATAAATATAATGCCCCCCAAAAATATTTATGAACTCTATTTATTCTATAAAATTTTATGAAATTTTAATATACTTATAAATGTCTTTTCAATTTTATTTTATTTTTAGTTTCAAAATTTTGTATAATTCCTATATATTATTTATTTTCAAAAGTATGGTCTTACTAAAATTAAATCAAAATTAAGTTTAGCAGAAATAATAAACATAATAATATGGATTCCAAAGGTTTTTGTTATACAATATTAGGCTTCTTAATTTGGAATCCAAAGTAAAAATACAAGAAAAATAATTTAAAATTGGTGATTTATATGAAAAATAGTTCAAAGGTTTTATCCTCTAGACTTCATTCAGTAAGAAAAATCTTATTTAAGGTCTCTATTATAATATTATACGCTTAATGTGACATGAAAATATTTAGAGTTTACATAAAATTTAATAAACTAGCTTACATATATACTAGAATGAAAGATGACATTCTAAAAAATCACTTGATAATTTATACAAAGTAAATAAATTCTAAACATTTCATTATAAAAATAATAATAGATTAATATTATTTTATAAAACATTATCGCCAGAAACCTGAAACATATATTAAAGTGTTTTATAACTTTTATTTTTAAAATTTTATTTTTATCTGTATATTGCAAATTATCGTGATCTAATTTTATATAAATTTATGTTTTTAATCATTTTTAAATTTCCATGTGTCCGCCCCCCTCAAAAAAATTCATGGTTCCGCCACTGCCTTATAGGTTAATTCCCTAAGCCACGAAATAATAATAAGGTACCTGTTATGGTGGTGCTGAAACTCTCTTTGCAAACCCAACAAGAAGCCTCACCAATCAAGTTCTTCATATCACTGAAACAGTACAAAATCTTTCAGTTCCAATCAACACCAATATGAAAATTACATACATGAGCACACAAACTTTACTTCATAAATGCATTAATTAACGATCGAGACACGACTCAAAAAAAATGGAAGAATCTTCATAAGCAAATTGAACTTACGAACATGATGCTATGTACGTAACCAGAGTCTACAAGTTTAGTGGAAGATCATGTCAACTTCTAATATGACTAGAATTCATCAACTACATCTCTAGTAAAAGTAATTCCATCGTAACACTTGTTCCATGGATCTAAATGGATGCTTGTACTTACATTTGGCATTCAACACTTGTTCCATGGTTGCAGAAGGGGCAGCTGAAGACGGTATCAAGCTTGTCCATTCGCTTCTTCGGGGGTGGCTTAGCCCTTGATTTCCTTTTCCCCATTTGTCAACTCGATCAAACCTGTTCGATATCATGTTTCACCACATCAACCCATGTTTAAAGCATGCAAAGCATGGGATTATTACTCAAAGAATATATAAGTCTTTGCTTCCATGGAAGCCTATCCCGAAGATTAAATCTCCTTATAACAGCGAGTGAATAGATGGAAAAGAAGCTGAGAGAAGGGAGAAAGGAATTAAAGGAAAGGAAGCGTACGTACCTACTACCCGCGCCAAAGTTGCTCGATCGACGAAGCCTTGAAATATGATTTATCTTAGAGAGAGCGTTCACCAGTTTGTACCAAAAAATTTATGTGGATTGTAGTATTTATAGACAATAAAAGAGTACTCCTATTCCTACTTATCTTAAAAAAAAAGAGTACTATTCCTATTAGGTCTACGAATCTTATTGCTAGATGTTTATCTCTTCGATCACCTGGCACGTCATTTATTAAACATATAAAATATTATATTTAAATCCAAACAACACATGTAAATATAAAAAAAAAAATATTTGAAAATTGAAATTTTAGATCGATTCTTTTTATCTTTTTTTATTTGTATTTTAATTTTTTAATAAATTACATGACATCATATTATGGTGTCGTGCCAAGATGACCATATGAACCGTAAGTTTAGATGATTAAATAATATTATTCTAAAACAGTATGCTTAAATAATCCTCCTTTTGATGATTTTTGTTCGGCTCGGCCAATATGAAAGAAATCTATGATGAGTGGTTTTGGTCAACTTAACGAGAACACAAAGTGTACGTATTGATGTATATATAATACAATCAGGTAGTAGACATAGCATCCATCTCAAAGTTTACAACAGATCATGATAACTCAAGATTACAGCTTAATTATCTAATAACGAAGTTTTAGCTAGCAGTAACTTCTTGGGATGATCATGATGATATGTATATATATTAGGTTGTTGAGGCTCTGTCCGGCCTGATTCTGATGAATGAGAGTTCATGTGTGAGATCAAGTCTCGAGCATCTCCTGGACTGTGAGATGTGAGTCAGGCTGGACTGTTTCTAGAACTGGTTTTTGTTTTTCCGTTAGTTGAGTTACATGATTTTGATTCGAGTATAAAAGGATATTTATAACTGTAAAAGAGGTGTGTAATGGGCACATCACAATGGATACTTATATAATAATATAAGCAAAGGGCAAGTGGATTGGTATATGGAGAGCACCCGGCCACTTTGGTATTTTGAAGGGGGGGGAATCTGTTCTTGGTATTGGTGTGTTTGATTTCTTGAATACTTGATCTTGAGGACTGCTGGGACCTTATTTGCAAAGCGGAAGCTTAACACAGTGTGTAAAATATGGTTTGATGATCATTGGGATTTTGTGGATCTTTAAGGAATTATGTTATTATTTGATGAAAAGGAAATCATGAAGGCTCTTGGTGTGGAATTTATATCAATAAAACAGTGATAATCATTAGAATCAGAAATTTTAACTGACCAGATTATATATTCTTGCTGTTCCACATGCTTAACTCAAAAAGTTTTGCAACTCTGTCCAACCGAAAGTTTATGTTTCGACGCCATAATCTGGAAGCTATTTGATTGCTCATCATTAATAAACAATGATGAGGTGATCAAAACTGCTACTGAAGTGTACTGCTATTGAAATTTACTGCTACTGAAGTTTCTGGTTTGTGGAGCAACTACATTATTTTGATATGAAATGTGAATCTACTGAAGTTGCTGATTTATGAATTGGTTTGTTGGTACTGAAATGCGGCTTGCCTTTGTACTATAAATTAATGTTGAGTGATACTGAATGTTGGTGGATTTTGGGATACGGCTTGCCCTTTGTATTATAAATTGATGTTATAGATTGTTGTTGTTTTTTGTATTTAGGGCTGCGGCTCGTTTTTATGATAGAAAAATTAATTTATATTAGAAATTGTTTGTTAATTAAAGTCCTTTGATTATAAATTTTTTTTAATTAAAGTTCTTTCATTATAAATTGTTTTTTAATTAATATGATTTTTCAAACTAATGTCAATTTAAGATATATTAATGATTGGAAATAATAATTTTCTTTATTAATTAATATATGAAAAGTATTTACAAAATATTAAAAAATTTATTATTTAAATATATAATATTATATTATTATTTTGACTTTGGGATGACTAATCTAATGTGGAGCACTATTTCTATTGGTTTGAACTTTAACTAAAAGCTCTAACTTTAGTCAAAATTTGAACTAGGCTATTGGCAACGCTATGAGATATGTCTAGATGAGAAACTAATTGTCGAGGGCTTCAATATCTTCCACCTCATAAATACCCAACTATCTTCTAAACATTGAGGTGACTATATAGCATTTTTCATCTCGCAACACAATACTCACCCTCGAAGAGTGTATAGAATTAAATACAACTCCATCAACATTCAATTTTAAGGTCCAAAATATACCGAAACAGTACAGATAACTATATCTAATGTTAATCAATGAAAATCTTAACTCCCGCGACCATTAGGAAAGACATTAATTTATTAATAGTTTTGAAATATTTCATTTACCAAAATTATGTTTCAGAAATATTTAGTAATTATTATTTTACGAAAGCAAAATTCTCCAACATTCTTTTATCTTTCAACCTGAATTTCTGATTTTTACAACCTTTTGTGAGAGTGGCATGCTGATATTATTTTTTATTTTATTTTAATTCTGGTTGAATCTTTTTTTCATGTGTATTCTAACATCGGCATGTTGTCAACAAATTAATGAAGAGTCGACAAATGGATCACTTTGAAATATGATTTATACCACAAGATAGTTATTCCAAAATTCGTGTCCTAAACACCAATTTGAAATTCGACAACATCCAGATATGAATTTATAACCACAAACCAAGTTGCATAGCTCATATATTTACCAATGTCATCTGAAAAGCATAGCAAATGCAATAGATCTCCCATATAAGAGAGTCAGGAATACAACCCCATCACCAACAAGGTTCTCTCAATGCATGCTAACACAATAATCACAAATTATTACACTCTGGTTTTGCTCTCCCCATCCAGAAGAGAACCAGAATTATGAACATCTAAGCAGCTTCCTAAGCACCATCATCTTCGAGGTTGTTGACCCGCTCGCATTCGTCAATCCATTCACTATATCCAAAAATATGAAATGAGAAAAAAAAAGAAAAATCTACCAGAAAAGCAATTCTCTAGTTCTAAAGTAACATTCATACAAGACTTTCAACTTACATGTCTATGGGTTCAGTTAAAGCTGCAAAACAGAACAAAAAACAAAAAAAAAAAAAAGAAGAAGAAGAAGAAAAGAAAAGAAAGATTAGTACTTTACTGATTTAAATGGCTAAAAGATTAGTGAAGACTCTTGGGAATAAAAAAGGATTATCGCCAGTGGCCCCCCCAAACACACATACAGAGAGAGAGAGAGAGAGTTCAATCCAGTCCTGTTTGAGAAGGTTTTACAAGTTGAAACTCTTTTTCAAACTCAGGCCCTGATAGATTAATCCCTAAGCCACAAAATAATAATAAGGTACCTGTTACGGTGGTGCTGAAACTCTCTTGGCAAATCCCACAAGAAGCCTCACCAATCAAGTTCTTCATATCACTGAAACAGCACAAAATCTTTCAGTTCCAATCAACACCAATATGAAAATTACGTATATGAGTGCACAAACTTTACTTCATAAATGCATTAATTAACGAGACATGACTCAAAAAAAAATGGAAAGATATTCAGAAGCAAATTGATCTTGCGAACATGATGCTATGTAACCAGAGTCCACAAGTGTAGTGGAAGATGTTAACTTCTAATATAACTATAATTCATCAACTACATCTCTAGTAAAAGTAATTCCATCGTAGCAAGGTTGAAGAAAACAGCCAAAACTAATAATAATTAAAAAAAAAGAAAAGAAGTGCAATCTTATTGGATGCTACTTATATTTGACATTCAACACTTGTTCCATGGTTGCAAAAGCAGTAGCTTAAGACGGTATCAAGCTTGTCCATTTGCTTCTTCAGGGGTGGCTTAGCCCTTGACTTCCTTTTCCCCATTTGTCAATTCAAACTTGTTCGATATCCATCTTTCAGCCATCAAGCATGCAAGGCATAGGATTATTACTCAAAGAATATATAAATGGAATAAACAAGATGCATTATTGACAGCCCAATTTTAAGAAGAGGACGGTACCCCAATTTTATTGATAGCCCTCACTTGTGGCGGAGGAAAACCGTGGTTACAATTTAGATACCGTGAATTATATATAAGCAAAAAAAAAAACAAATCTCAGGCATCAAAAAACAAATCTAATACTCCCAACAAATTGAAATCCCAGGTTCTCCCAATGCATGCTAACACAATAATCACACATTATTACTCTCTGGTTTTGCTCTCCCCGTCCAGAAGAGAACCAGAGTTATGAACGTCTAAGCAGCTTCCTAGTTGCACCATCATCTTCAAGGTTGTTGACCCGCTCGCATTCGTCAATCCATTCACTATATCTATGATCCAAAAATATAAAATGAGAAAAAGAAAGAAAAATATATCAGAAAAGCAATTCTCTAGTTCTAAAGTAACATTCATACAAGACTTTCAACTTACGTGTCTATGGGTTCTGTTAAAGCTGCAAAACAGAAAACAAAAAAAGAAAAAAAGAAAAAGAAAAGAAAGATTAGTACTTAATTTTAATATGGCTAAAAGATTCTGAAAATTTTAATATGGCTAAAATTTTACTGAAGATTCTTGGGGGAAATTAAAAAAAAAAAAAGGATTATCGAAGACCAGTGGATCAAGCCATAACAAATAAAAAGGCGTGTAATCCCCAGAAAACAATAAAAAGTGGTCATAATCTATATGTCTCAAATACCAGAGAGATCAGGGGGAGAGTTTTTCAATCTAGTCCTGTTTGAGAAGGTTTTACAAGTTGAAACTCTTTCAAACTCAGGCCCCTGATAGCAGTGGCGGAACCATATGCAATTTTTTTGAAAAATCAAAATATACCTTAGTTTTTATTCATAATTTTATAAATATAATGGCCCCCCAAAAAATATTTAGCATACTTAGAAATATCTTTTCAATTTTTTTCCTATAGTCTCAAAATTTTATATAATTTTTATATATTATTTATTTTCAAAAGTGTGGTCTTACCAAAATTAAATCAAAACTAAGTTTGAGAGAAATAATAAACTTATTAATATGGATCCAAAATATTTTGTTATACAATATTATGCTTCTTAATTTGTAATCCAAAGTAAAAATTTGGAAAATAGTTGAGAGGTTTTATCCTCTAGACTTCATTGAGTAAGAAAAATCTTATTTAAAGTCTATATTATAATATTATATGCTTAATGTGACATGAAAATATCTAGAGTTTACATAAAACTTAATAAACTAGCTTATATATATATACTAGAATGAAAGATGAGATTCTAAAAAATCACTTGATAGTTTATACAAAGTAAATAAATTCCAAATATTTCATTATAAAAATAATAATAGATGAATACTATTTCATGAAACATTATCATCAAAAACCTGAAACATATATTAAGGTATTTTATTTTTAGAATTTTATTTTACGTGTATATTACAAATTATCAAGATCTAATTATATATATATATATATATTTATGTTTTAATGATTTTTAAATTTCAATGGTTCCGCCACTCCCTGATAGGTTAATTCCCGAAGCCACGAAATAATAATAAGCTGGTACCTGTTATGGTGGTGCTGAAACTCTCTTGGCAAACCCAACAAGAAGCCTCACCAATCAAGTTCTTCTTATCACTGAAACAGTACAAAATCTTTCAGTTCCAATCAACACCAATATGAAAATTACGTACATGAGCACACAAACTTTACTTCATAAATGTATTAATTAACGATCGAGACACGACTCAAAAAAAAAAAAAATGGAAGAATCTTCGGAAGCAAATTATTGAACTTACGAACATGATGCTATGTACGTAACCAGAGTCCACAAGTTTAGTGGAAGATCATGTCAACTTCTTATATGAGTATAATTCATCAACTACATCTCTAGTAAAAGTAATTCCATCGTAACATGACTTGTTCCATGAATCTAAATGCAGGATGCTTATACTTACAGTTGGCATTCAACACTTGTTCCATGGTTGCAGAAGGGGCAGCTGAAGACGGTATCAAGCTTGTCCATTCGCTTCTTCGGGGGTGGCTTAGCCCTTGATTTCCTTTTCCCCATTTGTCAACTCGATCAAACCTGTTCGATATCCATGTTTCACCACATCAACCCATGTTTAAAGCATGCAAAGCATGGGATTATTACTCAAAGAATATATACGTCTTTGCTTCCATGGAAGCCAATCCCGAAGATCAAATCTTCTTATAATAGCGAGTGAATAGATGGAAAAGAAGCTGAGAGAAGGGAGAAAGGAATTAAAGGAAAGGAAGCGTACGTACCTACTACCCGCACCAAAGTTGCTCGAAGCCTTGAAATTTAACGGAGAGAGAGCGTTCACCAGTATGTACCAAAAAATTTATGTGGATTGTAGTATTTATAGACAATAAAAGAGTACTCCTATTCCTACTTATCTTAAAAAAGAGAGTACTATTCCTATTAGGTCTATGAATCTTATCGCTAGATGTTGATCTCTTCGATCACCTGGCACGTCATTTATTAAAAATATAAAAGATTATATTTAAATCCAAACAACACATGTAAATATAAAAAAAATGAAAATTGAAATTTTAGATTCTTTTTATCTTTTTTTATTTATTTGTATTTTAATTTTTTTAATAAATTACATGACATCATATTATGGTGTGGCGCCAAGATGACCGTATGAACCGTAAGTTTAGATGATTAAATAATATTATTCTAAAACAATATGCTTAAATAATCCTCCTTTTAATGATTTTTGTTCGGCTCGGCCAATATGAAAGAAATCTATGATGAGTGGTTTTGGTCAACTTAACGAGAACACAGAGTGTACGTATTGATGTATATATAATACAATCAGGTAGTAGACATAGCATCCATCTCAAAGTTTACAACAGATCATGATAACTCAAGATTACAGCTTATCTAATAACGAAGAGCAGAAACGTCTTGGGATGATAATAATGATATGTATATTAGGTTGTTGAGGCTGTGTCTGGCTCGAATCTGATGAATGAGAGTTCATGTGTGAGATCAAGTCTCGAGCATCTCCTGGACTGTGCGATGTGAGTCAGGCTGGACTGTGTCTAGAACTGGGTTTAACACAATAAGCCAAACTTTCTTTGAAGCTAATGCAGGCAAGTGATGGCATGGTTTTTGTTATTCCGTTAGTTGTTACATTTTGATACGAGTATAAAAGGATATTTATAACTGTAAAAGAGGGGTGTAATTGGCACATCACAATGGATACTTATCTAATAATATAAGCAAAGGGCAAGCGGATTGGTATATGGAGAGCACTCGGCCACTTTGGTATTTTGAGGAAAAAAAAAAATCTGTTCTTGGGATTGGTGTGTTTAATTCCTTATTTGCAAATTAAAGCGGAAGCTTAACACAGTGTGTAACATATGGTTTGACGATCATTGAGATTTTGTGGATCTTTAAGGAATTATGTTATTATTTGATGAAAAGGAAATGATGAAGGCTCTTGGTCTGGAATTTATATCAATAAAACAGTGATAATCATCAGAATCAGAAATTTTAACTGGCCAGATTATATATTCTCGCTGTTCCACATGCTTAACTCAAAAAGTTTTGCAACTTTGTCCAAACGAAAGTTTATGTTTTGACGCCATAATCTGGAAGCTATTTGATTGCTTATCATTTATAAACAATGGGGTGATCAAAACTGCTTCTGAAGTGTACTGCTATTGAAATTTACTGCTACTGAAGTTTCTGGTTTATGAACTGGTTTGTGGAGCAACTACATTATTTTGATATGAAATGTGAATCTACTGAAGTTGCTGATTTATGAATTGGTTTGTTGGTACTGAAATGAGGCTTGCCTTTGTACTATAAATTAATGTTGGGTGATACTGAATGTTGGTGGATTTTAGGATGCGGCTTGCCCTTTGTATTATAAATTGATGTTATAAATTGTTGTTGATTTTTGTATTTAGGGCTGCGGCTTTTTTTATGATAGAAAAATTAATTTATATTATAAATTGTTTGTTAATTAAAGTCTTTTGATTATAAATTTTTTCAATTAAAGTTCTTTCATTATAAATTGTTTTTTAATTAATATGATTTCTCAAACTAACGTCAATTTAAGATATAGTAATGATGGGAAATAATAATTTTCTTTATTAATTAATATATGGAAAGTCTTTGCGAAATATTAAAAAAAATTTTAAAAATTATTATTTAAATATATAATATTATATTATTATTTTGACTTTAAGATGTCTAGTTCAATGTGGAGTACTATTTCTATTTATTTGAACTTTAACTAAAAGCTCTAGTTTTAGTCAAAATTTGAACTAAGGCTATTGCCAATGCTATGAGATATGCCTAGATGAGAAACTAATTATATAAAGTACCGAGAACTTCAATATCTTCCAACTCATAAATACCCAACTCTCTTCTAAACATTGACAAGAACATACTGCCTTTCTTCATCTCGCAACGCAACACTCACCCTCGAAGAGTGTTAAGAATTAAACGCAGCTCCATCAACATTCAATTTTAAGGTCCAAAATAGACTGACACAGTACAGATAATTATATCTAATATTAGTCAACGAAAATCTTAACTCCCACAACCATTAGGAAAGACATTAATTTATTAATAGTTCTGAAATATTTCATTTATCAAAATTATGTTTCAGAAATATTTAGTAATTATTTTACGAAAGCAGAATTCTCCACATTCTTTTATCTTTCAACCTGAATTTCTGATTTTTACAACCTTTTGTGAGAGTGGCATGCTGATATTATATTTTATTTTATTTTAATTCTGGTTGAATCTTTTTGTCATGTGTATTCTAACGTCGGCATGTTGTCAACAAATTAATGAAGAATCGACAAATGGATCACTTTGAAATATGATTTATACCACAAAGATATAAGTTATTCCAAAATTCGTGTCCTAAACACCAATTTGAAATTCGACAAAATCCAGAAACGAATTTATAACCACAAACCAAGTTGCATAGCTCATATATTTACCGATGTCATCTGAAAAGCATAGCAAATGCAATAGATCTCCCATATAAGAGAGTCAGGAATACAACCCCATCACCAACAAGGTTCTCTCAATGCATGCTAACACAATAATCACAAATTATTACACTCTGGTTTTGCTCTCCCCATCCAGAAGAGAACCAGAATTATGAACATCTAAGCAGCTTCCTAAGCACCATCATCTTCGAGGTTGTTGACCCGCTCGCATTCGTCAATCCATTCACTATATCTGTGATCCAAAAATATGAAATGAGAAAAAGAAGGAAAAATCCACCAGAAAAGCAATTCTCTAGTTCTAAAGTAACATTCATACTAGACTTTCAACTTACATGTCTATGGGTTCAGTTAAAGCTGCAAAACAGAACAAAAAACCAAAAAAAGAAAAAGAAAAGAAAGATTAGTACTTTACTGATTTAACATGGCTAAAAGATTAGTGAAGACTCTTGGGAATAAAAAAGGATTATCGCCAGTGGAAGCCACAACAAATAAAAAGGCGTCTAATCCACAGAAAACAACAAAAAGAGGTCATAAAATGCAACTGCATTTGTTTATTGTTTTTGTCCCACGTCATCAAAAAAATTAAAATTAAAAACAAATGCAGTTGGACTAAACCATACAATTAAGGGAAACCAAGAGCAAATTTTCTCATCTATACGTCTCAAATCCCCCCCCCCCCCCCCCCCCCCCCCCCCCCCCCCACACATACACAGAGAGAGAGAGAGAGAGAGAGAGTTCAAGTTCAATCCAGTCCTGTTTGAGAAGGTTTTACAAGTTGAAACTCGTTTTCAAACTCAGGCCCCTGATAGGTTAATTCCCTAAGCCACAAATAATAATAAGGTACCTGTTACGGTGGTGCTGAAACTCTCTTGGCAAATCCCACAAGAAGCCTCACCAATCAAGTTCTTCATATCACTGAAACAGCACAAAATCTTTCAGTTCCAATCAACACCAATATGAAAATTACGTACATGAGCGCACAAACTTTACTTCATAAATGCATTAATTAACGAAACATGACTCAAAAAAAAAAATGGAAAGATATTCAGAAGCAAATTGATCTTGCGAACATGATGCTATGTAACCAGAGTCCACAAGTGTAGTGGAAGATGTTAACTTCTAATATAACTATAATTCATCAACTACATCTCTAGTAAAAGTAATTCCATCGTAGCAAGGCTGAAGAAAACAGCCAAAACTAATAATAATTATAAATAAAAGAAGTGCAATCTTGTTGGATGCTACTTACATTCGGCATTCAACACTTGTTCCATGGTTGCAAAAGGGGCAGCTGAAGACGGTATCAAGCTTGTCCATTCGCTTCTTCGGGGGTGGCTTAGCCCTTGACTTCCTTTTCCCCATTTGTCAACTCAAACCTGTTCAATATCCATGTTTCACCACATTAACCCATGCTTAAAGCCATCAAGCATGCAAGGCATAGGATTATTACTCAAAAGAATATATAAATGGAATAAACAAGATGCATTATTGACAGAAAGCAAAATGTTTTCACGCATATTAAATGCTCCTGATCACTGCTTTGATTAGCACCTTCTAATGATGAGATTCCTTTCCTCCAATATTTATATTGATTGTTTTGACACATAACATCGCTATCATCACTACTGAACCAAAACTATTCAACCAAAGGCTATACACTTGCACACCCAGCAGAGATTTATCAACAAATATTATGGACCGAATCATTCAAAGAATACGCCCAAAATATTTTCTTTCTAATCTCATTTTTCCTCTTATTGATAAACAGTAAGAACTAAGCAGATTGCAAAACATCGAGGGATTGCAAATTTAATCAATCAATAAAAGGAAAGCCCGACCGAGTGACCAAATTCAACCTATGAAAAAACTCAAAAGCATTAGCAACTAGGCAAACTCGCTCGATTAAAAAAGCAAATCCCCCAAACAATTGGGCAAGATTCATATAAAAACTCGGAATTTCAATAATTTTTCTTTGCTTCCATGGAAGCCTATCCCGAAGATCAAATCTTCTTATAACAGCAAGTAAATAGATGGAAAAGAAGCTGAAAGAGAGGAAAAGAAAGGAAAGAAAAGGAAAGAAAAGAAAGCGTACCGGCACCGAAGTTGCTTGAAATATGATTTGACGGAGAGATAGGGTTCACGAATCAGCAGCCAGTACCTAACAATGTATGCCGATTGCAGTATTTATAGACAAGAGTGGTCGAAAACTCACGTACAAGTTAAAGTTTTTTTTTTTTTTTTAATTATTATTTATATTCTTAAATATTTTTTAAAAATAATAAAAAAATTCATAACATTACTAAAAAAATATTTTCTTAATTACTAAATAAAAAAACCATTCGAAACATTATTTCGAGACTCAAATTCGGATCCCAAGTTTTTCTATTATAGACAATAAAAGAGTACTCATGTTCTAATAAATAATGTTACGTATAGTCATTTTTATGTAATTTCTATGCATTCAATTAATAGATTAGTTAGATCAATTTTTTATAATATATAACCAATTATATCAATAAAATACATAAAAAATATATAAAAATGACTATATATAAAAATTTTATACTATTATTAATAGAATGAATCTTATCACTATATATTCTCTTCACCTGGCACGTCATTTATTAAAATATAAAATATTATATTTCATTTCAAATAACATATAAAAATAGAAAAAAAATATGAAAATTGGAATTTTAAATTCTTTTTATCTTTTTTTTAAATTTTGTATTTTTAATAAATTACATGACATCGTGTCGCGTCAAAATGATCATATAAACAGTAAATTTAGATGATGAAATAATATTATTATAAAAATAATATGCTTAAATATTAAGAAAAAAAAAAATACACCTATCGTACACTCTCTTGTAACAATCTTTTGGTTTGTTTAATATTATTCCTGTTTATTTTAAAATCAATTATCCAACAAGCTCTTTAGACAAGGGCGATACTTATATTTAAATAATTATCCCTGCTTCTAATTTATCATCAATATTATCCCCAAGTCTCAATTTAAGACAATTAACACATAATGTACATTGGGCGTCCGATAACAGCAACCTGACTAATTCTGACGGTGCATAGGTCTCAATTCGAATCTTAGACTATGGAGGAAGTATACACAAAGACTAAAGCCTTTAACATTTGAACCAACCCTTAGAGATTAATTTAAAAAAAAAAAAAAATTTTGAATCTTACAAATTAAATCTTATTATGATGTAAAATCTATATTTTATCTCTATGTCATACACCACATATAATTTTTTTTATTTTTTATTTTTTTCCTTACCAAATGTGTATTGTATAAATTATGAGCAAAAGAACTCAATTAGTATAAGAATAATTAAAAAAAAAATGTAGTTTATGGAATAATGAGTATCAAAACTCTTTAAAAAATACATGATAAAATAACCGATATTCGGAGGACTCGGTATAACTTCTTCAAAGTAGAAAGTTGAAGCTCAGAAGAGAGTACAAGAGAGAAGAAAAAATCCCAGGTCAGTACTCGACTCTGATGTCCTGTAACCATGCAATCTAATTTTATTTTCTCGTCTTTTACAGCAATCACAGTCAAAGAATGGGTGTATCCTATACAAACAAAGAAGTTCATAATGCACCAGCATTATATATCAATACATGGAAAGAACAAGAATGGGTGGAATAGAGTTCACTGAGCAACATGAGAAAGTCTGTACAGTTTCTGTTTAGGCAACGAGACCCATGTTCCAGAAGCCAACAAATAAATGGTTCGAACATTATAACTGTCAAGTCATATATGTTCATTTACAAAATATAAAACAAATATCAACTTGCTGCCATAATTAGCTTTCAAATGGAAAGACAAATGGAAGAGTTACTCGATCTTCCAACCGTCAACCCATTTCTATACAACCCTCCTTCCTGTGGTCAAGGCCTCAGATTTGCAGATGGGGCAGACATTCTTCACAAGCAGCCACTTCTTTAAGCAATCTGCATGATAATCGTGCCCACAATCAAGAATTCCAATTTTCTCCCGGTTCTTATATTCATCCTGCAAAATAAAGAACAACCCGTAGGTTAATGAGGCAAATGGATTAACCAGGGTAAGTAGTAGAAATTTGAGCAAAATAACAATGCAAACTTCCCCATTGCTAATCAGTCCGTTTTAAAGTACCTGGCATATAATGCAAGAATCAGCTTCATGATCCACAGAAGCTGCTTCCTCCAGATTAATAACAGTAGCAGATGATAGATAGGTTTTTGTCCTCAATTGACTTGTGACAATTTCCTCCGACAACCCAGTGCTTACATTCCCAATCTGCTCCCCCAATGCAAGAAGGTCCTAAGGGAAGAAAATTCAAGGTAAAAAGTTTTATAGGGTGTCTTCAAAATTTCTAAAAACAGAGGTAATCTCTCTCTGTAATTTTTTTTTTTTTTTTGTACGAAAAAAAATCTATCAACACTATCTCCAATACGCCACTCTATGTTCTATTTAGCACTAGAAGCATTTCCTAGCAAGGACTATACATAATTCAACATTCTCCACTTACCTCATAAGACATGTGCTCTATATCCAACCTCATGTCTCTATGATGGTCCATCAAACTCCCCACTTGATAAAATTCTGGAATATCTAGTATGGCAGTTTCCTACACATTAACCCAACATTTAGAGCCAGTTTGAACTATATCATTGGTCCAAATAAAAAAACACTACTTATTTACAGAAAAATAATTACAGAGAAGAGGCAGAATAGAGAATATTACATCAGCCTGCAGAACCCTCAAGTGTGGCAGGTTGCGATGTCTAAGAGTTGCCTCAGGCACGAACCCCCCTCTGTGAGGACGGTATATCCGAAGCCCTGTTGGTGGAACAGCTGCCAAATTCCTTAGACCCATCTCAAAACTATTTTGAGAAGGATTCGGAGTGCTGCGTAAAGAATTTGTAGGAACTCTATATGAAGCTGCAGCTACTTGAGGGTGAAAGTTAACAGTCTGGCCTCTCACACCTAGCATTGACGGGCTTGGATGTTGATGATTGTGGTGCTGGTGATTGATGGGGGAAGGATGCTGGAAACCAGATGAAGTTCTGTTGCTAGCTGTCTCATGATATCTTGGTGCACCCATGCTGCGAGTCTCCACAGAAACTCCATTGCCATTGCTCCCTGAGAGAGAGAGAGAGAGAGAGAGAGAGAGAGGGGAAATTAGGCTGCGTTTGTTGCAACAGAGGTCTTCTCAGAACAAAAAATCCACGAGGAATTTTGATAGAAACAATCATGCTTATGAATATTAGCTCCATTACATATAAAAGAAGAGGTGGAATTGCTATGACATTCTAAGAAAAAATAAGGATACAGGACAATATAAAACCCACAAAATAACCTCAATTTTTTTGCTAATTTCAACGAGTAAACCTAAGAATAGGTTGTTGAAAACCAATAGAGCTCTGAAAAGGATAAAGGAAACCTATGAATAGTTTGTTGCAACAGGCATATCTCCTAGCTCTCGCAAACCTAAGAAATTTCAGTTTTCTAACATAAACTTCGTACCACTGGTGCAAACAGAGCTCTGAAAAGGAGAAAGCAATTAAGGAACGAGTAGTTTACCATGCATGTGAGGCATTGCAGGAGGCTGGTTCCAGACAGAAGTACCTCCATCACTGGAATTACTGCTCAACTGTTGCTCCAACCAGAAAGCACCGGCTGGCTGAAAAGGCTGACTAATATAATTTCCACGAACCAAATGACTATGGTCATGCACCATAAGAGAATCCATCACAGTAGCACCTGATCTGTTTCCCAAACTATTCTGGGGTCCTACTTCCATGAGTGATGGAGTACCAACCCCTCTGTACTGAGACAGGTCAAAAGATGATGAATCCATTACAGAAATGCCATCAGGATGCCTTGAATTCAAGAGGGCAACTGAAGAACTAGAGCTTGATGAGGCATCATTATGCTGAAAACTCCCAGCAGTTCCTTCAGCATATTTTCTCTTGCATGGACCCCTGATGTCATCCACAAAATGATTGTTGCTTCCATGCTCATCTGCAGAAACTCCCATGACTCCATAATTGCTGGAAGATGCTAATTGACCTGAGGCCCCATGACTTCGGGGAGCAGGTACTACCCCACCACCAGATGAAGGTGTCATGTATGAATAATAAAAGTTGGCAGCAGGTGCGATACCTAAATCAGGATTATGATGATGCTGCATCCCATTGTACTGTGGCATCGCATAGATCATAGCACTTTCACAGTGCTCTACATATTGGAGGTCAACATTTGCCGTGTTCCCTGAAGCTGATACCATACTCCGGATATTGGGTTGTGCAAAATTTGTATTGGCCCCGAAAAGGATGCAGGGCTCCGAACGGAGATAATTCTGGCCATTTTGATCCAATCCAAAACCAATCATCTGATTAGTGCATAGCATATTTCTATGCCCCATATTGAATACCTGTTTTCATGTCACAATAACATTGAAAGTCCATCAGGCCAGGAGGATGAGGCACCATAGTACCTCGAAGAAACTAAAATTATTCAGTAAATATGCACTGATTCAAAGTAGAACAACAAAAACGCATGTGCTGTTATTCAACTTGTCAGGTGATTGACCATACGAACACACCACTAGAAAGAAACTACAAAGCACAAATAGACCTTCAGCCTGTTTCACCTTTATATAGTCAGAATATGTGATGTCACAATGCAAATTTCCCCACATGTTTTAGCAACAGTCTTCAACTATGGTTTCCTGTGAAGCATCCAGATTCTACACCAAATAACCTTCACCTACCTACTAAGGTGCTCCACTTGCATACACCTTGTGCACTTGGTAGCGCACCATTGCACTTTTAATATATATTGTCTTACTCATCCAAAAAGTTGATAATATGCCAAATATATGGTGCATGGAATTCAACCTACAAGGCTACTACTACATACTATCCATATTTTGGATCCATATTCTTTATTTCAGGATTTCAATCAATGAGTCGCTGCAAATAGTAAAAATTCTCCCTTGCGGTGTCAAAAGGTCACTGAAAGGTTCACAAATGGATATCTTAGAATTGGGTGAAAAGAAACACTTTTTTTCTTTTGAAGTGATAGAATTCCAAAAAGGGGAAAAACCAGAAGCACTGAGAGAGAGAGATGATACTACAGCAAAGAATAATGATACCGCTACAATTTCTAAGCCCCAATTTACACAGGACATTTATTTATGATTTATCTCCTCCCAGATCCATGAGGAAAGGTCAGAGACTTGATCAATACGAGAAAATTCCATATAGATCCAACTCTATTTATATCCAAAATAAAGCCACTCTCCATTTTTTCTTTCAGTAAACATAATTTACTTGGTTATAACTTGGCTATGTTTTCGTCTCAACAGGACAAGTAAATGATGACTTCATCAACTGACATCTAAAACCACCGTAATGATGCAACCGACCATGAATAGAACTCTGAAACAGATCATAGATACCATAAACTTTTATTCTACAATCCAGCAATACCATAAAGAGTAATACTACATACAGTCGTAGATTGAGTAAGCGCTGCACAATCATTTTAAAAAAGAGTGGGGTCCATTATTTAAAAATTATTATTATTATTATTTTTTTATATAGGCCCTGTATTTACTCACTTTTTTCAAAGAAATTGCACGGCGCTTGCGCACTCCACGACTATAAATATTATTTTCATACCAGAATAAGTCTTCCAATATATACACTTCAGCAAATATCTAAACAAAAAAATGTGTATAAAAAATAACTACTCTTAAACATGGTCTTTCTAGAAATAACCTCAAAACTCCTATTGCCCCTACCAGTATTTCTGAAAGGCCTAAATTCTAGGACCTAATATTCTATTTCTCGATTATAAAATTGGATAACGGAACCATCCAACAAATAGAGTAGCGTTCTCACCAAGTGATGTAAACCTCACCAGCATAGCCCACCCCATGATTACGAAACAAAGTCTGGACGATCACTCGCTTCCTATCTACATTCATAACCCACAGAGGAAAGGTTTTAAGAATTTCTAGGTTAAAACAACTGAAAATCATGTATTTGTAACCAACCAATACCGACCCTGATTGTTTAATTGCAAGCGGATTTTCACCCAAAGAAGAAAAAAACCCGCTTTGTTTCCGCTAAAATGTAAGTAAAATAACAAAAAAGAAAATCATACGACTTTGTCCAATTTCTTAAAGACCCAGAAGAAAACTAATCAGTATTCAAAATTTCTTCTTTACCCAGTTTCCGGGTAAAGGTACCGAAAGACATAGCCTTTTTTTTAAAATAAAATAAAATAACCTTATATTGTCAAGGATCATGTTGAAAATTTTAAAAAATAAAGAAACATAAGAGGTAACGAAATGTAGATATGATCTTTGCCGAATTCTTGGATACCCATAAGAAGAATATTTATCACCCTACGCATACAAATTTCCTCCGCTCTCTTCTTCTTTCCCCCAGTTTTCCCGGTTAAAAAAAATTAAAAAGAAAAAAAGCACGCGCATAATGAAACCCATCATTTGATACTAAAAAAGGGGAAAGTTTTCAAAGATTTAACGTTATTTTTGTAACGATTATGGGGAAATTTAAAAACTGAAAAAACATAGAAAGATATGAAAGCTTAAGACGGTTTATACCTGAACTCTGGGATACCCATAAGAAAATTGATCACGATATTTAACAAAAAAAAAAAAAAGACTTTCGATATTCATCTTCTTTCCCCAGTTTGCAGTTAACCAAATATATGAAAGGATAATGAAACCCTTTACATCAAATTCAAAAAAGAAAAAAAAAATATCTACTCGTATTTTATAACCGATCATGTTAAACTTTGAAGATAAGATAAGAAATCGCAGGATAGATATACTCACTTGCGATCGTAGAGAGGGCGATCCACGATCTCAGAGAAAGAGAGAGAGACAATCCACGTACAGAGGAAGAGAAAGAACGAAAGCGTTCAGAGATTGAACATCAATATTGAAGATGAAGAAAGCATTGTCTCGGAGAGAGAAAATCTGTTCATGTATTTTATGCTACGGGTGGAGAAAATGGGACCGTTTCGGACAATGTCCACTGTCTTTATATTAGGGGAAAAAGACATTTTTTGAGGATTTTGATGGATAAATTATTTTAAGTCCGAAAGTTATATATTTTAAATAATTTTTTATTTGAATAAACAAATTATTTCTAATATAACAACAGTTAGTAAATAATAATATATTTTTAATTAAATTTTCTATTTATGGTCATTGAAAAATGTTTATAAAAAATATTTCACCACTTTTTTTTCTGTTCTTGATAATAATGGAGTCCGAAGAATTTCTGTGTGATCGTTTTTAATTTCTACAAGTGATGATTCATGAAAATTTTTCTCTCTTTCAGATAAAAATTGAAAGTTAGTGGAAAATAATGTTTTTTAATTTTATTGGCAAACATGTAACTATGGTCGCTTCTTATTTTATACATAATTAATCAAAATCTAAAAGTAACATAATAACACCTTTGAGTAAAATCTATCCCTTAAAATTGTATGGAAAATACTTTTTAATTATAAAAAAATTATATAAAAATAAACTTATAAATTGATATAACTTGATGTGATATGTCGTATTTTAAAATTACTTTTATTATAAAATAAATCTAATAAATTTCATGAAGTTACGTCTAATAGATTTCATGAAATCGCATTAGTTTGTAGATTTATTTTATATAATTTTTTTATATTTGTAACAGTTTTATTTTATATATGATTTTAACTTTAAGGTGTATAAGTACCGTACTTTTTTTTTGAAAAGTAGTAAAATCGATTATTAAAAATAAATTTTTTTATAAAAATCTTAAATTTATCTATTTTTTTTTTAAAAATACACTAATATTGTACAAATCTTTTTCTTATTAATATTAGACAGAATCCTATAATAAATTGTAAAACCAAGCCAAGAGAATTGATGAGAGAGAGAGAGATGATGAGCTCTGATATTATCATCACAATTCACATCAACATAAAAAGTAAGTTATCAGAGGTCACCTTTTCCGTACTACCGATAAAATAAAAGCTCAACAAATTTCAATTAATTGATACGGCCAATTTCATGAATAAGGTTGGCCTTCCAGTTTCTAGGATAGCATTAGCTCTTAGGTCCCTATCCAATTATGCCACGTGTCATATCGATAGCTTACAATTTTTTTTTTTTTAAAAGCCACTTATCCAAAAAAATTTAAAATTTCAAAGCCACTTATCCAAAAAAATTTTAAAATATAAGGGAAAAACATAAACCACTTTTCTCATATATAAATTAAATGCATGTTTAGGATTGTGGTGAAAAATATAGCTTATAATTTTGAGACTTATAGATTATAACTTAAATAACAAGCTTTACTATTAAAAAGTTATTTATTGTTTGATAACTATGTTTATAAAGTACTTTTAAAGTTAGTTATATTATTTTTTTTTAAAATATACAGTTATCTATATGAGCTTTTCGATAAAAGCTTCAATTTGGTACTTTTAAAAAAAATAGATTTTCAACTTTTTTTGCTGATTAAAACATTTTTTATAAATTTATCAAACATATCATTTTTTCTTTAAAAGAGCTTTTAAACAATTAAAAGCACTTTTTAAACTTTCAAATTCAATCTCAAACAAGCTCTAAGAACAATGAAAAAAAAAATACGCATCCCCTTGAAAACGAACTTAATAATAAAAAAACAAAACTAAATCTCTTTTTATCCCATTAAATTGATAAATAGAGATAAATTAATTATAAGAAATAATATTTATAATAATAAATATACAAACGTCACATAATTATTTAAAAATAAATAAATATAAAATTTATATAAAAATAATTAATTTTTAATAATAAATTTAATTCCTTTTCAAATCATCTACACAACAATTGTGATCCCCATATTTCAAGTTTCCGATAACATTTATCCTCGTTTTTCACGACTACGACTTTTAAGTTGTCTAGGTCGGTTTTTTCCCCGAAGCTATTATTGATGTCGTTTAGAGTGCGTAGAGAGGAGAATTATTGGCCACATTGCCCAATCGTCGAAGAGAGTGGAAAAATGTGCTATAAATTCAAAGTTTATTTCTTCCAAATAAGAATAATTTTATTTAAAAATAATTTATTTAATTTTAAAGATAATATCATTCATATGACATTAATTCTATTTATTATTTTTTTATTATCTTCTTAAGATCTTGACATGACATTAAATAATTTATCAACGTAAGAAAGAATCACTTATCATTCATTACTCACCCGCAAAACATATCATTTTTGTAAGGCCTACTACTTTTTTATTTTAATTATATATATATATATATATATTTTTTCCATCTTAACAGCTGAAATAAAGAGGAATATGCAGTAAGCACTAACTTTTATTGTGAAATGACTAATAATTATTTAATTTAAAGCATGGAGTAATTTGTTTTATTTATTGTCTAACCCAAGGAAGATGAGTATCAAAACATGCAATTTCCATCAATAATAGGTTGGAATCAGGTTCTTTCACTCTGGACTAAACAAAGCAAATGATTAGATGAAGGACTTCAGTAACTTCATCAAGGACTTTCCTTTATTCTACTTGTTAAGATGAAGGATCAACCAACGCCGCGCCTGAATTAGCTTTATTTATTTAAATCCAATGAAAGCTCAAGAGTTGCTATGGCTAATCACATGAGAGAGAGAGAGAGAGAGAGAGAGAGAGAGAGAGAGAGCATTGTTTTATGCCAGCTAAAAGAACTTAGTTCCAAGTACTATAAACTCTAGGACAGCTGAAAATACCTTTTTTTTTTTTTTTTTGGGTTTAGGTTTTGGGGAGGAGGGTTGACTAAAATAACCTAAGACACCACCATGCAAGACCAGAATTAGATGGGAGCTATCAGATATGTAAATGGTCTGTCTATAAAGAAAAAAGCCAACAGAGAATATTGTTCAACACCAAGTTTTCATCCATAACAAAACAAGACCTATTGCAGTTTTTCTGACATTATCAGGACATAAAACCAAACTGCATCACTATTTATGCGAATTTAATAGCTTCAGAGTACAGGTTAAAAAGGGTTACATATTCAGAGAGAGAGCAACCAAGATTTATTTGCTTGGCTTCTTCATAATCTCTCCTTTGCGTGCCTCCCCTTTTTTCTGTTCTTTTGCTGACAAGAGTAGATAAGAAGTTACAATCAGTCATTTTTTCCGAGGGAAAACAGGAGAAAAACAAAAAACAAAAAGAATCACAAGAGAACAAAACAAGAAAATCTTAGGGTATCCTATTCCTGCCCATAGTAATGCTTCCACCCCATTGAGAGAAGACAATGGGACAGAAGCATCACGAATTGCGAAGCTAGAAGAGGGCTGCTCAAAGAGTTAAGGAAGACTGTAACAAGACTATAGGGCTACAAGAATCATACCGGCCTTCTCTTCACCCCGCTTCCTAGCAGCCTCTGCTCTTTGTTGCCGTATCAGGGCTAAGCGTTCTGCAAGAACAATTTTAGTGAAATGACAACAAAAAGAAAGAACCTGGGCGTTTTAGTCAAAGGTTCGCGAAGGTGGCAAACTATATGACTGGGTGGGATTAGAGCAGAAGCAGGGTGCTAAACCAAAAATACAGAAGATAAAAGAGCTTTCAATTTCAAATGAATAACCTATATCTTTTCTTGCTTGTTCTGTTTTTCCTTGTTCTTGCAGCCTCATGTATCGCTCATGAGCTTTTTTTTTCTCTATCTCCTCTCTGTAAATAAATATAGCGAAATTGAGTAAATAAAAGCATTAACTCATTACCTACAGCAGTTACTTTCTTGGCTAAAAATACAGAAGGACTCTAATCACAAGATTAGATACAATCCTAACTATTAAAGACTGATGTCTTACACCATATGAGTTCAACACTGATGTGGTATATAGTGAAATTGAGTAAATGAAAGCATTAACTTATTACCTGAAGCAGTTACTTTCTTGGCTAAAAAGTACACAAGTACTCTAATCACAAGATTGGAAACAATCCTAACTATTAAAGACTGATGTCTTACACAATATGAGTTCAACACTGATGTGGTATTAAGAGTTTCAAGATAATTGAATACGTCCAACCAAATACAAAAGCAACAAATCTTAACCACATGCCAAAAAGAACATGCAAGCATGCAAATACAACATTCCTATATCAGAAGTACAGAGCATGATTAGTATGATCACTACTCTACAAGGTGAAATGTTTCTATAGAGATGTATAGCACAGTACTCAAAAAAATAACTTTGCGATTTCACATGATTGTGTGCAGGAGGTGCAAAATTGTGATAACCACAAGTGATATATGGAAGGTGTAACAAGCTAATCATAAAAAAATCTAGAGATCACCAGAGTCCAAAGCAATGTGTTAATTTTACAGAGTTACACTTTTTTTTTTTTTACTTTGAGAGTTGCACAAACTACAGGCCTGAAGATTGCATTTGAAATCTTTCCAATGCCCATTGATGGGAGTTGAAGCACTTTCAGAAGCTCTGTTCAGTTATATACCAGATTTAGCAACAACCTTAAAACCAGAGGATAAACTCGAAAAAGAAGAAAAAATAGTAAGACAAATGAAGCGTAGTGAGTCTAGAGTAGAAACTAGAAAATGCAGGACTGTTTCACAAAGCAAATGGTACCCAAATGCATTTAATGTACTGTGACTCGAAGCATTTGATGAAGGAAATCAAGAGCATTTATAGACTAACCTTTCACGGCTTGAGAGTTCAGTTGTTTTCTCCATCTGCAGCATGGATTTATATCACCCATTGCATTAATCTAAAAACAAGATATACAAGCAGCATAACAAGAAAGAAATTTGCTAAACTTACATCAACATTTCCAGCCTTCAAATTCTTCGGTTTTACTAAATTGGGATTTTCAATCTCAATGAGGCCCAGGGTGCCTTTCCGCTTCTGTCATAATTTAATTAGTAGCCAGCCAGAAAGGAACGCAGACATAATCATATGAATAAAAAGGATTAAGGCACTTAAAACTAAAGTGCCAAAGAGTACACTGACCTCAGGTTCTTCTTCTTTTTCTATCTCCTCTTCAGACTCTTCTTCTACATCCTCTCTGACTTCTTCCTAATAGTATCACAGAAATCAAGTCACAATCAATACTACTTATTTTGAACATGCAGCAAAATAGAAAAAGCAAAAAGCCAATGAAACACGAATTAACTCAAAATATCTTTTTCTTTGCTTTATTATTATTTTTTTGTGCTCATTAACTCCCAAGTACAGCCAGAAGTTCTGTTAACCATGCAAGTCAGACGCAACTAGTCCCTAATCTTCAAATATGCTATAGGCACAAGTCAAAGGAGAAACACTAGCCGTTTTAAGTCATATATCATATTCTCAAAATAGATCTTTGCGCTTTTTCTATAAGTAAGATACGAATATTATTAGTGTGTTTCCACTATACTTAAGAATTAAGATGTATACAAAAGATACCTAATCAGGAAGAGGGAGTAGTGCCATAAGATCCTTAAAAGAAGAAACAGAAAAAGATACACTACTTTGAGGTTAAGCCTGAATTTCCTATTTACCCCAATATCGCAAAAACACCTTATTTCCTGATGACCTTAGACAAAGTAGCTTCCACTCATTCAATGTTAGTTCCTTATATGAAAGGCTAAGCCACAAACCCAACTCTTAAATTTCTGCTAGTGACATTGTCAAAATCTAATACAGGCCAGGTCCAACTGATAAGAGAGTCTACATGAGATGAAAATTTTGCTCTCAACGTATGCATAAGGAATATCATAGAACAAAAAGAATTTGCCCCTTCGGCAGGAAAAGGGAAAAGTTTGGGGGCCCTGGGTTAGGAGAGGGACCAATATTGACATGGCACAACAACACAGATATTTAGTTCTTGCTGGTAGTTTTTCTCCATGGTCAATTGGTAAAATAATGAAGCCAAGATGAAAATATCAGCGCACCATAACTGTAGTGTTTCAACAAGACAAGTGCGTCGGGATTCAGATTGCTCACAAACATTAGTAATTTGTCAATCAATCAGGGTTTGGCTGGCATCCTGTGCCAAAAGAACAGGACATCTCCTGTTAAAGAATTAATGGTCATGATTGTTTGTTAGTAACCCCACTTAATAACTTTCATCTCTTACAAGTCCAACACATTTCATCCCCTCTAAATATTTATTCATTAAACATATTTATTCATTAAATATAATAGCTTGTATCAAATATATTTATATCTTTTGATTTTATAATATTTATAATAAATAATATATTATATACCAGCACGAAATAAATAACCTAACAAATGCAAGTGCATTCTCATTGGTATCTTTAAACTTATTTTTAAGAAAATTTTGACACAACATTTATATGAGTAATGCTAGGTATATTTTAGAGTGCATAATTTTTTTTTTTAAACGAGTTTTAAAATTAAAAATATAATTTTTTAAATAAATCACAAATTTATATTTTTTTTTTTCCAAAGAAAATGCAAGATTTACACTTCCCAAAATTAAAATCGCAAATATCATTTTTTAAGTTAGAGGGGGATGAAATATGCTGGACACTTCATATATGAAAGTTATTAAGTGACAATATGGAAGATTTTGATTTGACCAAAATGAGTGCAACTGCACATGGAGAGAAAAGAAACTAGAAAAGAATTTGGAGGGCTAGGATTGCTTATTGGTAGCCAATCATGGCCATTAATTCTTTAACAGGAGATTTCCTGTTCTTTTTGCACAGGAGGCAAGCCAGACCCAATCATGAGAGTAGATGACATGAACAATGTTTACAACAACATATAAATCATTTATAGATATTAATTAAAAGAGCTACGTTAGTAATATAAAATATACCCTCTTAAAAGTTCGTGGGCGCGAAGAGCTGCCGGAAACTGCAACCATTAGAAGTACAAACGCAAAGCACATGGAGTCAACAAAATGAATAATCTCATCAAATTCTAATTTAATAAAAGTAACAGGAAACCAATAGTTTATTTATTAATCTTTTGGTGAATAACTTCTAAAAAATTGTCGAAACCAACATTCTTCAGAAAATCATTGAGTTAAAAACCACTCACTGGCTCACAGATACCCCTCATAAGACTGTAATTCGGTCAAATGAACTGTGAACACTAAACGACCAACTTCCACCAACCTATTAGCAAAATTAATGAGCCTCCACAACTTTCAAGCTATAATCTTACAAATCATTAACTTCAAAAATTTAATTGGAAATGGCCATTGTTCATAATTCCGATATATCATATAAAATAAAACAGTCGGAACATCTGATGTAATATTTGAGCAGAACTGAAATCTTATACGTACATACATGCATACGTTTTATAGGTACACAAGCGCACACGTAAACACACACACACACACGTACACAGAGAGAGAGGGAGGGGAGGGGAGGGGAGGGAGGGAGTGACTGAGAGAGAGAGGAGATGGTTACTGAGTTCTTCGTGTGTAGAGAAGTTGCGATGACCGGTGGGCTTGCCCTTGAACTTTCCTCTTCCCATATTTGAAGTAGAGTCCGAAGATTTTGGCTGCGAAATGGAAAGAGAGAGAGGAAGTTTGACGTAGGTTCCGGTGGCCTGGATTTTGCCTTCCCGTCTCGGCTCTCGAGCTTCTGCTCCTATATTTGGAAGTTCCAACTTCTACTGATTCATTCATCATTATTTATTTATTTAATTTGTGCATCGGCGTTTTGTTCACGTCCACGCGCCATTATTCCGAATTTCGGGCGTCGCTAAAAGTGGGGGAATACTCTTTCTTTTTTGTAAGAAACAAGGAATTTGAACCATTCATCTTTTTCTTCACCTTTATGTTCTTTCTTCCCTGTTTGGTTATGCTGGAATATAGTTTTTTCATTGGCCATCTATTGCCATCAGCCTTTTTATACAGAAACAAGATTCGATTTTTATCGTACCATTCCTCACAAAGCAAAAGCTTTATCCCTCAGCTGTAGCTAATACATATTCATGAGGAAGAATAAGGTAAATAAATGTAGAAATTATTTTCCAATCCTGTTTTTTTCTTTTAATTTGAGAAAATCGCATCTATCCTGTTGGGTACATAAATTTCTCACCAGCAAGAGTATAATGAATACATCTCTACTGCAATTATCAGCCAAAAAAAAGACACTAACATTTCTTCCCCAATGAAAATAAGATAATTGTTTTCCAACATGCAAGATTGCCACCTAAATAATGAGACTAGCTCTCCAAAGTGTATCCCCCTGGACGGCTGGACGTGTTGGATGGAATTGATTCTAGTAGCATGGTATTGTATCCTCTTCGAGGTTCCTTCTCAACATCATGGACAATGTGCGGGTGGATTTGAAGTGAGCCCGATTCTAGCGATCGAGTTTCAAAACGATCCGGGGAACTAAGCATCAAGTATCATCAGGCAGCAATTGCTACAATGCAGTTGGAACACTGTAAATGGTAACATCTCCCTGCTTTATTTTCTTTTTCTGCTTGCGCTTCTTCTGTTTTTGTTTGAGACGCATTTGATCTTTAACACTCTTTTCCCACTCCTTTTTGTTTTTCTGATAAAGCAGCATTGCAGCACGAGCATCTTGTATCTAAACAATGGGAAGCAATTAAATTCGCTCAATAATTTCAAAGTTTCAGCAAAGTTCTTCGCCAAGAAGCTGATGCAGTAATAATATGGGCAGATCATAAAACTGGATTATGAAGCAAAACTGGATAATTGGCCTTCTCTCTTTTCTAAAGATGATCACTGGCCAGGGCCAGCTCAATGGGTCGGGGTCTAAGGCTAAAATTTTGATTGAGGTTTTTTTTTTTTTTAAACATTACATTTTTATTTAAAAATAATTCTTATCGTTTGCCAAGTAAAATTACTAATTAAGATTTTATAATACCTTTTCAACTAATAACCGACTTTAATATTTATTCGAAAATTTCGATTTAGAGAGGATTTTATCAAATCTAGTTTTACAAGACGTACTTTAGACTCTTAGGGGCAGTTTGGGAACACAACTGTTCTCAGGTCTTTTCAGATATTCTCAAATTCAACTTAATTCTTTCATCTCTCAAAACCCAATAAAACATCTTAACTCAAACTATTTCAATACCATTCACATATATTCTGAGATATTCTTAATATCTAAACGAGCCCTAGAAGCAATTATAATCATTATTTTTTTATAGGTAAATTATAATCATTATTGTCAATAAAGTTCTTTAACCTACACATTTGGGAAAAAGGGGCCATTGCCTCTTCAAAAGATCATACAAAAAAATTTTATGAACACTCGAAAATTAAATTTTGCTATTTATAATTTTCACATTATATATATATTTTTTATAAGTAAACGGTAGTATTAATAAGAAATAGACAGAGTCCAAGTACTAATTTTCACATTATATGTTAAACTAATAATGACAAAATAGAAGTGTATTCTTAGAAGGAGAGTATTTGAAATAATTATTATGTGGGATACTTTTAAAACTAATAATGACATATATGATATATATTTGATACTTTTGATGTTCTCTTATTGAGTTAATTAATTTTTTCAATTGGATTTTTTTTTGTTTTTAAAAAAATTATACTTTATAGACTTTTTTTTGGGGGCCTTCTTCCACTACGGGCCTTAGGCAATTGCCTAAGTCGCCTAATGGAAGAGCTGGCCCTGTCCCTAGCTCAAGTTCCAACTAGGGTCCAAAGCCAGGGAGTCATGACGTCAGTAGCATTACCCCATCAACAATATTGCATATGCATTGTGTAGCAATGAGATAAGCACACAAATTTGAATACTGACTGGCAAAATGTTAAAAAATTATCACCAGCACAAGATTAGAGAACTAACAGAGCAGTGCTCCCCATTCTGGATCTGAACGCCAAGAAACTGTGCTGCAAGATGCCGGAGTGCTCTTTTGCCACCTTCCCTAATTCAGGTTAGGTTCGGATAGTGAGTTGAGATGAGATGAAAATTGAAAGTTGAATAAAATATTGTTATAATATTATTTTTTAATATTATTATTGTTTTGAGATTTGAAAAAGTTGAATTGTTTATTATATTTTGTACGAGAATTTGTGAAAGTCATTAGGAGAGATCACATATGGTAGGATGTCAATAACAATGCTCTCAGTAGATACAAAATTGGGGAGTGGGGTGAAGTGGTACCTAAGAAAAGGCTGGTATTCTGAAGTATCCCTCAGGTCCTTCTTAGGATGACTTAATAGCAGTACCTGTCCAGGAAAGATCCAGTAGTGTTAAGAGTTATACCACAACACTAGAAAAAATTAATCAAACAGAACACAACAGTCAACCAAGATATCAACCTTCAGATCATTGTGCAAGGCATGTCCCACGAGAAGCCTTCCTTTAATTATATCTGCCACCCTCTTCTGAACAACCCAAAAATCTTTTGCTGAAGAGAATATTATAAGCATGCATGAGGGCCTTCTTTTATGAGAAGTGGAAATATCAAACATTTCTAGCAATTGATATTTTTCACAACTCCTCATGCCAATCATCCCTTCTTGTAAAGACCAAGTAAAATAGGTATTCAAACAGCCACAATGCCATTATGAGATGGCAGATCGAGTATATTTTCATTAACTTGTCAGTTTCAAACAGCCCTATGCATGATATATGAAATTGCCTCTAGAGATTGTTTACTCTTCCTGGTACGAGTTTGCTTGAACTATTTGGGTGGGGAGACACTGTAACTTGTTTAAGATGCTAAAGGAGATGAAGAAGCATGACTTTTCTCTCAAAAATTAGGATGAAGGAACTTCTTAACTGAAAAAAAAGAGTTTTGGTCTGAGCTGTAGCGTATAATTTACCAAAATATAGGTGGAAATTTATTAATCTACAACTAGCTATGGGGAAGTATAATTCTCTCCACACCAAAAAGTTCTTTTTCCAGAAAACAATTTCACCAGGAAGAGCCTCATCAAATGGATGGTACTCAAGTAAATAAAAGAACAAAATTAAACTTACCAATTAATATTGGAGGGCCAAATATACAGGTAATCCAGGAGTTTTAAGTGCTACAACTAATGGATGGAAATTTATTAATCTACAACTAGCTATGGGGAAGTATAATTCTCTCCACACCAAAAAGTTCTTTTTCCAGAAAACAATTTCACCAGGAAGAGCCTCATCAAATGGATGGTACTCAAGTAAATAAAAGAACAAAATTAAACTTACCAATTAATATTGGAGGGCCAAATATACAGGTAATCCAGGAGTTCAAGTGCTACAATTTTCAAAATGTTTCTAAAACTCCAAAGTATAAGAGAGATTCTACCTTTCCTCAAATCTCGGGGTCGAATGCCACTAATTTCAGTTCGGAAGTCAACAACACGATCTACTGGGCGAACAAACTCATCATACACAACATTTCCCCATGTATTAACCTGCCATTAACTAAAAGCAATCAATAACAATAAAAGGCATCAAGGCATGACTGTAAATATGATCTCTAACTAGATAGGCCTTTAATTTTTCTACTCAAATCAGGAGTTGTAGTCTTAGTAGGCTACAGGACATTACATTCAAAGAGTTTTTAAGTCAACATATTCCAAGAATTCAAGCTTAAGTATATGTGTCACGATATACTGCACATATCAGTGATATCACGATAAGAAGAGGGTTACTTCTCATTTGCTATCCCTAATGGGTGAAGACTGCCAAAAGCTTTTAAAATATCAACAAATTTGTCTCAGAAGTTCTAAAAATCCAGGACTAGTATCATTGTCCTGCTCTCATTCAAAAACTCAAAAAGTGGATTTTCCAGCAAAAAGACCTGATCTAATTCTGCAGATCCATAGCCATCAGATCCATCCAGATCACAAAGTGGTCACCCTGAAGCTTCTGCCAAATGCTGTGAGATAGCTTCACCTTGTTCAAGACATTGTTCTTTTTAAATCCTTAACTTTCGTTTTTATCTTACTTTCCCATTATGAAATCTCAACAACAAAAGATTTCCAAGCAAGGGACACTGCCTGTTTCACTGTCTATAACCATCCAAGGTCCAGAAAGCAACACTGCCTTAATACTTTCTCTTTCATATATTTCTTTGTCCCTTTGCATTTGCATCTTCAGATCTGAGAGTCCATTCTTTCATATATGTATATATGAACTTTTTTTTAAAAAAAATGTATATATGACATAGAAGTTAACAAGAACCCTAAATTAGAGTTCCCAAGAAAAAGAAAGTCAGCAGATGTGAAGCCACCGACTATTTTGAGGAAACATCTTCAAAGGCCCAAATAGTGTCTCAATGATAATCAAAGCAGTGTATTCATTAGGAATAATTATACAGATACAACTATTTAACAACCCATTTACAAACAGCCAATGTGACATTACCACCAATACTAATTTTTTTGAGTTTCCCATCTCATTTGAATTTCAAATTTTACATAAGTGCCTTCCATTTAAAACTGGGTTGTAACAAGAGTTGTGAGAATTTGTGACAAGTGTAGGACGTATTACTGATCTCAGAGATGAAAGTCATTTAAAGACCAAAAAGCATGAGACACACAAAGAGAGAAACTAATGAATACCAGAGTAACTCGACCAAGGGCACTTTTGTTTCCTTGACCAACACCGACCATTTCACAATCCATGGCTACCACATCTGTTACACTGAAAATCATTGAAAAAGTAAGGCATGTGTCAGTTGAAACAAGGAAAAAAGGGGCTACAGAAACAGACTACACTAACTCAGCTTTCACATGAAGAATAAAGGAGATATCCTGATGGTGTTCAAAGTAATGGGAAAATATTTAGCGTTAACAGTACTGTGGTTTGAAGTTGCAATGTAACGTAACAGCTATAGCATGACAAAAGAACGGTGAGAAATAAATAGATCTCCAAGAGATAATAATAATAATAATAATAATAATAATAATAATAATGAAGATGATAATGATGATGATGATGATGATCATGATAATAAGTCACAATGTCTCTTTATCCTAAATAAAGGAAAGCCACACATGGAAAACAAGCTCTTGGGTACCTTAAAGAAACAATAACATATCCAAGTAATGAAAAGATCCCACAGTTTATTGCAATAAAATTGAGCATCAGAGTAAATAGATATAAAGAAGCACCTGATATCATCATTAATTGGAGCGAGAGGATTGATCGGAGAATCATCCAATTCTACATTTGGCCTCTCCTTACGCTTCCCTGTGAAAAGAAGTCTTAGCAAAGTACGTTCGAACTGAGACAGAGGAATGGTTTCTATACAATATTTATTTGTGTTTGCTTCCGAATGGAAGATTCAACCGACTCTATTTCATCGGAAGCAAGAAAGTTATTTCCACAAAACTGAATACAAACAAAAATCGACTTTGACCGAAAGTTAGCCACAAGAAAATCTAGCCACTAATTTGTGTTTAGTAAAAGGAACAAAAAATACAATCCGAATACAGACCAACCAGCATTAGCAACAAGCAGCAAAAACAAGATCAAAATCATAAATAAGTAACCCATAGCTCGATTCCGAATTTAATAAAACGCTTGAACTCTTAAAAATTATTAAAAAAAAGCAGAAAAGCAAAGCAGTATACGAGGTGTTAGCAAATATATTACCCAGAATGGTTTTCGGGTTTTCGGTATGTGAGCCCTTTGAGGGTCTTTGAGGTTTTGAGTCATAGCTTTTCAGCTTCTGCACAACAAAAATATTGAATTTTGATCTGAGAAAAGATATTGTTTCATATGCGCACAGAGAGAGAGAGAGAGAGAGAGAGAGGTACTTGTCGAAGTTGAGCCCAGTTGGGATTGAGCTGTAGCCGCTTATTCTTCAGCTGGCTTCCCATATCCTACAAGTACTACTTCAATGGGGTTTCTTTACTTTCTCCTAGACCGAGAGGCGGTGGACAAATAACGTTGTGGCTGCGAGTCAGTGACTGCGGCCTTGTAGAAACGCCGTCGCTTTTGAATCTGGTCCGCCTCGATTGAGAGAAACGGGTTGTATCAGGAAAAGTGAAGAGACCCACCCGATCCACATAATTTACAGATGGGCTGCATCAGAAAGGCCGGCCCAAATTATAAAATAGGACACAAAAAGAATTAATCCCAACGGTCTTCTTTACGTCCCACGAAACCTGAACTTCGGCGGGAAAGGCTTCGTATTGGATGTAGACTGCAGGGTAAATATAAACTAATCAGGCATTTTCTTCTTAACTTCTTGGAGGGCAATGCCAACTGTGTGCCGTCCCAGCCATTAGCTTCCATCTCCGACGCAAGAACGAATAAGCGATCAGCTTTCTCGGCTCCCTCCTTCTCTGGCATTAGCTTAGGTCAAGGTGAATTTTTTTTTTCAAATTGAATGGCAAACTTTTTCCTTCTGGGTAATCAAGAATTTTGGTAAACAGTATAAACATTTCTTGTTTTCTTTGTTCGTCATGGATTTGTTGAAGTGTATTCGTCTGAAAAGTCGTCATGGGATACGTGGATTGTTTATAGAGGTCAAAGTAAAGGATAAAAATGATCAGTTCTATAGCTCAAGTAATTACTCGTGGAGAGAAAAAGCTTATTTGGATGGGGATGGATTTAGATATTATGGTAGGATATTTATGAAACTGTAGACTGATGTGCTGTAGAACTCTCTCTCTGCTTCTGGTTTTTCTCCCTCTCTTGGGTTTTCAGCAAGAAAAAGAACAAAATTTCATCTTGTTAAAGATTGTACAGGATAATGAATTTGGTAGAAACCGTATGAAGACTTCTTCTATCTTGGTTTTTTTAAAGATCTATTTTTTTTTATAACATGATCTGTTAAACTTTATTCATCTGAAAACTCGCCATGGGATTTGTGGATTGTAGAGGTCAAACGGATATGTGGGATTAGTTTGAAAGCTCGTGATAACGTAGTAAATACTGTGGAGAAGAGAAGATTTGGTTGGATATAAAGAGAGCACAGGTTGTTTATGGGTGCTTCTCATGTTGATTTGGAGGTGATTGTTCAGAAGTAGATGTTTGTTGTTGTGCCCAAAATCGCCCAGAAATCATACAAAAATAGAAAGAGACAATATTTAAGTGGTTCTGCAATTTGCCTACATCCACTGTTGCGGAAATCTTCTATTGATTGTGTTTGTACAAAATTACAAACACTCTCTCAAAGCTCTCTACTCTCAAATGGCACTACAACTCACACACAGAACACTTCTCGTTTTGGGATGGTTTTAGCTTCAGCATTCCTCTCCTATTTATAGGAGAGGTTCAGCATCTCCCTCCAAAAAACACAATGAAGTGGAGGGACATACACCATAGCTGGAGATGCTCTATAATGCTCATGGTGGACCTCATCACATAGTGGGTAGAGTGGGTGGACAACAATAGCACATGGGTGGACCAACAATCACCCCCTCCACCCAAGTGTGCCATACTAGGATACCACATGTTGCATTCTTCTAATGATTGCACCTCCTTATCGAAATGTTTCTTTGCCGTGAAAGTCTTCCGCTACCAAATGCGCCCTAAGGCGCCAATGCACCCGTAGGTGCTCAGCAGAATGAGATATTAATCAAGTCCAAACAGTGTTGGAACTTGATCCCGGTGACAACTTTCGTCAACATATCTTCTGGATTATCTTCAGTGCCAATTTTCTGAAGTAGAATGTCCCCTTCTTCCAATATTTCACGTACAAAGTGAAATCGGACATCTATGTGTTTTGTTCGAGAGTGATACACTTGATTCTTTGCCAAATGAATTGCACTTTGACTGTCACAGTGAACGGTAACCTCTTGCTGCTTAAAGCCCAAATCTGTTACCAATCCCTGTAACCAAATAGCTTCTTTCATGGCTTCTGTTACAGCCATGTATTCAGCCTCAGTTGATGATAGTGCAATTGTCGACTGCAAAGTTGATCGCCAACTAACTGGTCCTCCACCCATAGTGAACACATATCCAGTTGTCGATCGGCGTTTATCAAGATCACCTGCATAGTCTGAGTCAACATATCCAGTTACTAGACTATCTTCACTTTTCTCGAACTTTAAACCAATATCTACGGTCCCTAAAATGTACCGTAGAATCCACTTAGCCGCATGCCAATGAGTCTTTCCAGGATTATGCATATAGCGACTAACCAAGCTGACGGCCTGGGAAATATCAGGTCGTGTACACACCATGGCATACATTAAGCTTCCAACAACACTTGCATATGGGACATTCCTCATGTAGTCCCGCTCTTCATCAGTTTTAGGAGACTGCAATGCACTGAGCTTGAAATATGGGGCCATAGGAGTACTCACCGGCTTCGTCTTCGAGTCGATGTTGAAGCGTTGCAATATTCTCTTCAGATACTGCTTCTGAGTAAGGTGAACTGTACCTTTCACCCTATCTCTGCTGATCTCCATCCCCAGTATTCTTCGAGCTTCTCCCAGATCTTTCATGTCAAACTCATGACTTAACTGAGTTTTTAAGCGATTTATCTCCCCCTTGCTTTTACATGCAATTAACATATCATCTACATATAAAAGCAAATAAATGAAAGATCCATCTGCAAGTTTTCTGAAATATACACAATGATCGTATTGGCAACGAGTGTATTTCAGATCCATCATAAAACGGTCAAACCGTTTATACCATTGCCGAGGTGACTGCTTCAAGCCATAGAGAGATTTCTTCAGACTGCATACCCAATTTTCTTTGCCAGCTTCTTTGAATCCTTCTGGTTGAGACAGATAAATCTCCTCTTCCAGATCACCATGTAAGAAAGCTGTCTTTACATCAAGCTGTGCTAACTCAAGATCATATTGTGCAACCAAAGCTAGCAATATCCGAATGGATGAATGCTTCACAACAGGAGAGAATACTTCACTGTAGTCAATTCCCTCTGTCTGAGCGTAGCCCTTGGCTACCAACCTAGCTTTGTATCGTACTCCATTTTTAGCACCTTGATCATCTTTCTGATTGAAGATCCACTTACAGCCAATTGTCTTCTTTCCTTTGGGAAGCGGCACAAGCTCCCAAGTCTGATTCTGGTGAAGAGACTGCATCTCTTCATTCATAGCCTTTGTCCATTCAACTTGTTCACTGGACTGTATGGCTTCTCTGTAAGTGGTTGGGATCTCACCCCCTTCAGCTGGTAATGCATATGTCACATAGTCTGCTAAACGTGTCGGTACACGTTTCTCTCTTCTCGGTCTGTTGGTTGCTATTGATTCGGGTTGACATGGAGGTACTGTGACTGGACTATCAACTTCATCTTGTCCATGTTTTCCCGAATTCATTGAAGTAATAAACTTCACAGTCTGCGAATCATCTGATGTTTCGCCATCATTGCTGCCATCATTGGAATCTTTATGCTTATGTGACTTAAGCATCTCAGATTCGTTGAATGTAACATCTCTACTGATTATTACCTTTTTAGACTCTATGCACCAGAGTCTATATCCTTTTACACCAGTACTGAAGCCTAAGAATTTTGCTTTCTTAGCTCTAGGATCAAGCTTACTTTCTTTAGCATGATAGTAAGCAGGACATCCGAAAACGTGTAAAAAATCATAATCAGTAGCATGTTTACCTCTCCACATTTCAATGGGCGTCTTCCCGTCATTGGCAGCTGCGGGTAGTCGGTTGATGAGGTGGCAGGCATATGTCACAGCTTCCGCCCAAAATTGTTTACTGAATCCAGCATCCAGCAACATACATCGCACTTTCTCTAGTAAAGTACGATTCATTCGTTCTGCCACACCGTTCTGCTGCGGTGTACCTCGAACCGTGAAGTGTCTGACAATACCCTCTCTCCGGCATACTTCCATGAAGGGATCTGAAGTGTACTCACCTCCATTATCAGATCTGAGTCGCTTGATCTTTCTGCCGGTCTGAGTTTCAACCATTTTCTTCCAATCAAGGAAGATTTTCAGCACTTCATCTTTACTCTTCATCGTATATACCCACACACGACGAGAATAATCATCTACAAATGTTACAAACCAATGCTTACCTCCCAAAGATGCATTTTGGGTAGGTCCCCAAACATCGGAGTGTACATAGTCAAGAATTCCCTGTGTATTGTGTACAGCGGTTCCGAACTTGATCCGCTTCTGCTTCCCTAATACACAGTGCTCACAGAAGGACAGTTTTCCAGTCTTGGCACCTTTGAGTAAGCCTTGCTTCACCAGTGTTTGCAAAGCTTTTTCTCCAGCGTGTCCCATACGCATATGCCAAAGACTGGTGGTGTCAGCATCAGTCTGATCTAGCTTCTCACAGCATGTGGAAGCTCTTCCATCAGCAGTACTTCCTTGCAAGAAGTACAGGTTTCCTCGCCTCAAACCCTTCATTGCCACCTGAACTCCCATTAGTACTTTGAGAGTTCCGTCTTCAATGGTGATCCTGAATCCCTTTGAATCCAGAGATCCCAGTGAGATGAGATTCTTCCGCAAGTCCGGAACATACCGAACTTCTGTCAGAGTCTTGACACTGCCATCGTGCAGCTTTAACCGAATGCTACCTATTCCCTGAGTCTTACAGGCACTATCATTGCCCATAAGTACTGCTCCACCATCAATTTTTGTGAAGTCAGTAAACCAGTCCCGATTGGGACACATATGATAGGTACACCCGGAATCCATAATCCATTCATCGGAATAACAAATGGATGATGAACTTGCCAAGGCAAAATCTGACTCGTCATCTCTGTCCACGACATTGGCTGTGGTGGGTTGATTCTGCTGTTGTCCCTTCAGCTTGGGACAATCCTTCTTCCAGTGTCCTTTGTTGTGACAAAAGGAACACTCATCTTTGGCGAGTTTTCTACCGACTGATGGACCACGTGATGTGGCCCGGGTTTTCGAATGAAAACCTTTCTTCATTCCGGGATTCCTTGACTGTGGTCTCCCCCTTGCTGTTAGCGCTTCACTTGATGTATCTTGTTTTACCTGCTTATCTTTTCTACGGTACTCATTGCTAATTAAAGAGCTGGATACATCATCAAAACTGATCTTTTCCTTCCCATACAATAGAATAGTAACTAAATGCTCATATGTATCAGGCAAGGAATTTAACAGCAGTAAAGCCTTATCTTCATCTTGGATTTCAACATCCAAGTTTAACAAATCAGCAAGAATTTGGTTGTAACTATTGAGATGTTCAGACATAGAAATACCTTCACGAAATTGGAATCTGAAGAGTTTTTTCTTCAAGTGCAGACGGCTCTCAATGCTCTTCTTCATGAACTTATCCTCCAATTTCTGCCAAAGTTCCCTAGCATTTGTCTCTCTCATGACAAAATACTTCTGCTCTTTGGTAAGGCATAACCGGATTGTACTGCAAGCTTGGGTATTAAGCTTCCTCCAATCCTTCTCAGTCATCTCATCTGACCTCTCTTCCAGCGCAATATCCAACTCTTGTTGGATCAAAACATCCATAACTTCACACTGCCACATGCCGAAGTTGGTTATTCCATCGAACTTCTCAACTTCGAACTTGGCATTTGAAACTGTGGACCTACGTCCAGAGCTACTGGCATTTCCAGCGTCCATATCTCTCCTAGAACCTTCTATATGAATTTAGAAAAAAATTTTGACAAAAAATTTCAAAATTCTAACCTTACGGATGAGTCCAGAACGATCCAAATAGTAGAAAATCACTATTTGATTGTTGAAATCGGACTCCGAATGGCTTAGATCAAGCCGAAATGGATCTGGAAAAATGGACGGTTCTGATCGTCTGGCGCGTGCAGTACACGCGCGAGGCAGTGCGAGTGGTTGGCGCGTGGGCGCGTGGGTTACACGCGCTACAGACCTGTGAGGCGCGTTGGTGCGCGTGAGGCGCGTGACTTACACGCGCGAAACTTCGTAGGGCGCATGGGGGCGCGTCTGGCGCGTGTTCTACACGCGTCTTCTTCCTCTGGAGCGCGTGGGGGCGCATGGGAGCGTGTGACTCAGTCGTCTTCAACCTCCGATGCGCGTGGGGGCGCGTGAGTTGCAGCAGATGCACGCGCCGATCTTCTAGGGGCGCGTGTGGGCTCTTCCGACCTCCGTTTTCGATGCCGTTTGCGGCAACGGATCCTTCTTGACGAGAGGAACGTTGTGGTGTGATCAAAAATTAATTTCGATCAACTGCAATTTTCTGGGTAGCACAAACCGAAGCTACTGATACCAATTGTTGTGCCCAAAATCGCCCAGAAATCATACAAAAATAGAAACAGACAATATTTAAGTGGTTCGGCAATTTGCCTACATCCACTATTACGGAAATCTTCTATTGATTGTGTTTGTACAAAATTACAAACACTCTCTCAAAGCTCTCTACTCTCAAATGGCACTACAACTCACACACAGAACACTTCTCGTTTTGGGATGGTTTTAGCTTCAGCATTCCTCTCCTATAAATAGGAGAGGTTCAGCATCTCCCTCCAAAAAACACAATGAAGTGGAGGGACATACACCATAGCTGGAGATGCTCTATAATGCTTATGGTGGACCTCATCACATAGTGGGTAGAGTGGGTGGACAACAATAGCACATGGGTGGACCAACAGTTTGTATGGATTTTTATATATTATTGCAGGATCTTTATGCCATTTCAGGCTGATGGCATGTGCTGTAGAACTGATCTCTCTCTCTCTTACTCTCTACGCTTCTGGTTTTTTTCTTCCTTCCTGGGTTTTTTAACAAGAAAAAGAACAAAAGTACATCTTTCAACAAGAAAGCTTTACACAGGAAGCTTTAGAAACTTTTCTTATTAGATTGTGTTCCTGTAAATAAATAACAGCGCATGAAAATTTTGTTATTATTTACCAATAATTATTATTATTGTTGTTATTATGGTCCCTAATTCCGATGACCTGAATGATTTTTGTCAGTATTGTGGAAAGAAAGCTGGTACTCAACATGGGGCGAGAAACTATTCCATCTACTAATCAGATCGTGACTGGTTTTGATTCGGATCTACATGGCCACATTGGCCAGAACACAGGAAATGAAAACATTGCACAACCTAATATCCAACCTACGGTATCAGCTTCGGAGAACACAGCTAATGTTGGCGTCCAATATGTAGCAGAGCAGTACTGGGACGATGAAATTCAGAATCTTCGTAATCCTGGTACAGGTGGTGCACCTCCAACCAGATTTTATCATTCTGACATGATATCCTTACTTAGGGCTGCTTCACATAGGTATGCGGCCTCCCGTGAATTGCCATCTTCCAGCAATTATGGATTCACTGGGGTTTCTGCAGATGAACATGGATGGAACAGTCACTATTTAGATAATATCCGGAGTCTACGCGAGATAATATATTCTGAACGAATTTCTGGGACTATCCAACATAGTAACTCATCTTCAGGCTCTAGTTCTTCAGCTGCCCCCTCGAATACATGGTATCCTGATGCTGATGGAATTGCTGTGATGGATTCTGCATCTTTTGCGCTGCCTCAATGTTACAGAGAACTCGGTGATCCATCAATCATGGACGGACTCTCGAGTGGGTACTTGAGATACAGATCAGGCGCTACTGGAATGAATCATCTTATGGTGAATGAACATAATCTTTTGATTCCAGGAAATTATATGGTTATGAATTTTCAGCCAGCTAGTACTCTCACGAACCAGACTCCTGCAACACCTTATGTTAATGGTAAGTCATTGATTCCTTATCATATTTTTCCTTTTAGAGCTCTATTTTACCAATGGGATATATTTTATGTCGAGAAACTCAAATTACTCGACGGTCTGCAACAAGTTATCTTTAGGCTTACACGATGGAATTAGCAAACAGTTTTTGAAGTTGTTTTGTGGATTTTGTCGTGTTCTGTATCTTTGATTGTGAAAGCATTTCCGCCGCTTTCATATAGATAAAATGCAGCTTATTCTCATGAGCATGGTTGTTTCTGTTTAAAGCCACCCTTACAGTGTTTGTTTTCTTTATCACAATCTTCACAGGCAGCAATTCCATTGAAGGTTCTATGGGGACTTGGAGTTTGCCGGGTGTACAAAGATATTATCACACAGCTAGCAGTAGAGGTACCCTTGGCTTCCTCAATAGGTGGCACCCCGATCATCTGAGCCCACAAATGCAAGGATTGAGAGGCCAAAACACTAACTCCCACCCCTATAGTTTCCATCATCTTCATCCTTCCATCAACAATTGGAGCCACGATTATCACCATTATCATTATTATTATCCTTTGATCCCACAAATGTTTGTGCTAGGAGTGAGAGACCAAAATATTTACCCTCACCTGTATAGTTCTCACCTGTATGGTTTCTGTCATCTTCATCCTTCAATCAACGATTGGCACCACGATCATTACCTTCATCATAATCCTCTGATCCCTCAAAGGCGAGGAGTGAGAGGCCAAAATATTTACTACCTACATAGTTTCCGTCATCTTCATCCTTCCACCAACAATTGGAGCCAAGATCATCAACATATGATCCCACAAATGCGATGTGTGGGAGGCCAAAATATTTACTCTCACCAGCAAATAGCTGCAGCTTCAAATAGAGTACTTGCTACAAATTCTTCAGGCCGCACTCTAAGGCCTGCTCGGAACAATTTGGGGATGGCTGTCAGGCATCGCAGATCTACTCCGCCAGCTAGGCCTCGGACATACCGTCCTCATAGAAGGGAAATCCCTCCTGAGACAACTCTTAGACATAGCAGCCAACCACCCACCAGAGTTCTGCCAGCTGATGTAATATTCTCTTATATTTCATCTTCTTTCTGTCTCTCTTTGGAATTAACCATTTGCAAGTTTGTTAAACAGTCCGAGTTAATGTGTAGGAAACTGTTATACTTGATTTGCTAGTGCTGCCACAATTATTTCAAGCGATGAACTTGACCGACTCGAGCGATGAGGTTTGGTTGAATGTAGTGCAAATGCAATTGATAAGCTCCGATGAAGAGGACAAGTTGTCGGAGGAAACTATCACCAGGTAGTTGAGGACGAGAACTAATGTATCATCTGCTCCTATTATTAATCCGGGGGAGACTGCTTCTGTGGATCAGGAAGCTGAATCTTGCATTATATGCCAGGTATACCTTGAAACAGAGTTTAGAGAAGGGAAGTTTGAATTGTATCTGCTCATATTTCTGTAATAATTTATCCCGGAATTATCAAGTCCAACTCAAATATATCAGGATATTGTATTAATTTATCTGAAATTGTAGCGTGAATACAAGGATCAAGAGCAGATTGGAACCCTTGGTTGTGGGCACGAGTATCATGCGCATTGCTTAAAGAGGTGGTTGCTCGTGAGGAATGTCTGCCCAATGTGCAAATCTACAGCACTGAGCACACGAAGGAAGGAGTTATAAACGTTAAAAATGGGGAGAGGGTTTGAAAAATTTTCACTGTAAAGCTAGCTGCCGCATCAAGTTGAGATCTGGAAAATGGCCCAGTGGTTCCCCTGTCTTGACAACAGCTGTAGAGACTTTTTGTCCAATTATGACTTCGATCGGAATGAAATTCATTACTTTTTTCGTTCATTAAAATGATTTATATAGGGCGCGTGACTATGCAAGAAGCAAAATTGCCAAAAATCAAATCTCTCTTCCTCTTAGAAAAACTGACTACACCATTACACATAAAAAGACGAAACCAGCCCGCCATCTTCATTGTCATCCAGCAATAAAACAACTAAATCATTTATCAGATGCAAAATTGAATTTGCCTCGGATGTCTTTCAATTCTAAAACAACCAAGTACAAGAAAAACTTTAGAAAAGTTGAGAATTTAAACAATATACCAGTGGAAAAGACAGACTAAACATCAACATATTGACATCCGCTGGAATATGTAGCATTTCTATGGATGTAAAACGTTAAAACTGACCTCAGATATGCTCAAGCACTATCGGAACAGTGAAAGTTTAGTGGAAAGATCCCTGAGTTGTGGGTGGAAACCTCAGGTTTCAAGCGCAGCAAGATAGGTTTAGACTCCCTGATCTATCACTATCTATAATTAGGCAGAACAGCAACTAACTTTCTTAACAGCAGAAACATCATCCTTGGTTCCAACATTTATGGTCTGTCCTTTAGGCAAGGCTGAAGGATCATCTCCAATATCAAGTGCTTTCCGGCTCACTACTCGATATGTTTGGGTTAGAACTTGGGTGAATGCATTTTCCACATTCAAAGACTCCAGGGCTGATGTCTCCATAAAGAAAGTGCGCTCTCTCTCGGCAAAAGCTGTAGCATCCTCTGCTGATACAGCACGTAAGTGGCGCAGATCTGCCTTGCTACCCACTAGCATTATCACGATATTGGAGTCTGTGTGATCCCGTAACTCCTTCAACCATCTCTCAACATTCTCAAATGTCAAATGGCGGGTGACATCATAGACAAGCAATGCACCCACAGCTCCTCGGTAGTAAGCACTAGTAATTGCACGGTACCTGTGTGGTAAAGAACATAAATAAGTAATTCAAACTATAATTTCAGGACTTCACATTACGACTGAGAAGATCACGTGAGAGCAGAAGTTTCAGAAAAGATGACGATCCTTCTCTGCCATGAACAGAAGAGTAAAAGGATTTAGCATGCCTACAGTAAGCCACATATACAATAGAGAGAGCTGCATAATATCCTTCTCTTCCATTTTGAAATCTGACTCAAATTGAAATTCATTTTCTATTTCCTTTATCTATTTGTTAAGTATCGGTGCGGTAAAAGCTGGAGAACTGAATAATTATGAACATTATTAGGAGGGCCCTTCTACTCTTGTTATCACTCAATCAATATCCTATCGCCTGAAAGATGGCTTTTTCCCAACACGTATTTCAAAAAAATGAAGCCCTCGGCTAAATCAAGCCAAGCAGTTGTGCTAGGTCCATTAACTTGGAAATTTTGCTTCCCAGATCTCTCATAACCTCGAGAACAAACTAAAAGAAGTAAATAATAAATTAAAAAAATAACCCGAGATTCAGATACCTTAACTTTACCAGCATTTTATCAACAACCAAAGAACAAAAACATTCCAACTTCATGAATAGATTTCAATTGATATTAACGAAGACAATTTCCCAAGAACACGATTTTATTTATATCCCTACATTTCCGGCAACCAAACAGAGCATTACTCAAATACCAAGACTCGTTTACCTCAAACGCCTACAGACCCTTCTAAGATCCGGGACAGAAGAATCCCAGATTCCAATCCTCCACCATCTTACCAAGTTTTGCAACCAATCAAACATGCCACACACAAAATAAAAAGTTCCATACCCCAACTGTAACCGAAAACAACATTCTCAAAAAATAGTAAGCCAAAGTCATATTCAAAACCACAATTTCGTCAATTTCGCACGTTTTTTCCACAAAAAAAATAAGAAACTAATTAAAAAAAGTGGATAAAGAGAACACAAATTCTAAAGAAATAATGAAAATAAAATGAGAGAGAACCTTTCTTGGCCAGCGGTGTCCCAAATCTGGGCCTTAACGATCTTGTCGTCGACACGGACGCTGCGGGTGGCGAACTCAACGCCGATAGTGGACTTGGAATCGATGTTGAACTCGTTGCGGGTGAAACGAGACAAGAGGTTGGATTTTCCCACGCCAGAGTCCCCTATCAATACCACCTTGAACAGGTAGTCGTAGTCGTCCTCCGCTCTGTACGCCGCCATTACTTCTCTATTCCTATTCCGTTCCGATCTTATTCTCGGATGATTAAGACGCAAACGTCCTCTCCGACATCAATGGAACTACTTTTCTACGTAACGTCAGAGAGAGAGAGAGAGAGAGAGAACCAAATTTGAGGGAGGTGGCCAACGACTACGTGCACTGTCGCCTTCTTTCGTTCGTTCGTTCGTTCTTCCTTACTTTGAGTTTGGGCTTCGATATCACGTTTGTGAAGTGGACTGGCCTGATTTATTGTTCTGGGCTCAGATTGCAGGCCTAATTAAAAATAATAATTTATATTTATATTTTTCTTATTTGAATATATCCAAAACACACCAAAAAAAATATTAATATTAATATTATTTCAGTGACAATCTTGCCACGTCGTCAACGTCATCCCTCTTCCCCTCCAAATCGGTATAAATTGCACCATCTCCGTTCATTAGAGCTTGTGCCGTGCAGGACTGACTAGACATGGAGATCAAACCGGTCAGCAAAATCGACGGCCCAGATTTCCCCCCCGAACTGTCATACCAATCTGGGTTCGGCAACCACTTGGTGTCTGAGGCGATCCCCGGAGCTCTGCCGGAGGGTCAGAACAGCCCGCTCATCTGCCCCTACGGCCTCTACGCCGAGCAGATATCCGGCACCTCCTTTACCTCGCCCCGCAAGCTCAACCTCCGCAGGTCCCTACTTATCACTTTTTCCATAATAGGAACGTCCCCTGCTACTTTTCCTTCTGAGCCTCGTATGTTATGGCTTTTTTCTTTTCTTTGTTTGGGATAAATTACCGATTTACTCGGGGGCTTTTAGCTTTGTACTGATCGTCTGTTTCTAGTCGAGGACCGCTCAAGCTCACCAAAGCTATATCTTATGTGATTCAGGTTATGTTATTTTATTATTCATAATTCTGTTGATTTTTTTTTTGGTTTATTTTTCCTTTCCATAGTTGGCTCTATCGGATCAAACCATCAGTTACGCATGAGCCATTTAAACCTCGTGTCCCGGGGCATGGGAAGCTCGTGAGCGAATTTAATCAGTCCAACAGTTCAACCACACCAACTCAACTACGATGGAAGCCTGCAGATATTCCCCACTTACCAACACATTTTATTGATGGGCTATATACTGTATGTGGGGCTGGCAGTTCATTCCTACGCCATGGATTTGCAGTTCACATGTAATTGGTGCTCCATAGTTTGTCTATTTGATGCACTCCATCCAACTATGCCAGTTTTTTTTTTTTTTTCCTGATATAGTATCTTCGATTGAATCTCTGATAGTGAAACGAAAATTAGGAGTAATCTAGTGTGACAGCCACTTCTACAATTGACATTGATCAACCTGTTAGTGTTACGAAAACCATTGAATAGAAGTGCTTTCATTTTAGCTATAATTATGCTCTGGTTTTCGTTATCATTATCTCTAAAATAAGAAAGAGCATTGAATTCTAGATGAACAATTTGTGAAAAGTGGGAAAAAAAAAATATTTGTGATGATTTTAAGCGTTCTTTGGGTTTTAATTTGATTTCCAAGCTATCAAAGAGCTGGCTTTTGATGAATTTAATCTTAGAGGATCTTCCACTGTCTAGATGGTGATGTAAATACATAATTGAACTGGTGTCGCGACTTTAAAGATACTTCTCCCAAGTGTCACTAGTTAGTTTACCATGACAATATTGAAGGGGTGTTAAAATGCTAATGTGACAAAAATATGTTCTTTTTTAGTGGGTTTTACTTGTGTATGCTCAGTGACAACTAGCGACTGGTTCACTTGCCCAATGTCCCATTATAATGTTACTATCATGATACCTTATTGTGGCGTAAGAAACACTTCAATGTAGTTTGTCTGTTTCATTTATTCAACTTTGAGCCATTTTCATTTCAAGTTTTGAAAGATTCTATAATAGAAATATTGTTGGAAGATATTACCGGATTCAGAAATTGCACTTTATTTCAGTTAAGACTAGATTTGATGCAACTTTACTTGAAACTGTGAAGGTTATGATGTTCACCTGATTAACAGAGGAACTCAATGTATAGGTACATGGCCAATAAATCGATGGATAACTGTGCCTTTTGCAATGCTGATGGTGACTTCTTGATAGTCCCACAAGAAGGAAGTAAGTGATTGTTGCAATCCCTTGAAAGGCATTGTTTCTTTGGATCATTCTTGTTTAGATATATTTGCCCTGGTGCCTTGTTAGAATGCCATCTATCACGAAAGACTAGGAAGGGGTAAAATTTGTAGAGGTCCTCACCTGAAACACAAATTCCCCTCTATTAAGGAGATGTAGGGAAAATTATTGATTTTTGGATGAGAATGAGTAAATTCCCCCTTGAACGAATTTTTTGAAATGTGAATTGAATAAAAGTCATGCATGCCTTCCTGCCTGTAAGCTTAAATGCACTATTCTGGTTTTGTAGGGCTATGGATCACTACCGAATGTGGAAGATTGCAAGTTTCCCCTGGTGAAATTGCCGTTTTACCTCAAGGATTTCGTTTTTCTGTTAATGTACCTGATGGCCCAACACGTGGTTATGTTGCTGAGGTTTTTGGTACCCATTTTCAACTTCCTGATCTTGGGCCCATAGGTACCCAATCTCTCATTTAGCTGTGGCACGTGTGAACAAAATCTGGAATATTTGTTAGGCAAACCATGTGAGTAAATTATTTTGTTGAACATTCATTATGTGGAGCTGCAATTTTGATTACATGTAGGTGCTAATGGTCTGGCTGCTCCAAGGGATTTTCTAGCTCCTATGGCCTGGTTTGAAGAGAGTTCTTGCCCAGGCTACACTATTGTACAGAAGTTTGGTGGTGAACTGTTTACTGCGAGACAAGATTTTTCTCCCTTCAATGTAGTTGCCTGGCATGGTAACTACTTTCCATATAAGGTGGGTGTTACTGCTAAAGAATTAATCCCAATGATAAGACATGGAGACTGAACACTTCTGTGTGCAATTATGATAATCCTTGTGGACCTGATTTGGAGTAAAATATTATTTACTTGCAGTATGATCTAAGCAAGTTCTGCCCTTGCAATACTGTTTTAATTGATCATGGCGATCCATCAATAAATACAGGTATGCTTAATGGGAACATAGCTTTTTGTTTTTTGTTTTAATTTGTTTGGGTAATAACCTTTATTCTGTTCAATCATAACTTGGGATTAATAATCTTTATTGGTATCTTGCTACTGTAATGTAGTATTGACAGCACCATCTGACAAACCCGGTGTGGCACTTCTTGATTTTGTCATTTTCCCTCCCCGATGGGTGGTTGCTGAGCATACCTTCCGGCCTCCGTATTACCATCGCAATTGTATGAGTGAATTCATGGGCCTCATTCATGGTGGATATGAGGTAAAAATATCGAGTTAAAACTGCTAAGCTCTTCGTAAAATTATTTGTATGGAGAGCGGAAAAAACAATATGTTTTGGAATCGAATTTTGAATGGGAGTACCAAATGTAAAAAGGAAAAGAAAAGCCCTTCATATGAATAGAGAAAGAGACTGCAGAATAAGATTTAAATGTCAAGCTTCTTCTCCTAATGCCTTTGAAATGAATAACATCATTGTATTGTGGTTCTAAATGCATTGTAGCCATTTCTATCCGCAGATGCTCCTCTAAAACCAACGAATTTTAGGGTCATTCTCATGTTGAGATCTGCCAATATATGTGTATTGTGTGTGTCTGTCACAGATCATAACTATTACGCAAATTTGTTCTCAGGCTAAAGCTGATGGGTTTCTCCCAGGTGGTGCAAGCCTTCATAGCTGCATGGCCCCCCATGGTCCTGATACCAAGTCATATGAGGTATTCGTCTTATAATCAACCCAAATAAGTTATAGCTAGCCTCTCTCTCTCTCTCTCTCTCTCTCTCTCCTACTAACCTTGAGTGTGTGTGACAAATAACAATGGAGCAATCCAAGCTCAACACCCGCATTGATGGTCAACGAATAGTCTTGTTCTAACCAGTGACCACATCCCTGTTTTTTGATGCACAGGCAACCATTGCACGTGGGAACGAGGCAGGGCCTTACAGAATAGCCGATACCATGGCTTTTATGTTTGAATCGTATTTAATCCCCCGCATCTGCCCATGGGCTCTCGAGTCCCCCTTCATGGATCATGATTATTACCATTGTTGGATTGGACTCAAATCCCATTTTAAACGGGAAGGGATGCATGACGAAGACGTGAATATGCTGCGGAATGGACATGATTGAGACCACACAAAAAAACACACACACAGAGAGACCAACTTTGCAGCCCATCCTGTGTCGCTGGGTGGATGTGCATAATGGACATTATTATCAACCTAGAAGCAAATATACAACCATCCCGTCTGGAATGTACATATATTGCTCAATAAAAGCATTATAGAAACTGTGAAGGACTAAATGCATATACGTATAGAACTTGTTTATGTCTTATGGTTGTGTCTCATCGTTGTATATATATAATCACAGGGTTGTCCGAAACATTTATCAATTGGCATGTACTTAGAATTATTGTTAGATTCCGGACTCCGACACCAAAACAGATTGAAAAGTTCCTTGAACCGATTTCATTCTTTGCAGCCAGGAATGTTGCTACTTTTTTGGTTTTGGCATATAGCATGGATGGTCCAAGCTAGGCAATGATCACTCCGCTTGGGACTTGCTCATGAATGGTTGACAGGACTAACGACGTTCAAACCAGGGCTGCTTCTCCCTGTCCCATGGATCCCACAACCCCAAACTGTATTCGAACTTCGAGGATCAAAAGTAGTTCGAAACATAGCCACTGAACACAATGTGGCCGAATCTACGTGCGATTCTGATTCCTGCCAACATGTACAACTCAAAACCCGAACCTATTGGTCCGAATTTACAAACTAGTTTATAGAACAAACCCCTTACACCGATTACTTGCCAAAATTTTACTTTATTTTAATTTTTTACAATTTCTAATATACAAGAAAATTCCTAGATTTCAATGGGTGCTTCAATACCCATAAGAAACAGTGTGGCCCTATCATTGGTTGCATATATATTATGGTATGAGACGACATATTCCTAGCCATGGCCTTCAGTATTGATCAATTTGGTTATATTTGGTTAGTGAGGTGATTTACGACTATTTTATTATTATTCATTACTTGTTTAATTCTATTCATTATTTTTTCATTACTACTAATATATTATCTGAGATGTCTTCAACATTCAAATGTAGCCAAGTGTCACTATATATACAAGTGTTGTCTCTACTAGAAGCTCCCAAACAAGTGTCAAAAGCAGTACGTACTCTAGCTAGCTACTCTTTCGAGTTATTATATATGTTTCTTTTCCCCCACGATCTTTGAGTGGGAAAATGATCACGATTATATGTATTCACGCAATATTTACTTGGTGTACGAAGTTTTAGGACCCAAAAAATAGAAGAAAAAATTAAAGGGCCCGGTGAATGATGTCATGATAAAAAATTGCAATTATATATGGCGCCGGCCGGGACTGCATGGTCCCGGTTCATTAGCAACACGTCTCGTGTTAGGTGTAATTCCATTATTTGGGAGTGGTACGTACGTACGATATGAAATAAAAACACTAATTAATAAATGCTAGAGCTAGCTACCAATTGTAATTAAGATCATATATAATTGTCGCGTGCATGTTCATTACTTGCTTTGCAGTGCAGATAGGTATATTAATATACCCCTCTCTCTCTCTCTCTCTCTCTCTCATGCAAAACCCAAGTTGAGAGATCAACAAAACATTGAGCTGGAACCATAGATTAACGTAGAGATGAGCCAAACATAATTATTTTTATTTTGAGATTTGAAAAAATCGAATTATTTATTAAAGCAGGTTATTCTACCACTTGAGTAACACCGTTTCATTTGACCGCTAGCACATTTATGTTCTTTTTTTCTTTTCATTTTTTTTTATATTTAAATATTTAAAAAAATAAACTAATACACTTAAAATCACTTCCTTAATAATTAAGTTTAAAAAAAATTAACCAGCGGTCAACTAGCCAGAACAATCAACAAGGGAGCGACATACAAGCTTTTCTCTTGTTTATTATATTTTGTAGAAATTTAAGAAAATTATAATGATTATATGAGATGAGATAAAATAGTTTAGTTTTAAACAAACCAAACCGTAAACACCTACTCTTGAATTAATTCACGAGTAGGTGTTTAAATTAGGTGAATTTATGAAATAGGGCCAGAGAGAGTGCATGATTTGCAGAGAGGCCAAAAAAACTAATTACGTACGTTACAGCATAACTAATATATATATATATATAATTGCATGCCTATGTTCTCCGATACTTTTTATTTTTCTGTGTTCAATAATGTATTTTAACAGCCGAAAAATGAACAGGTAACGACCTTAGACCAGAGTTTATGCTTATATAAAAAAAATTATTGAACAATATAAAGTTTTTTTTTATTATTATAATCTTGGTTTACTCACAATTTCTCGCACTCTTTTTGTGCAAGATAAAAATATTATATATATCATAATTCATATAGTTTACATGCGGAATGTTAGATACATTCTTAAAGTATGTAAATTTTATTGTGTGCTCGTTTCGAAAAAAAATATACAGTTTGTTATTAAAAAATTATATTTTCACTTGAATTTTAGAATTTTTTTTTTTAAATGTAGAGTACAGGACTTGTACATCCTAAAAATATAAGTATTATATATATATATATACACACACTGTAATTGATGGAAATGGATGAATGGAACCGTGCAATATTGTGGTGGCCAGCCACCCTTGTTCCTCCATTAATGTGTTTGCGCGTCCTCTTTTAGGACCTTTTATTATTTTTCTGATCGAGACTATAAAATAGATAAAAAAAACAAGTAGGATCGGGTCTACTTTGCTCCATCCACGTGCAATAATGGCAAATGCTTCTTTTGTGTCCGGTTCACAACTTCAGTTCCTGTACGGTAATTTATAATTTTTTTTTTCTTTTATTTTTGGGATCCAAACATTAAATAAAGTATAGTTGAGACAAGAAATATAGATAGAGATTATTATTTATTTATTTATTATCGCATAGTAGGAGTACTTTAGGTTATTAAGCAACTTGTGTGCTACTAATTGTATGCACATGCAAAGGATTTAATTAGCATTTGGTTGTGAGAATCACATGGCCGTAATCAGTGTATTAGTATCCATCCATACATACATACATACATACATATATATTTGTTGGGTATTGATTATTGATGATTACAAAATGGAACATGGGATTAGTTGCATCATTGCTGTCACAACTTATGACTTTTTTGGGCATTGACCAACCCAATTTTGTTTCTACCTCTAGTCCATTGGGATCGTATGGTTACTACTTTTGATTCATTTGTTTTCAGATAATGAGATGAGATGAGTTGAGATTAAAATTGAAAGTTGAATAAAATATTATTAGAATATATTTTTTTAGTATTATTTTTATTTTGTATGGAGATTTGAGAAAGTTGTAGTAATGAGATAAATTGAGATGGTTTGTGAAAACAAACTTGTTTGGATAGTGATATGAGATAAAATAGTTTTATATTAAAGTTGAAAGTTGAATTGAGATTTAAAAAATTAAATTATTTATTATATTTTGTATGAAAATTTTAAAAAGTCGTAATGATAAGATGATATGGTTTCTCAATTCAAACGGTGTAAAAAAAATATTTTTTTCATAAAGAATCTTCCATAAATAAATTCATAAACTAACCTATTTTATACCATATGTTATATTCTAAATTTATTTTTATTATAAAATATACAACATATTATATATTAAACAGGCCACAGATAGGTAGTTAACATGCAATCGAACCTTTTCCCATTAATCATTATCAGTGGCTCCTTAGTACTTTCCCTAATAAATTCCGACATGAGATGATGGAACTTATCAAGAAACTTCAGAGAGAGGGAGGGAGGGAGAGAGAGAGAGAGAGAGAGAGAGATAGAGAGAGAGAGAGAGAGAGAAGGGTCACAAGTCCTTCCCATGTGAACCTGATTTTGGGGACAAAGCAAAGAAAGGTGGGGCTCTTGCAAACAATTCAATTCACATGGGAGGGAGGAGGACATGATTCTTACAAACCCCCTTTGTTTCACAGCTCATCCCCATCACCCCAAAAATCAAATCCTGCTATATACATTTCCTCCCAAACTTCCCAATAAGACCCTTTTTTCCTCTTATGTGATTATATCAAAATAACACCCAATATGCTTGCAAAGAATATATAGACCAATATTTAAGGATAATGAATACAAATTATCTAACTGATAATGACCCATTTGGCTCCTTTTAAGTTTCGCCTTGCAGAAAACCAGCCCATTAATCTAACCTTAACACTAAATTAGTGGGTATCCACTAATTCATAAGATCTAAGTCCTGATTACAAGCAGACCACATGCTTTTATTTGGTAACGAGAGAAAGTGGGGGCCATGAGTTGAGATGATCATCACAGCTTGTACATGAAAACGTCAATCATGTGAGATATGCATATGTAGAGTGTAAGCTGATATTATATATATTATATGTAAATCCAACATGTAATTGGAGATTAGATTAAGATAAGTGTCAAGGTGATGGATGCGAATGAAGGAGAGGGGTCACATCGGCACGTGGTGGCTGATTCCGCCATTTATTAAACTACACTGACGACTTTCCAAGTAGAGAACCGTTTTAAGTTCTCCCACGCCTTCCTTTCACCCCCCCCCCCCCCCCCCCAAACCAGCTGTTGCTAGCTGTCTTTCCTCCCTCCCATGTGACCCCCGGCCTCACCCTCACCCATTGGCCTTGAAAAAACATAGGTCTCCAAATTCCCACAGAGAGAGAGAGAGAGAGCAGCATTTCATGATCGATTTGTAATGAAGATGTTGCTGTTATTGTCGTCGTCCATGTCATTGTACTGGCTCTGATCACCTCCCTCAATGTCTCCCAAGTGTTTTTCCAAGTCCAAGATTGTGATAAAGTTTACTGTTTTATGATCATAGTTCTCTCTCTCTCTCTCTCTCTCAAATAATCAACACTCATTTTTCGCGATCTTTTTTTGTTGTCTTGGTTGATCTTTCTCTCCAATTGCATATATATTTTTGGCAATCTATTGTTTTGGTGTTATATGGCACAATTACCACCCAAGATACCAAGCATGACTCAAAATTGGCATTCTTCTTCTCACCAAAGAATGCCCATTAATATGTCAAACTTCGTTCCCACCAACAACAATACTTCTACTTCCATGCCCACCGCCCAACAACAACAACCCGCTTGGGTGGACGAGTTCCTTGACTTCTCGTCAGCCCGGCGAGGAGCCCACCGGCGGTCCATGAGCGACTCCATTGCCTTCCTCGAGACGGCTCCATTCATTGGTGTCGAATGCCGGAATAATGGCACCAGCGGCGGCTTCGACCGCTTGGACGACGACCAGCTCATGTCAATGTTCTCCGACGAGGTCTTGGTAGCGCTGCCGCCTACAGTCTCGTCTTCCAATGCGTCCACGCCGTCTGACCACAACAGCATCGACGACGAGAATAAGCCAATAATGCCTCTCGACCAACAGCCCAAAAGTGAACCGGGAGAGGTTGAAAGCTCATGCAAACCCGAGCCACAAGATCCACTTCCCTCCACCACCCCCAGCGGCGACTCCATCGTCGATCCTAAGAGGGTGAAAAGGTAACCCTATATACTGATGATGATTAATGATCGATGACTCGCACGCATTATAATATTATATATAGATATATAAATGTTTCTTAAATGCATTAGAGGAATGTAACTACCCGAGGCAGTGATCATCATATTGGATCCGCAGTGCAAAATAAGATTGAGATCCGAATTACTCATGATGTTGTTGGGTTTGTGCTAGAATTTTGGCAAACCGGCAATCGGCGCAAAGGTCAAGAGTGAGGAAACTGCAATATATTTCGGAGCTAGAACGGAGTGTAACAACATTACAGGTACATGATGATATAATTAATTAGTAAACATTTGTTTCATATTATTAATGGATATATTGACGTGCTTTAAATATTTATTTCTGATAATTTGTTTAATTAATTGATTTTCAATACAAAAAAATGAAGACCGAAGTATCATCATTGTCACCAAGGGTTGCATTCTTGGACCACCAAAGGTTGATACTTAATGTCGATAATAGCGCTCTCAAGCAACGGATCGCTGCTTTGGCTCAAGATAATATTTTCAAAGATGGTAAATATTAGAACTTCATCCTCCTCCTCCTCCTCATCATCATCATATATCATATTAAGTATTATCTTGTGCTATTACAATGACCAAGTACCCTTGATTTTGTACTGGAGGAATTAATTGCGATTAATTCATGGTTTTGGAGTAAATTAATTAAGATCCATGTGACTTGAAATTATTCAAGTTCATGGACCGATCATATATATATAGTACGTACTCATATTATTGCGTTGGTACCACAAATGCAATATGATACATACACAATGCATGCGGGTCTCCAATGTTTAGCTTATGCGCCGCATGCAGGACTTCTACGGCCTACCAGAAATAGTAACCTCAAATATGCGTCAGTTTCGTGATGACTTGAGAAATCAATATTTGTTTGTAAGGGGCATACATTATCTGGTGTTCAAACTTAGGAATTAGGAAGATTAGGTGGTTTTAACTTTTCCACCGATTATCAGAGCACATTTTATTGAGTGGCACGTGTAAGCCTCATGCCTTTTTATTTTTATTTTTTGGGTTGTATAAAAATTTCAGCTCATCAAGAGGCATTGAAGAAGGAAATAGAAAGATTAAGGCAAATCTATCACCAACAGAACCTCAAGAAGATGAGCAGCGCAGCCAATCAAAATGCACCACCACCACCAACATCGCCATCACAAGCACCGCAGCCCCCAACTCCTGGTCACTTTGGAGGTACGGACAAGGAAAGGCTTCTCAACTGAGAGAGAGAGAGAGAGAGAGAGAGAGCGTGGGTGCATTCTGCTAAACTGGATTTTCACGTGATGTGTTCCCACTTGTTGGCTTACATGGGGTCCCTGATAAAGCTTTATGGGATTATGAGGATTGGAGTTGACACGTGGACTACTTAGATTGGGTGGCAAAAACATCTTGTTTTCCTTTCCCCCTCTTATTTGGGAATCTAGGGTTGGAGTTGAGTTTATTTCTTTATGCTTTTGTGATATTATATGATTCTTTTTTTGGGCCTCTAACTTTTAGTTATTTCTTCGATGGGTAAAAAAATGGTGCCTTTTAATATGTTGGGTGGGTTTGTATTGGGATAGATGAAAGATGTCGTCGGGGTTGAGGGGTTGCTATGCTTGATTCTTGTGTCTTTTCTTTCCCTTGGGCCTAATAATATAATGTAACTTCTGTTTATTTTATTCTTTTTTATTGGAACAATGTAAATAGGAAAAATTTAGTTGTAAACATAATTGTGCACTAATATGTACACTAATCTAATATGATTGGTCAAAAAGTAAATTTTATTAAAAATAATACTAATTTAAATTTTAAATATGAAGGAATCAGTATTGGTACGCAGATTAGTACACAACTTTACTTGTATGTAACAAAACTCATGTAAATATATGGACTATGGCACAAGGCCATTTCACTATTCTGCACGAGAATTCCCATATGATTGGTTATGTTACCTCTAATGACGACTCTATTAGGAGTGATATCCGCATGGTGCAGGCAAGGTTGACCCTTCCCCGCACCATATAAGGAAGGAGGTTTCATCCCCGCCCTAGGGATGCAGGGCAAGGTCTCCCACCTCAGGTGTTGGGGGTGGGGTAAAAAGCCCATCCGCCCCACCCCCCGTCTAGGCCTACCCATTAGGTTTAAAAATTAGTTTTAGATCCAAATTATAATATAATTTATAATTATAAAAAGAATTTAAACTTATTAAAGTTTTATTTTAGATTGCCTTAACCTCTTAGGCCAACCTTTATATAGGAGGTCAATGCAATATAATAGTCATACTTAAGTAATATGGGGCCAGTTTGCCTCCCGCCTCTGCTTGGAATTCTTCCTACTGGATAGGAGCGGGCCACTGCTGCCCACCCCTAGACACTATATTGGGTCATTTAATTTACATCAAATTATCATTTTATATAATTAAATTTAAATTCTTAACGCTGTCTTTACATATAAAATATCTTATAAAAATAACATGAAATATCATCATCTTATAATATAATTATAAAATATATTGTAAAAATGTGTGAATTTATATCATTAACCTTCGATAAAAGTTGTCGATCTTGGTAGCCCAAGAATTTGATTTGACTGATATTTCTGCCTCGGAGTCTCTGAAACTCGAATAATTGGGCTCTGACTTTGTAATAAGTAATATTGATGATCAACAGCTGGGCATTTTGATAGGCTTCAAAACCATGCATGCGGTTTGTGTTTGATATATTAATGGTAACACGAAAATGTAGGTCGACTGCTTAAAAGAGAAAAACCAGCAATCACGTACATCTATTAATGTGTTCCAACTGCGGCACACAAAAAAGTGAGACATATCACTTCTTTGTTTTAAAAAAATATCTTGTACAATCCAAAATCTTTGACAAACTTCACTCTCTGAATTGCTTTTACCGAGAACTCTTGCACATATTTAACACAGGTTTGGATAGTGAGATAAAATGAGATGAGATGAGTTGAGATAATTTGTGAATATATAATAGTGAGATTACTGAGTTAAAATGATATGAGTTGGTTTTTAAAAATTTTGTGATGTTTGGATTAGCAATTGATTAGATAAGTTAAGCTAATTTTTGAATATTAATGAGATTATTGAGTTGAGATGATCGTGGTGAGATAATAGATTTTGGATTAAGAAGTAATTTTAATATAAATATTTGAATAAAAGAGTGTTTTTCTGGCCAAATTGAGATCATCTATAAAGCAAAAGGCTGCTTAATCTAATTTCCCCATGTTTAATTTTTAACCATGTCAGACCAAAGCCCCAGATCAGATCAGGCAGATAGGCCGGAAGACAGTTTTAACTTTTAAGGTTTAGCTCCATATATGTACTATTACCATGATACTTCTCCTTGTACGTACACATGAAAATATTGCTTTTGGATCGAACCTTTCTCTTGATCTTGTTAATGAAGTCAAGCTTTTCTATTCTTTCTCATGATCAGCCTTGTTGATGAAGTTAAACTTCCATAGTCAAGGGAATCATCGCTTTTGACTCCTTATTATTCAGCGTGTCATTGCAGCCATCATAAGCCTTGAGATGGTTGTATGTCAGAAGCACGTGTGGAATTATTCGCACAAAAAAAAAAAAAAAATTGCAGACAACTAGCTAGGAGAGAGATTTTGATGTGCCTTTGGTTAATATCAAGAGCAATACGAAAATTTTTTTGGGAATAAGAGTAGGGAGTGATCACTTTCTGCTATACATGTTATGATCATATGGACATAACTTGGAGAGTACGTAAGCAAAGACAGTTAACAAAACTAATTTTATCAGGTATTGTTGAAGTAGTCCTAATTAACACCGTCCTAGCATCTCCTTATCTACAGTTATTCCATCTAGCAGCTGCAAAAACAAGGAGTTTAAGCATAGGACAACTCATGAGCTGGTCTCGATCTGCGATTCTGCAGTATGGTGCCATGCAACAGTGTTCGTGATCTCTTCTACTTCTATATATATGGATGCCTCGGGATCCATTTCCTTGTATTTCTACACTCGTATCCGTGAATTAGATGTGTTTGGAAAATTGCTAGACCTTTCATTGCTACTGACTCTTCGAGAGAATGACTTCTTCCGATGCCACCAATGTCTCATGACAGCCAACATCAATCTCCATATGGTTTTTTGTCCAAACCGTTTATGACAAACAACATAGACCAAAAGAGCAGCTGTCGATGTACCCGCCGTTAACACGAAAAGAACCCAAAAGCTGCTGGGGCTAAGACTAGAAATATCGTCAATCAACTCGGTGTCCTCGCATTCTTGGGCTGCAATCATGCTGATCTCTAAACCTCGTAATTTGCCACTCTCAGAAACGTTCAGTAGTGCTTTAGTTACATCAGGAAGCAGTGGAGAACCACTTGGAAATACCTGAGGCACCATGAATGAAAAAAAAATATGTAAGTAATCTTGATCTTATTCACAAAAAAGGCTTGACTTGACTTAATTAAATTTCTTGATCTACTTCAATTCAGTCTACAATTTTTAGTTCAGATTACAAGGCTAGTAATAGCTCCGCTGCATAGCTTTTCTAAGAAAGGAAAAAGAGACTCGGTTGAGGTTAAGAAGTACTTACAAATCCAAATCCTCCAACTTTGTAAGTTGGTCCAGCTATGGTGAATTCCTTGCAGTATTTTGCGAGGAATAATTTGGCCAAAGGAACTTCAAGAAATGCTGCTGCTATTACCTTACTTCTAAGTGCCTGAGCATACTCTTCCGGCGAGTTATAATTAATGATGTTGTCCCGGTGGATTCGCAAGACATCCACCAAATAGTCTGACACGAATGATCCCCTGCAGTATCCAACCATTGCGTTGCGATTCCGCAGCAACTCGACGTCAGTGACGGTGGGTTCAAGGCGCTGGACTGTGAGTATGCTGGTGAGGTTAGCCGTGTAAGTTTGCGTGAGAACGAGTGCCACAAACAGCCATACCACCATTGCCATCCGTGAAAGATTGCTATGCAGCTTCTCCCCTATGCTCAATCAGATGAAATGAAGCAATTTTTTAGGCACATATTTCCAAATATATTCAGAAAAATAACAGGAAGAATAACCATATCTTCATTTTACCTTGTAAGGAGAAGAGAGTAGTAAACGCTAAAGAAAGCAAGACGCCAACTTGATTGAAACCGGAACCTTTGAGTTCGGGACAGTGTTTTCGCTCTACCAACCACACAACAAAGCCATTGTAGATGTTTATCAGTCCTATTAGAACCCACATGGCTTTTGTGAAAGGCTTCATGAACAGCCAAGCTCTATCACTGGCCTGGGGGCGAACCGGAACTATCATCACCAATCCTGATTCTGTGTAGGGGTGTGTGAATTCTGCATGTTGATATCGCTTGGAAACTATGGCTACATCACCAACTACCGCATCAAACTTCTGCTCCAACGAAAAAATAATATTTTTAAATATGTGTCTTGGCTACCGGAAAGAAAAATGAAAATCATGATCGCAACTTAAAATTGAAGAATACGGTTGATCCTAGCATGCATAAATTCAACTGAAAATAGATGCAGTATTCTAATTATATATTGGAATTAGATATTCTCAGTGACTTAAATTACCAAGAAAGTGTAGAAAAATTCTCACCTTTGAATGAACCTGCCTCACTATATCATCATATGTTCCATCAAAGGGAGTAAAATTGTACGGTAGGTAGAATGGCAGAATTTCCACTGTTGCTTTGAACAGATCGATTGCAAATCCTTCAAAATGAGTAGTGTTTGTTGAGTTATCCTTTCTCACATTTACATAATGTTTGAAACTCGATTTGGTGGGTACACCAATTATCAGTGGCTTGGCATCGGTTGGAAGAGCCCATCCTCTTGGAGTGATCGAGGACCCACCTGGCCAAATCACCTGCCCCAAGCTTCCCATTGAAGACTGGTTCGGTGCTCTTTCATCAATGGTTGCTGAGAAACCCGATGTATCTGTCCAGAAGCCAAGTTCACGGTAACTCTTCCCAATCACATTGATGACCTGAAATTTATATGCTGGAGCAAGTTTCCGGTAAACAAACTGAACCTTTCCACTCAAGCCATTAAATTTAATTAGCGTAAGTTTACGTAGCAATTGTTGGCTGCTACTGCTTTCTCTCATTGCTTTGCACACTGTCCACACAGCATCATATGCCAGCACAGCTGAAGTCCCAGGTTCATGGTTGTCCTCTTCTAGATCTGGATTTTCCGAACTAAACTTTCTGCGAAATCTAGTATAGAAGTTTTGATAAGTGGGATCTTTCCGGGGAGAGTAGCTCTTTACTCCTATAGTTCCTTGCATGGAAGAAATGGTGGAGGAATTAAGGGAATGGACAAGGCCTGTTGTGGGATCTGTTGTGATCCAGACATATTCTTTCTCCATCATGCTCATTTCTTTAGCCCTCTCAAAAAGGTGCATGGCCAATGGCAAGGACAAATGAACCACAAAAACTCTGCATTGTTCATGTTTAAGCCTCTCGAGCTCTTTCGACAATGAAGGAGAACTAAATGGTGAGATGGCTAAAAGATGGCTTACTTCTGCTCCGACATCTCGTAGGGCATCAGAAAGATAAGGCATGACTCCGCTGCGCATAGAGTCAATGTCTTCGTAAATTACAGTGACCCGACGCCATTGCCAATACTGAACAATAGCAGCTATAGCTTTCATTTGGGAAGTCTGGTTTGGTGAAGCTTGAAGCAGGAAGGGCCATCGTTCTGTTGCCCACGATGGAGTTGAATCAGCTATAGAAAGAACAGGGATGTTTGCTTGGTTACCGATCTCAGCAACTAGAGAAGTTTCTTCCCACGTTTGCGGTGAAAGTAGAGCTTGCACTTCTTGTTGATCGATAAGATCCCGAGCTGAAAATTACCATTGTGCTATAAGAAAATAACAACTACTGCACAACGCTTCTAGTTTCACAATGTTAACAAACATTAATTATTTGAACTTTGAACTGCGAATCTTGACAGCACTAATTATGGAAAAGAAACCATCATATGCATGCATTTATACACTAGAGGAAACTTCATCAAAATAGATTTGGGTTATATACCTGCAAGAGCTGCGCGATAAGGTTCCCCATGCGAGTTTTTCATGTGCAAAACATACCTTTCATTTGTCCTGTCATAAACATCCTCGATCGCCATTTCCATCGCCACTTTCTGTTCCTTACCAATGCGAGTGCTGTTATCTACTATCGCCCCTATAATGCCCCTAACGTTGTCAATTCCTAATGCGGGGATCCTTCCGTTATCTGCGGTAGCCTTCTGTGAGAGTAACAAAACTAAGGCCAAGAAGGCCGTGAAGGAAGGAAAAGTGTCCATTTGAAGCAAAGTGCATGCTTTATTTCCTAGAGGGTCATTCTATATAAATATGTATGCATGCATAGATAGGAGTATCTTGGATTCTGTTCTCTTGCTGGTCAGTCTTTTGAATTGAATATGATTGGAATATTTCTAAGTTTTGAACCCAATTTTGTACGCATTAGTGAATAGATGGACTTTTGAGTTGGTCTGCTCAAACACAAGTTAATATTTACACATCAATTGACACTAAATCGCATGCATGTAGATTGCAGACCCCCTCAACCTTTCTAGATTTTTCACTATATCATATGATATTCTGCATGTCATTATCAGTCAAGCAAAGACAAGTTGTCATATATATCTAGATATGGGAACAGATCTATCCGCAGGACATGGATTATTTTACAACGTCGTGGCTAGATAGAGTTCGTTCATATTGTTCAGTCTTTGTCAAAGAACATATATAGGAACGTGCTGACTATAATATCTCCAATTGAGAATATAATTAGATCTTACATTGCTCAAAAGACAGAAATTTCTACCCTTTAATTATAATGATTAATCCAAAAATGTTCCAATTATTAATAAAGATATTTTAAATGCATGGATTTAAATTAACACAACATATATATAATTTAACAGCAATGAAAATTGTGAGAGATAGAATTAGAGGAAAAACTTTAAAAGAAATAGTCTATAGGATCAAGCCTAGCCCTAGCCAAGAATTATGATGTTATGATAGAAAATAGAAAATATAATTAAAATTGAGATAGAGAGAAAAATTACATAGATATTAGATAAGATTAATTTCTTCAAATCAAATCTCTTTATTTGATAATTATGAATAAACAAATCAAATTCCTAATTTAAAATCTCGATCGGACAATAACGTACATTTACTAGTCTTATTACAATGTACGCACCTAATTAATCCACATTCCAACAATCATTCGTCGGCGGTGGCAGCAGCAGCTTCATGCACAGCAGCACGAGTCTACGTCATTTGACTTTGAAAAAAAATGGTCATTTGACTTTGGGAAAGTTACCACTTATTATCACATTTTTATTATTATTTTTTTTTATTTTTTTCTTAATGGTTAAGAAAATAATTAGTGAAATTATATTTTTTTAAAAATTTTTTCTTAATAATTAAGGATGTTAAAAAATATTTAAAAAATAAAAATTTTAAATATACTATAAAATAATAAATTGGTAATAAGAGTACCATTATTCGTATAACATTTTTTTTATATATATATATACTAGTAGTTGGGCAACGTCCAATGGATGTTTACCTAGTGTATAGAAATATTATTTTTAATAACTAATATTATTTTTATTAAGGAAATTTTTTTTATTAATAATGTAATGCTTTTAGAAAAAAAATATAATTTCTAATATCAAATAGTAAGATAGATTTTAATTGGTTTTAAAGCATTTAGAATTAAAATCTTATTATTTACTAATGCATATGCTCCTGTGTACAGCTGGAAACAACAAATACGTGAAAAAAAAATAAACCTTAAATCAAAATTGTGCAGTACAGGAGACAAACCATAACAGTAAAGAGCACGTTCTCTTAGTTTAATAAAGCCATAATTTTAAAAAAGTGATATAATTTTTATAAAGAAATCAAATATTAAGGTTTTTATAAGATATTATTATTTGATTTTAATGTTTCATAATGAATTTAAATTGATAAATAAATAATATTTAATGTGAATAATTATATTCGTAAATGTAGTTGGTAATAAATTTAAATTTAATTATTTTACATTTCTCTTTATTTATATATGGAATGAATAAAAATTTTAAATCACACATATAAATTTATATATAATTTATAATTTATATAGATATATATAATAGAATATATATAACTAATATACCCCTTAAATAAATAATCATTAATGTATGGGTTCCAAGATCGATGCATGTTGCATGAATTTTTATAACTATGAATTTATTCATAAGTGATTGGGTAGAGATTAAAAAAAAGAACTTTTAAGAAGAGAGATAGAGCCACTTTAATTTATTTATATAACTAACGACGTTAATTTTAACGGTAAGACAACAAAAACCGTTAAACTAATAAAATTTCGTTAGATAGCCACTTTATATGTCTTTAACAAAATTATGTTAGATAGCCACTTTATATATATAAAGATATATATATATATATATATATATATATATATATATATATATGTATATGTATGTATCATTGTATCAGGGCAGTGTTGCAACCACATGTTGTCGTAATAAATTATATATTGTTTTGGAAAACTATGCATGCAGAGCCATAAGGGTTGACAGATTCAAATTTCACACGACGCGGACGCGTACATCAAGACCCTCGATGCTGTAGAAATTGTTAAGACTTTTCCGTGGTCCTTACTCGTTAATTGATCGACCGGACGAGACCATTTAAGAGCTGTTGGTTTCGAGTCTTTGGACCGCCTCGTCGCTCAACTCAATTGAAAGAATCTAGACTCGCAAGTCTGATATATTAAATATTGAAAAATTATATATATATATATATATATATATATATGATACTAACAACTCACGTTTATCTCATTAAGTAAGATATAATATATTTATCATTTATATTGAATAATAATTTATTACATATTTTTTTATCATTAAATAGTGATAAATGTATCACATCATATATAGTAGAATATAAGTGAAATAGTAGTGTAGTGTATAGTATTACTTATAAATATTTGATGTGAAGCTACTTTTAGTATTTTTTTTGTATATTTAATTAATATAATTAGCTGTAACATTATTTTAAAATATAGAATAATTGATTTGGCCAATCATATTAGTAAAATACGCTTAAAGTATGCAAAAGTGATTATTTGTAACAAAACTCATAATATATATAATATTTAAATAAGTAATTCTACGTATATTCGTAGAATACGTAAGTGTCATACAATCGTTTTGAAAATGAGTTGAGTCTACTATTAAAAAATTAATTTTTTTCATATAAATCTTGTATTTACTTACTTTTTTCAAATTGAATGTGTAGCATTCATATATTTCACAACTGCAAATATTTTTTTTATGGAACCTATTTTTTTATAAAACGAAAAATAATATTTACAATTGTAGAGTGTGCAAACGTCACTTAATTTCTTTAAAAAAATAAATACAGAATATACATTAAAAAAAATTTAATTTTTTAATGAAACTATTATACAATACGTATACATTCTACAACAACCGTATATCTAGCATTCCTCTTATAAAAACCTTTCCCAAGACTTTACGTTCGGGGCTTGCACATTACACACGTCAGTGAGTTTAGGCCGAAGAAACAGGTTAGGAAATAGTACCGCTGAATCAAATCTTTGAAAGCCAGCGGCCCAACAGTCATTCCCGTGCCAGAAGGTGCCGGTCAAGTTCCGCAACAAGACTCTGACATCCTTTGTTAACCTACAGAGCCCATTTTGTACTTTTTTTATTTTTTATTTTTAGGAAAATGATTTACACATAATATTTTTTATAATATATTTCATAATAATATGTTAAATAAAGAATATTTTTATAAAACACCTTATAAAAATAATATTATTTTACAAAAATATCTTTATTTTATAATATTATTATATAATATATTATGAAAATGTATTATATATATCATTACTCTTTTTTTAAATACGCGGAGGGATTGAACTCAACCAAGACTACTTTGTTTGGGAGATTGTACTGAGGCTGTAAATCTGGTCACATACATACCCAATTAGCAACATCATTATGGCTGGATTGTACGTCTATACTGATATGGTTAACGTAGCTCGCAGAAATAGCAAATCCTTACGTGTTCTTAATTTCTCATGTTTGAATGGTTAGAAATCGAAGCTAAATTTTGTTTACTTTAATTTCTTGCCGTCTATAGAGCGGCTGTTTGCTTCCCATATATATATATATATATATATATATAAAGATCAGGACTTTGGGTATCCTTGACTATATGTACACAATGTACATTCAAAGTTTTATATATGTAACTTCTGACTAATTTTGTCTAGTCTTTGAGACTTCCTATCATTCACGATATCATGTGTATCTACTGTCATGAATTTTAATGGTTGTGACCTGTGTGATGGACGAATGAACACGCCAACTTTTTTTTTTCTAAGCTAAAATGAGAGGTGGAGGTGATCAATATAGCAACTCTCATTGGGCGTGATCATAAAAGTCCATTCCAGCTGTGGAATTTCTGGTTTAAGTCATAGCTACTACTCAAATTGTGAGCCTATCACTACAACACTTTCAAAATATCTAACTAGTCAAAAGTTCATCCTAAGACCCAAATGTCAAATTTTATTATTATAAGTTATTCTAACTTACGACCTAATTTGAACTCTTGACCTCCAAGCCATAAACATGCCAATTAATTAATTGTGTGTAGGTCTTATAAAGAGCAAATAAACTAAAAATAATTACTTGAAACCTTGATTTATCTCTCACATTTTGGCTTTTTCCAGTAAATGGATCAAGATTCAGGACTACGGCCTGCATTATTCATCGAAAAGTCAGCTGCGATTTCCAGTAAGAGTTTTGCTACATACAAGTAAAGTTGTGTACTAATCTACGTACCAATACTGATTACTTCATATTCAAAATTTAAAATTAACACTGTTTTTAATAAAATATACTTTTTAACCAATCACATTAGATTGGTACACATATTAGTGTACAGTTATGCTTGCAACTAAATCTTTCCTTCCAGTAAACACTGATGCCTATATTTTCATGATATTCACATTGGTCTTCAACTTTGATTGTAATTAACGGTAAACGTAGAAACATGAAATGAATATCCTCCCACGTGATGCCACGAACACATGTATATGACCTCCCCCGGTCTAATAATTCACTCGAAAATCCACCCTTATGGTATATTATAATATATTTAGTCCTCAGCGTCAGTAGTCTGATCACAACGCTGATTAATTAGCAATTTAGGTGAATGAGTCTTTTTTTTTAATAATATAATACAAATAATTAAATTTACATCTTTTTATCAATTTAACATTTTGAAATAAGTAATAATTTTACATAGTATCATAGCAGTAATTCTCAGTTTGTACTATCCTGAATCTACAATCTGCCATATTAAATTATATATTCAATGTATTGGTCTCATTTATTGAGGGAAAGTCTAGCATATACATGAGGGGAAGTGTTAAGAATATAGTACAAATAATTAAACCAATCTCTTTCCAACTATAGTCTCGTTTGGTTACACAGTTCAGATGAGATGAGAAGTTTTGTTAAAAGTTGAATAAAATATTATTATAATATGATTTTTTAATATTAAATTTATTTTAAAATTTGAAAAAATTGAATTGTTTATTATATTTTGTGTGAATTTAAAAAAGTTATAACGAGATTAGATAGTTTGGTATTTGGTAACCAAATCATGCCTAAACTTTTGGGACAAGTGGTGAAGAGAAGTAATCCTAGCCATGCATAGTTGTTGATATCACAAATTTTAAGTGGCTATTCATTTAATTGGTAGATATAAAAAAAAAAAAAAGGAATATAATACTTTAATAAATATGATTAAAAATTATAACATTTAAAATAATAGTATTACTATATACTATCGTAGAGTGCATATATTATGTAATTATTATTTTTATATAGGTGCTATATTTATTATTATAATATTTTTAAGAATTATGCAGAATAAATGTTAAAGAGTAAAACTAGTCGGGAAAACACGTAAAGGCAATTGTGAAAAGGGGAGCAATAAGGAAATAGGAATGTTTCCATATAAATGGTTAGTAGCGGCCCACTTAGCGAGGCTTTTGGATTGTAAAATTTGTTCTGTGATTATCTAGAGATGGGCTGTGTGCCATGTTTTTGGAGTTGGGCTGTGTGCATTCTTTGGACTATCTAGAGATGCAACAAAATCTTATTCACTCAACTTTGAATAAAACTCACCCATCACTCACTCACGAGAAGTGACATACATAGTTTGGAGGGTGCTACGGTACCGATGAAGTGCTTTTTTTGTGCATTTATTTTTTAATTTTTTAATTTAAAGAATAATAATATACATCAAATTCTCAATTCACTTTCATTATATTATATAAGATGTGAAATATTTATTATTATTGAATGATTTTTTATTTTTTAAAAGAATAAATATAAATATTTATAGACAATATCAACTCATCATAGTAGAATGGTAGTGTGATATATAAAATTTTCCTTAATTATATAGTTTTAATACTTGCAAATCTTGCATTATTTTTTTGAAAAAAAATAAATCTAAAACTCACATATAAAAATTAATTTTTTAATAATAAATATTATCATTCTTACATGAATGTGCTAAATGTACACACTCTAAAATTATATCTAGGATTATTCTTCTAACAATGCATGCACCCTCAAAAGTTTGAAACACCCTCAAACACTGCACTATCTCACCATGTCACTTTCGCTTTGACCGGAGATGCCGGTTTCGAACTAACCCCATGCTACCTTGGCATTTAGGGATTATTTGAATTGAGAAACAATTTCATTTCATCTAATCATTATAATTTTCTTAAATTTTCACACAAAATATAATAACAATTTAACATTTTCAAATTCTAAAATAATAATAATATTAAAAAAATATTTTAACAATATTTTATTTAACTTTTAACTTTTATTTAAAACATTCACATCTATCTCACTATCTAAAAAATACCTTAAACTACAACGTTCCTATGATTTAAAAAGAGAGAGATACCGAATTGAGACCTGGGTTTTTAGTCTTACCCGAATTTTTATGCCTTCTTTTTTCAAAGAAAAATGATTTATGATAAAAATACATATATTTTTAAATAATTTAACTATTTTTCAAAAAAAGGTTTCAATAACTTACAAGCCGAGGTAGTAAGTTTTTACTAAGAGAGAGCGCTTAAAATTGGATGGGTGTAAAGCTGGAATTATTCCCTCTAATCAGAGATAAACACGTCAACGGTCTCATAAGTTTTGTATGTGCCAAAAAACACCAACGTTGTTTCTATCAATCACTCTATCTCTCCGCTAAGGGTGAATTTGGTCCGATCCGGTCGGTCCAAGGGAGGTATTATGGATCGGACCGGACCTATTCAGTTCAGGAATTTCCCACCTTGGACCGGACTGAAATAGATATGGACCGGTCCAGTCCGGTCCCAATCGGGACGGGCCGGTCCGGTCGGTCTCTCGACCCGATTCGGGGCCCCTGGTCCGGTTGGTCTGCCCCGGTCCGAACTGGACCAAAGGCCCAATCCGTATAACTTTTTCGGCCCACTACACATTTTGTCCAATTTTCAGTTCAAAAATACTAAAAAAAAAAGATCTTGAAGGGAAAATAAAAATAATCAAGATTATCAATCTAATTATTTTAATACAGCACTCCAAAAAACATTAAATATTCCAATTATCAATACTTGGCGATATACCAAGTCATGTTATAAATAGCTGCAGAAAATAAATTCAAAAATTTTCACATGCCACTAGTTACTAGTTAGTGCAGCAGCAAAGGCAGCACGCCAGCACCTGCAGAAGTTCCAAACTCCAAGTTTCTCTAATTCCGTCCATTCCAAACAACTTAAACGGTTAAACTAGATTATCCACCATTCATAGAATCATAATAATAATAAAAAAATAGAAATAAAAAATTAAAAACAATCCCTAATCAGTAAAATACCTAATAAGTAATAAGTTATAACTAATATAACTTATATCAAAGTTATCATCCTATGTTCAAAAGTCTGAATAGAAAAAGATTAAAAAAGAAAAAAAAATACAAGTAACAATTACATAATAATACACAGCTGTCAGCCAGTCACTTTCTTAGGCTCTTACCCTCTCATATTTACTGATTTACATCAATACAAAACACAAATATATATATATGAACACATCTAAACTAGCAACCAAATGAAGTTCCTTCCCTACTAAAGCCTACTGCTACAAAATAACAAAACACATAATAAACCATAGCCACAAAGTTGCTGCCACCAGGATTCCAATGTTGCTGCTACTTCCCTGCTACTGCCACAAAGCTGCTGCTACTTAGTTCTTGCTACTGATACTCATGCACCGCAGTTTGCACATGCCACTTATAGTGAGAGTTTGAGCAATTATGTTATGAGTTATGACTCTATGAACAACCATATATTGCATTTGCATGTAGACTGAAAGCTTATAAGCATGTAGACTAAAAGCTTTGAACTCAATTTAAGTAGTTTTGAGATAAACATGAAACATGCATGACTAATGTGACTAAATGGAGTAATGACACAAAAGTTACCAAATGAGTGATTTATGTGTTGCAAATGATTAAGCTTGAGCAGTTGAGTTAGATTTTTGGTTAATTAGTCTTAAAAGTGTATTGAAGATGAAGGATGCAATGTAATTTCCAGCTTCCACAATAAATTGATAGATGTATTCTCATTTCATTACTGGAAGTCTAGAACAATGAAAAAAATACACACCATAAACCAAAAACAGCCAACAAACCTCAAATTAATTTAATGAGAGCAAGTTTTAGCATGCATATAATATATATATATATATATTGCATTTGCAATGTCATTAGTATACATATCCACATCTTAAGCATATAATTAATTTCATGATGCATTTGATACATGTAAAAATTGTAGCAACATCAGCCACTTTATTGCAAAAACAATTAGTAACACACAAGCAGTTTTAAAATATAGACATTAAAAAATATATTATATATATTATGGGCCACATGAACAAACAAATTAAGAAAAACCATAACCAACAATCTTTTCACCTGTTTAGTCTTTAATTAGCATTGAAATTTGGGCTAGTAGGCATTGAATTTGATGCCTCCACAGAATCAGCAAACTCCCCTAAAAATTTAAAACAAAACAAGTTAAATAGCCTTACACAACAAATATTATAAAACAAAATAAACAACAAAATAAATGCATTACATACCTATATCCAACTGCTTCTCAAATTCCTCCACTTCATCCATTAAAGTTCTAAGACTTATTGGAGTAGAAGAAGAACGAAGCTAATTTTGTGCACATATGAGACCCTCAACACTTATCGGATTTAAACTACTTCTGAAAGAGTCAAGCACACGACCATCAGTGCTAAAAGTAAATTCATAGGCCACAGTAGATACCGGTATTGCAAGTACATCGCGTGCAACCTTTGAAAGTACATGATACCTAACTGAATTCACCTTCCACCAATTTAAAATGTCAAAATTATCATCTTGATTCTCACATCTTTCAGCTAGATATCTATCAACCTCTGATCTACTTTCCAAACTGTCCTCTGACTGTAACTGTTGCTTAAATTGTGCCATCAATTGTGCCTTTCAACTCTCATTCTTGTCAGCTGAAGGACCTACATCTTCATGTGGGGAACTTGTGCACTGAGGAGAACTCCCTTCTTCATTTTCCCTGTATGCCTCATAAATGCGGATAAATGCATTTCTCACCCTCCAACTAAAATCAATTTTTTTTGTAGAATCATGTGCATACATTTGTCCCAAACCAAAATCAAGATATTGCAACTTGAACCTAGGATCAAGAAGAACCCCAACATACAGCAACATATTCTGATTTTCCAAATTGTCCCAATACTTTTCAAACTTTTTTAACATATTTGTGGCCATTAATCCCACAACAGGGCTTCGTTCTTCACACTCCATGTTAATAGCATCGTTAATAGCAACCAACTCTGGGAAAAAAATATTGCAAGTTACGTATTCACCCCCCGAGAAGCGTAACGTTGCATCGTGGATTAATTGAAGAAACCTCACAAATAAACCAACCTTCTCCCAATCGGATGCATTGGGAGTCCCTAACTTCCTTGACTTTCTTCTATTCACCACATGATCCACATCTTCATCATCAACATCGTCATCATCATCATCTTGAATACTACCAAGGAAACACGGATCTTCTTCCTCCAATCTCTCAAAATCCTTTCTAAATTTTGAAGCCCTCTCCAACATAAAATAGTTAGAGTTCCACCTAGTTAGTACATCTAAGTAAACATGGCTTTTGCTTTGAATATCTTCCAAACCCACACATTTCTTAAATATTGCCCACCTTTGAGGGGAGGATTTAACATATTTTACAACACCTCTCACCTTCACAATAGACTCATCATACTCTTTCAACCATTCCTGAACGATTAAATTCAAAATATGTGCACAACATCGCACATGTAAAAACTCATGTTCCAAAATCGTGTCTCTCCTATACTTGGTTTTTTTTTCAAAAAAGAAACAGCCCCATTATTAGAACTTGCATTATCAAGAGTGATTGCAAGTATTTTTGGTCACCCCCAATCATGCAAACACATCTCTATACCCTTACCAAGTGTATCACCCTTGTCATTTTCTACCAAAGAAAATGATAGAATCCTCTTGTGTAATTTCCAGTCATCATCAATAAAGTGTGCTGTCAAACACATATAGTTTAGGTTCTGCACAGATGTCCATGTATCCGTGGTCAGCGAAATTTGTTGCCCTCGAATAGCACTTTTCAACTTTTGTTTCTCTTTCAAAAACAAAGCAAAGCAGTCCTTGGCAACCGTAATACGGGATGGAATAGTTGCCCACTTAGGACACACCACAAGCATAAACTTCCTAAAACCCTCCCCTTCAGCATGCATAAAAGGCAACTCATCAAGAATAATCATCTCTACTAAGGCTTGTCGGCAAGCCTCAACAGAAAATGAAATGGGCACAAGTGCCCCACTACTACTTCCTCCCTGTTCCTTCCAACCTAGAGTCGTCTAGGAATTATCCGTCTTGTGCAACGGACATTTTTTACATTGGTGCTCAATGTGATACTTCATTGATTTTGTACCATTAGTCTTCGTATCACATGCATACGAAACACCACAATAACTGCAAGCAGCCCTAGGTTTAGTGGGATCACTTTTTAGTATTTTTGTAAAGTGATCCCAAATCATTAACCTAAGTCTACCACGTTGTGACCCACCAACTGAACTATTACTTACATTGGATGGCTGTGGAAGTGGAGGTGGAGGAATGTCTTGTGTTGACTCTTGAGCCTCATTTGTAGAAGACTCCATCTACAAAGTTACAGAAACAGTATAAGTTACAGAAACAAAAATAAAAAATGGAAATAGAAACAGAAACAGGAACAAAAACAGAAACAATTTTTGGATGTGCAAAAAAAAAGGGAAACAGAAACAGAGAAAGAAACAGAATCAGAAACAAAAAAATGGAAAAATAAAATAGAAACAGAAACAAAAAATGGCAAAAAAAGGAGAAACAGAAATAGAAATAGAAACAGGAATAGAAACAGAAAATGGAAACAAAAAACAAAAACAGAAATAAAAAATGGAAAAAAAGGGAAATAGAAACAGAAACAGAAACAAAAATAGAAACAAAAAATGAAAAAATAAAACAGAAACAGAGATTGTAATCCTAGTTGAGATTCAAAACTGCTATGGCTAGTTAGGGTGAAGAGGAGAAGATGATATTTGATTTTAAAAATTAAAACACTAATCATAGAGGGAAAAAATGATGAAGAAATGATAGCAATTAAAACAAACATTGAGCGACTAGGATAGCAAAAAACAATTTCACTCTATCACATTGTACTAGCTTTAATTCTTTTGAATCATTGGAAGTTGCTGTGACTATAAACCAAACCCACCATTCATTCCTCAAGACGCATTCCACGCATGGATACTAGGGTTTCTTACTTACTCTCAAAGTATTTCAATTTTAAGAGGGAGTTGGCATAAGAGGGAATAAACTGTGAATTTGGTAAACTGGTTTTAGCTTGGTCACTTGTAATGACCATTGATTAGCCAAGTATTAATGTTATCTTTGTTTCCAAAATAATTTTTGTACGCATGTAAAAATTAAGTGTACTGCATGTGAAACAACAAAATTTATTACCGCAACCCAAATTATCTTAGCTGAAAATTACTAGCACATAACCCCCAAAAAATGGTACAATCAATATATATGAATATATATTTAAGATTGTAATTAAATATGGTACTAGTCCCTATGATGGAATTGAGCTGAGTAACTCTGTATCCAAAGTAGACAATAAATTCATATTGGGCATATCAGATTTGTGTTAAACCTGTGAAGGATACTTTTATCTTCTCTCTCCGCTCTATTTTTCTTGGCCATTCTGCAGTACATCTGAGTTTATGGTGCATTACCATTCTCAAATATTAATTGAAGTCTATACATTTTCCTAGTTTAGCTACTTTAAGATTAACATGTTGATTTTGCTGTCAATGTTGATCGACTGTAACGAATCAATTGCAGTAGCCTTAATTAAGTGCCTTCTTTTTCAATATAAATTTATTTTTCTGAAAAAACAATTGAGACTAGGAGGAATCTTACTAAATGAACTTCCGAAACAGAGTTATAGTGTCAAGTCTTCAAGCCATATTGAGGACCACAATTTAACTGAGTAGATCTATGACCTCCTCAGTGGGGCTGCAGGTAGCCGTAGCACCAAAACCATATATTAGGTATCCAAGATAACTCCTAGTGCAACTCATCCCAAGCCTACCCTCGATTTGACCACTAGACTGTGCTCTGATGGGTCAAATTAGACTTCGAACAAACAAACACTATGACATAGATATTTCAGAAATACTTCGAACAAACAAACAGGGGGGGAATCATCTGCAACATCTAAGCTGAAATACTGATTTATCACTTAGTATGAACAAAATGAAGCTTATCTAAATCAAGTGTAACACTGATTTATCCCAAGCCAAACCGCATGCAAGCTAGAATGCAGAAAATTTATTTTTTTTGGAATACTAACAGTCTAACACAGCCTTGATTCTCAAATAATCCCTTCGATTCTCAAGAAAACAATGAGAAAACAGAAACAAACAAGACTATATGCTGCAAATTGCTGCTGCTTTCACTTTTCACAGCGAGAGAGAGAGAGAGAGAGAGAGAGAGAGTACCGAAGAGGAGTTCCCAAAACGCTTGTGTTGCGACTTGCGAGTGTGCGACGGCAGGGCAAGGGGGGTGGATCGGGACCTAGGGTTTCCGTTTCTCACAAGGGACTCGGGAGGGGATAGGAAGAAATAAAACCTAAAAAGTGGAAAGTGATTCACCGGCCGGGGGGGGGGGGGGGGGGGGTTTTATCCACTGAACAAAACGGCACCGTTTGGTGCGAAAATGGACCCAAATGGCGCCGTTTTAGGGGCTTAATAATGAAAAAAATTTAACTAAACGACATCGTTTGGTGCAAAAATGGACCCAAACAGCGCCGTGTATTAATAGTAAGGCTTACTATACTTAATACTATTATACATATATATAATATTAATTATATTATGCTATAATATATTAACTCTTATAATATATTAATATATACTAAATTACTAATACTATATATTATTAATTCTACTATAATATATTTATAATATATTATAGCATTGATAATTTGATACAAATACATTATTATAGACTATAGTTATAAAATTATAATACATATTATAAAATTATAAATATATAAAATTTATAATCTTATAATTTATAATACATAATATAAAATTATAAATATATTATAATTTATATCCTAACTCTTAATACTTAATAGTATTAGTAATACATTAAAAAATATAATAATACTTTAATACTAAATATATATAGTTATAGACTTATAGTGATTACTTATTATAATTAGTATAACTATATAATAGTATTAGTATTAGCCTATTAGTAATATTAGTTATAGTGTATTAGTGATTCAATTTAAGTTATAACTATATTAATTATTAGTATAAGTTGTATAACTATAGTCTATACTCTACATTAAACTATTAGTATTTATTTTATTTTTATACCATATTAGAGTCTAGATTATTAGTATTAGTAATTTAGTATAAATATTTGTATTAGTATAAAATTATACATATATTGTAATTTATACCATAACTCTTAAGACTTAATAGTATTAGTAATTAATAGTAAATACATTAAAGAATATAACAATACTTTAATACTAAATATATATAGTTATAGACTTATAGTGATTACTTATTAGTAATATAGTATAGTTATATAATAACTATATAATATAGTATAGTTAAGTTAAGTGATTAGTTATTATAATTAGTATAGTTATACTAATATTAGACTATCATTACTATATTATATTTAGTATAGTATATTAGTAATTACTTAATGGCGAGTTAGTGATATAAATTATAATTAGGTTAGATGAAAATTATAGTTATAGTATATGTTGCCCAGATGACTAACACAAGAGGGGGGGTGAATTGAGTTGTATTTAAAAAAAATAACAATTATAAATCAAATATACAATATAAAATATAAAAAAATATGAAACAACAATAAATATAAAGAGTAAGGGTAAGAGAGAAGCAAACTCAGTATGTTAACGAGGTTCGGCCCCACTGCCTACGTCCTCGCCTCAAGCTACCCCTTGAGGATCCCCGAATTCACTATTCAATCTCCTTCAGGTGGAGATAGAAACCTATTACACCTTTGAACAACACCGCTACAAAGGATCCGTGTAGAACACCCTCTACACTTGCAATCACCTTACACGTGGTGATTCAACGATTCCCTGTGTAGAACACTTTCTACACGCACAAGGGTTGTACACACCCTTTTACTGATACAAGAATTGATAGTGGGTAGGATATCAGAAAACACTCCTCAATGAGTGAAATAAGAACAATACAAGCACAAACTATATCTCTCAAAATGAACAAGGGTTAAGGCTCAATGCTTAGAGAAGAGAGAATGAAAGCTTTGAATGAGAGTTGTATGCTCTTGGTGTTGTGAATGTGAAGCTCTCAAATGATCTATTTATAGGCATATGAGACTTCATATTCAAATTTAAAAAGATTCACATGTCAAAAACATCATCATTCATTTTTCAAAAATTTCAAACCTAATCTTTTTACTTTTTGCATATGACAAAAGGAGCACACTTTGCTTTTCAAAAATTTCAAACCTAATCTTTTACTTTTTGCATATGACAAAAGGAGCACACTTTACTTTTCAAATTTTTCAAACAAAGACATCTTCCTTTTGCATAAGTCAAGAAAAGCATCAATCACTTTTGAAAATATTCAAATAAAACATGCACATGTGAAAGATGACAATCAATCATCTTTAATATTTTCAAAGTTCAACCCTTTAATCATGGCATGCACATGTGAAAGATGACAATCAATTATCTTTCAAAATTTTCAAATTTAATTTTCAAAAAAATCATGCACATGTGGAAAATGTATTTTAATGCTTTATGATAAAATATTAATTTTTGAGCCTTAATCCTAATTTCGAATTTTGAAGAGATTTACAATATTACTCTATGATTTTAATGTGAACTTGTTCCCTTCTTGCTCATGCTTGGTTCCTTGATGTGCTTGACTCCATTGTGTGGACAACTTGAGTTTAAGACTCATTCATTCTTTGAATTCATTTGTTATCATCAAAATCCATGTGTAAATATATTATTACACAAAACTTGAAACCTTATGTTCAACAGTATAGTTATAGGTTAGACTATTAGTAATTTAGTAATATATAGTATAGTTATAAACTAATATATATTAGACTATTAGTAATATTATTTATAGACTACCCACTTAGTTTTTAGTATATGTTATAACTATAGTCCATATTAGTATAAGTATAAGTTTAAGTTATATAACTATACTTTATATTAGACTATTAGTATTTATATTATTTTTATAACATATTAGAGTCTAGACTCTAATATTAATTTACTCTATTAGTATTAGTAATTTAGTATAAATATTAGTATTAGTATAAAATTCTAAATAATAGTATAAGTATTAGTTAATAATTACTTAATGGTGAGTAAGTGATATAATTAGGTTAGATGAAAATTATATAATTAATTATTATATAATCAATATATTATATATATAAATTAAAAATATATATATATTCATTCGGTCTGGTCCGGGGTGAAAAACCCCTGGACCGTGGACCGGACCGAATGATTTCGATCCAGGGAAATTAGGACCGAGACCGATCGGGACCAGTACCGGTTCGGTCCAATCCGGTCCAAAATGGCCGGTCCGGTCGGTTTTTCCGGTCTGGACCGGCCGAATTTCACCCCTACTATCCGCAATGGCTTCTCTTTTCTCCACCCTTCTTCCAAATGAATCCCTCTTTGCGATATTTGCAGAGTATAGATTATCACAAATGTTAAAACCCTTATTTTGGCCCATACTTGCATCTTCATACATTACAACAAAATTGAGATTTAGTGACGCTTTAGAATTAGTGACAGTCTCCAAACTGTCACAAAAAATCAATTTTTTGTGACAGTTTGTACAAACCGTTACTAAATCTATATGAGAATTCGTCTAACGTTCGAATGTAGACAAATTTATGTTCGAACGTTACATGGACGTTCGAACGTTAAAATTTTTTACGTGCGAATGTAATATTTTTTGGCGCCAACATTCGAACGTTACTGATTAACGTTCGAACGTTGGTGGGTAAAGTTCGAACATTGAACATTGGATAAGGTATTTGGTAAATATGACTATAATTTAAATTTTATGCAGTTTTTAAATAAAATAATGTATTCTTTGTGAACAATTATTACAAATTTAAAGAGATTGAAATTTGTAGCACAATGATTTAATATTAAAATTGGATAAGCTAACTGTGGTATAGTATATAATATATATATAATATATAATACACTATATTATATACTAGTTAAGTATATAATATATATTATATATATAGTCTAGTACCATATACTATACTATATATAGTCTAGTATATATTATATAATATATATATAGTATATATATATATACCCATTATATATTATATATATAGTCATTGCATATAATATATAATATATAATATATTATGTAGTTAATATGTTAATATTATATACTTAATATATATAGTATATATTATAGTATATAGTTAATATTATATATAGTTAATATACTATATATATGATTATATATAGTATATTATATATTATTTATAATAATAGAGTATATTTATTTCACGTTCGAACGTTACTTTTTAAACGTTCGAACGTATATGCATATACGTTCAAAAGTGAAAAAATGCAGAAAATTTCCCACTATTTTTTAAATAACATTCGAACGTTAAAATTTAATGTTCGAACTTTACTATTTTTACGTTCGAACATATACGTTAAAAAATGCGGAAAATTTCCCACTCATTTTTAAATTACGTTCGAACGTTAAAATTTAACATTCGAACGTTACTTTTTAAATGTTCGAATGTGAAAAAATGCGAAAAATTTCTCACTTATTTTTAAATAACGTTCAAACGTTAAAATTTAACATTCGAACGTTACTTTTAAACATTCGAACGTCATATCAAATCAGAGTGTTTTTAATGAATAAACGCACGGGAGGAAGCAGAATCATTTCTTATACTTCTCCCGTGCGTGAAAGAGAGAGTGAGGGTGAGAGAGGGTTGTGGGTTAGAGAGAGAGTGTGTGTGTTAGAGTGAGAGAGGGTCAAAGAGAGAGTAGAGTGAGAGAGGGTTAATATTTTTGCTCTCTCCATTGATTTTGGTAAGAGAAAACTCTTTTTTTCTTTAAATGTTTTGCAATTTTATGATATTTATTTTGTATTTTTTATATATATGTCTTTAACTAGCTAGTGTTGTGATTTTTTTGAAGGATTGATTGTTGTGACTTGTTCAAAACTTATGATTTGTAAGAGGATGTTATGAGTGATAGGTATATTTCTAAACTTTATTAATATGTTTATATATTTTGTTGTGATTTTGTTATAGATAATGATAAATATTTTGATGTGTATAATGTGAGTTGATTGTGGATTTTGAAGGATTAGATATGGGTACAATATTATTAGTTGAGTAGTGAATTTTGATTGTATATATTGTGAATATGTTCTGAATTGGATATTATTGATGAATTAGAAGGAATTGAATTGTTTATATTGATGAATTAGAAGCAAATCTTTGTGATATGGATTATGTAATATGATAAATTAAAATGAAAAATTGTATTGTGTGTATGCTTATTCTTAAAATGAAAATATAAATATTGGTATATATTTATAGATTAAAATGAATATGTTTTACAATTGTGTATGTGAATTTGAAGCATATGTTGTGGTTATTTTTTTGTGACTATGTTTTGGTATTTGTGAATTAGTTATTATTGTGCATATGTATATGTGATTTGTGAATTATTTTAATCTATGGGGAATATGTTTATATATTATGAATTTGTGTATTACAGTATTTATTAAAATTGTTGGGAATATGTGAAATAATGTGAATTTAATTGTAAATATGTTTATATATTGTGGAAATATATGATATCATTTTGAATAAATTTATGAACTTTTATTGAATATGTTGGAAATAATTTATTAAAGTACACAACATGTCATTAATTTAATTTTTATTTGTATTTTTTTTAAAAACGTTACTTATTTTGCAGCATTTTTTTTTATCAAATGAGTATATGAGGTCAAGACAACAAGAGTTGAAGTCTCTCTTCGAGCAACAGTCTGATTTAGAAATGCGTTTGCAGGAACAACAGAGAAACCAAGAGGAAAGAATGTGTAGTGAAGTCTAAAAACAAGTGCAGAGGGAGATGAGAATCCAGATAGGGCATGTTATGTCACTATAGTAAAATCACGATGAGCGAGGAAAGAAGAAGAAATGAAATCAATTCAATTTTCTCATTGTGTAAAGCTTTTAATATCTAATTTTGCAACTATATAAAACATTGTTAGTTGTTAATTTGATGGTGTAATATGATGATGCAATTTGTATATTTTTTAATTTTATGAAAATAGTATTTTTGATCTATACGTTCGAATGTATATAACAAACGTTCGAATATTGGTTCACATTAGAACTAACGTTCGAATGTAATTACAGAAAATTACGAAATAACATTCGAATGTAAGATCCAACGTTCGAACATATTCACTCTCAAAACGAACGCAACGTTCGAATGTTTAAATGATTTACTTTCAAATGTTTGGTTTGACGTTCCAACGTAAATATGATACGTTCGAACTATAACAAACGAACGTCAACTTTTCTCATTCGAATGTCAATTGGTCGGGTTAACGTTTGAATGTTCTGTTGGACGTTTGAACGTTACATTTTGTGACAGATTTCAACCGTCACAAAAAATCTCACGTTCGAACGTGTCATCAAACGGAAGACCTCCAACCGTCACTAAAAATCTCACGTTCGAACGTGTCATCAAACGGAAGACCTCCAACCGTCACTAAAAATATTTTTTGTGACGGTTGAATAGTAAACTGTCACCAATTATTTTCTGTGATGCACATTAGGTGATGATAGTCGTGACAGTTTCAAACCGTCACCAAATGTCTTTAGTGACATTTTGGTCATTTTTTGTGACGTTTTTCTCTGTCACAAAAGACCAATTGTGTTGTAGTGGTTATTAATCAATATTGTTTTTTTTATTCCTTTTTATGAATTTTTTTTTTATAATAATGGGACTTTTGTATTTGGTCATATGATTTGGGTTCCTGTAGGAGAGAATATATTTTCTGATATGGATTTTTCAATTCAAATGGCCAACGAGCACACCCAGAAGCATAATATGTTTTTTGTTTCAAGGATTAAACTCTTCATCTGACATCTACGACTACTCTCTATACATCCTCGGCCTCCTCCTCTAATATTGTTTTAACAAATATATAAATATATATGATTCTTTTCCTGACTACAAGTCTCAACCTAGGATTAAGAATCCCAGTTCTTGCTTGTGATCTTACAAATTCACATTAAATTTCACTAGCCAAAAAGTCAATTCTAATTTTTGCATTGCTAAATTCAAACATTTTTGCATTCACTTTTCTTGAAAATATTATTACGTCAAGCTAAAATTGTTGGTCTGTTGGGCTGCTTTTATCAATGATGAAAAGGGAGAAGAAAAAATTGTTGCAAAAGATGAAGTGGGGTGCGAGAGATAGAGAGCTTATTTTACGCAGGAAGTGAGACGGGGAGGAGAGGAGAGAGATGAAGTGGCAAAGAAGAAATTAGAATAGAAAAAAAATATGATCAGAGGTACATGGTCTATGGATTCACTTTGAAATCCATACATGGTAATCTTTTATTCGCGGGTGTAAAAACAGCAATCACATCTGTCTGGCCCCTAGCATCTCTTTTAAGAGTAATATTATACATAGTTACTATTACAAATGCAAAACTCTTCTCTCGTTTTCTCTCTGGTAAACGAGGTGAAGTCCTAAGGGAAAAGTTGGTGCTGAGCGCAGGGTGGCAGTTATTTTCTTTCTGTCATTCGAGTGAGGCAATATGGAGGATATCCAAGAGAGATGGAGTAAATTAAGTTTGACAGATAGTGAGGCGTGTGTTCTGGAATTGGAAGATGAGGGTGTGAAAGAGATGAAGGAGAAGTGTGAGAGAAGTCTGGTGGGGAAGGTGTTTACAGACCGAATGGTGAGTAAGGAAGTGCTATCTTCTACGATGGCTAAGGTGTGGAGAATAAGTAAACAGGCTGTTTTTCATGAGTGTGGATCAAATGTTTTCACCATGACATTTGCAACACATGCAGATAAGGAGAATGTGCTATCTGGAAAACCATGGTTGTTTGATAATGGTTTGTTTGCACTTAAACTGTTTGATGGGCTGAAACAACCAAGTATGATCAAGTTCAACTCTGAGGAATTTTGGGTGCAGCTTCACAATTTACCTTTTGTATTCATGAACAGATTGTATGGGGAGAAGATAGAGGGAACTATAGGGAGAGTTCTGGAGGTGGATCTCCCAAGTGATGGGATTGGGTGGGGCAGTTTTCTACGAATTAAGATTGAGCTGAAATTACATCAAGCTCTGGAAAGAGGAAGGATGATCAGCGTGCAGGGTGATAAAGTGTGGATTCCCATCAAATATGAAAAATTACCAAAGGTTTGCTTTATGTGTGGTTATTTAGTCCATGATGTTGATGGGTGCAAATCAAAAAGTGAGAATGTGTCTCAGCATGCTGAAAAGGTTCAACAATTTGGTCCATGGCTCCGTGCTGCTCCTATGTTTATTAGAAGGAATTACTCTAATGGTAGGTTCAGCAATGGAGATGGCAAGAGGTGGAAGAAGGGTACAGTGGAGGGAGGGGGATCTAACACTGATTCAGCCAACCAGAATGGAGAAATTCCAGGATCCAACTCGAATTCAAATTCAAATTCAAATTGGAATTTGAATGAGGATGAGAGTGTGGAGTTTGTTACTTGTACAAATCTACAAGGTTTGGATAAGGATGCTGTTATAAATGGAAAAGAGATGGTTTCAACAGAAAAAGAAGGAATGTAAGATTTGAATGAGGAGAATTCGATAAGGGTGGATGAGTCAGTTATGGAAGTAGTCAAACAGAATCCAGCTGTGCATAATGGTGATGCAAACAATGATGTTGGGCTGGGCCTCGATTTGGGCTTGGGTCTGGATGTCAATACTATTATGGGGGCCCAATTTTTAAAAGAATTTTCTGAGGAGAGCCCAGATAAGGCAGATGTGGTTAGTAGTGAAGGTCAGGTTGTGTTGTGTGCTAAGGGAAAGGCCAGGCTTCTGGTAGGAGGTTTATGAATACTAGAGGGGGGTGGAAAAAACGTGCTAGGGCGAAAGAGGTGAATAGTGATAAAAAAGAATTACAAATTATGAAGAAAAGGGGATTAGGTGATGAGGAGGAAGGGGGGGGGAAAGAGAAGCCAGCAGAAAAAGATTAAAAATTACTAAGGAGGGAGTTTTTGTCGATACTCATATGAATTTGGCGGTGGCTGTTGAGTAGCGCCGCCAAGATCAATGAAAACCTTGAGCTGGAACTGTCGGGGGCTTGGTAACCCCCGTGCAGTTCATGACCTTCACAAACTAGTGAAGGAAAAGGGACCAAACTTGGTTTTTTTTATGGAAACCAAGCTACATGCACATCGTTGGGACTATCTTAAGAGGAAAATGAAATATGAGGGATGTTTTGTTGTGAATCCAGTAGGAAGAAGTGGCGGTTTGGTATTGCTTTGGAAGCTTGAAACTGAGGTGACTATTCAGTTTTATTCTAGATTTCACATAAATGCAAGTATTAAAGATGATCAGGAGGATAAGGAGTGGTAGCTAACTGGCTTTTATGGCCATCCAGAAGTTAGTAAGAGGCAAGAGTCATGGGATATTTTATTGTCCTTAAAACCTTCTAATTCTATGCCTTGGTTTGTTTGTGGGGATTTTAATGAAATATTAGCTCAAGATGAGAAGAGAGGAGGCAATGTGCGAAGTGAAGCTCAAATGAACAAGTTCATATCTGTGGTAGAAAGGGGAGAATTATTTGATTTGGGATGGTCGGATTCCAAATTCACTTGGTGTAATAAACATAAAGATGACACTTTTACTGTAGAAAGACTTGACAGAGGACTAGCTAATAGAGAATGGCTGGACTGTTTTAAATCTGTAAGGGTTGAAACTTTGGTGGCTAGAAGCTCGGATCACAGACCTTTGTGCTTTTATTTTGGGAAGCAACCTGACTATATAAGAGGTTGCCAACAATTTTTTAAGTATGAAGTGTCATGGGGAAAAGATGAAGGGTGCAGAGAAATAATAAGTAAGGTATGGATGAAGGAGAGTTCAACCAGCAATCCTGTTAGAGAAGTACAAAACAACCTCAAGTCTAGTAGAGGCTGTTTGTCAAGATGGAAGAAAGAGCACAGTTCAGACTTGGAGAAGGAATTAAATATAAAGTTTGCTCTCCTTAAAAAATTGCAAGATGCTGAAAATCAATTTAATGAAGAGGAGATTGGGAGGTTACAAAATGAAGTGGGGGTCCTTCTTCAGAAAGAGGATCTCAAATGGAGGCAAAGGGCAAAGAACCATTGGTATCAAGGAGGGGACAGAAATACAAGGTTTTTCCATGCACGTGCAACTCAAAGAAAGAAAAAGAATTTTATTAAACATATTAAGGATGCAGATGGAATTGTGAGAAGGGTCAAGCCTGAGATTGCTGTTACATTCAAGGATCATTTTAAGAAGATTTTTTCAACTACGAATCCAAAGGAAGAAGATATTGAGACCTGTTTGCAGAGTGTGGACAGTAAAGTGACAAGAACAATGAATGAAGATCTTGTGGCTCCTTTTGTGCAAGAGGAGGTACTAGAGGCACTCCAACAGATGAGACCTTTCAAATCTCCTGGGCCAGACGGATTTGGGGCTGATTTTTATCAACATCATTGGGCTGTTGTGGGCCCTAAAGTATGCAGTGCTGTGCTAAATGTGCTAAATGAGGGAGGTATGCTAAGTGAGTTAAACCTTACCAATATAGTGTTAATTCCAAAAGTAGAGGCCCCTATTTCTGTAAATGAGTTTAGACCTATTTCTTTATGCAATGTATTGTATAAGCTTATTGCAAAAGTTCTAGCAAATAGGCTTAAGCATGTTTTACCAAACATTATTTTTAGTCTGCAGAGTGCTTTTGTTCCTGGTAGATCCATTATTGACAATGTGATGGTGGCCTATGAGATCCTTCATACCATGAAAGTAAGACAAAAAGGAAAAGAAGGAAGCATGGCTTTAAAGCTAGACATGTCCAAGGCATATGATAGAATTGAGTGGACTTTTCTGAGGTCCATAATGAAGAAGCTGGGTTTCTGTGACAAATGGATCTAGTTGATTATGGTTTGTGTAGAATCGGTTAGATATTCAATTGCGGTAAATGGAAATGTTGGTGATATTTTCATGCCTACTAGAGGTTTAAGGCAAGGTGACCCATTGTCTCCTTACCTTTTTATCTTATGTGCTGAGGGACTGAGTTCTATGTTGAGTAAAGCTGCTGCAAATGGGAGAATTAAAGGGGTAGCTGCTGCTAGAGGAGGGACTCGAATTAATCATCTCCTCTTTGCTGATGATTGTGTGATCTTCAGCAAGGCAAGTAAAGAGGAGTGGTTGGCTATACATGATCTATTGCTTTTGTATGAAGTTTCTTCAGGCCAAAAGCTGAATAGAGAGAAGATAGCAATCCTTTTTAGTTCCAATACAAGTGAGTTGGTTCAAGAGGAAATTGTTTCTGAGGCTGGTGAAATTGTTTGTGGAGATTATGGAAAATATCTTGGCCTTCCAACCATGATTGGAAGATCTAAGTATGAAACCTTTAAAAGTATAAAAGAAAGGGTGTGGTGGAAGATTAGAAGCTGGAAAAATTCTTTTTTATCAAGTGCAGGTCGAGAGGTGTTAATTAAGGCTGTATTACAGTCTATTCCTACTTATATGATGAATGTGTTCAGATTTCCAAGGAAGCTGTGCAAAGATATCAACTCCATGATTGCAAATTTCTAGTGGAGTGGTAATAAAGATAGTAGGGGCATTCATTGGAAGGGTTGGGATAAAATGGGTGAAAATAAAAAGAATGGTGGGATGGGGTTTAGAGATATTGATGTCTTTAATATGGCTATGTTAGCCAAACAAGGTTGGATGTTGCAAACCAATGTGGATTCTTTGGCAGCTAGAATTTTTAAGGAGAAGTATTTCAGTAAAAACCAATTTATAGATGCAAAAATTGGATATAAACCCTCTTTCATGTGGAGAAGTTTATTACATGCACAAGAACTAGTCAGAGCAGAAATAGTGTGGAGAGTGGGTAATGGAAAAAGCATATCTATATGGAACAATAAATGGATTCCTAATGGCTCAGATTTCAAAGTTAGATCACCTATTAATACATTACCTGCAGACTCGAAGGTAAGCTCCCTTATCTTTGAGGATCTTCATTGCTGGAATGAGAGGTTGGTAGGTGATATGTTTAGCAAGGAGGAGGCTGCTCAGATATGTAGTATACCTTTAAGTTGGCATGGTGAGGAAGATAGAATTTTGTGGGGCTTTACTAAGGATGGCAGGTTTTCTGTGAGAAGTACCTATCATTTAGGCAATGACATGGGAAGATCAAGGTTTGGGGAATACTCAAGTAGACAAACTCAGCAACAAATTTGGGAAGGGGTTTGGAGTCTTAGTGTTCCTAATCCTACAAAACGGTTTGTGTGGAAGGCATTGAAAGGCATTTTACCAACAAGGCAGAACCTAGTGCAAAGAAAAATAATTGAAGATGCTACATGTAGTATCTGTCATGGAGCTGCAGAATCAGTATGTCATGTGCTATGGTCCTGTCCAGCGGCAAGTGATGTATGGGCAGAAAGTGGAAGTGGACTTCAGAAATGGATATGTGAAGAAAAAGATTTTTTCCAAGTGTGGTCTGATATAAAGACTAGATTGCAGCAGAGCAAATTAGAAGAGGTATCCATGATTTTGAGAGGGCTGTGGACAAGGAGGAATATGATGATTTTTGAAGGGAAATTCGAACAACCAAGTAAAGTTCTCAATGAAGCACTGACCAGTCTCAAAAACTATAAAAGTGCTCATGCTGAACTAAACCAGATGAAGGGGACTATGTATCAGCCAAGGAAAGACACAAAATGGATGCCACCAGATGAGGGAATTTCAAAGGTAAACTTTGATGCGGCTATTGACAAGACTAATTACAGATTGGGATTGGGCATAGCAGCAAGGAATCATTTGGGAGAGGTTATGTTTTCTTTCAGTTCTTCAAGATTATTTAGTGGTAGCTCTGATATGGGTGAAGCAGCGGCTCTATGGAGAGCTATGGAGCTTGTTATGGAGCTGGATGTGAGGAATGTAGTGTTTGAAGGAGATGATAACAGGGTGATCAAAGGTATAACAGATGTAAGGGGAAATTATGCATGGATGGAGCAGATGTATGCTAATATTCGGGGCAGATTGACTTTGAGGCCTAACTGGTCTGTGAAATTCATACATAGAGAAGGGAATTGTATGGCTCATGAATTGGCTAAGAGAGCTTTAAGAATGGAAGGGGAATGGTGCTGGATTGAGGAAGGACCTGCAGAGATTGTTAGTTTAATTGCTAGTGATATGGCTTGTAATAGTGAAGAGAATTCAGTGAGATAGTGTTCAGAGAGAAGTTAAGGTTATGTTGCTGCAATTTAACTCTTTTACTATGAATGAATGAAGTATTTTTATCGGTTTTTAAAAAAAAAAAGTAATATTATACATCACACTACCATCTCACTATATATAATGTGACGCATTTATCATATTTTGATGATAAAAAATTATACAATAAATAACTATTTAATAATAATAAATGTATTATATCTTACTTAATAAAATATAAATAAGATAATACTACCGTGTATAGAATTTTTTGAACTTTTAATAAATCTAATTTGGAAGTAAAAAGAGTTGGCTACACGATTGGTTGCGCCTAACCATCAAGATGCAGGAGTACCCTGACACCTAGAATTAGTAACTTTTATTATTATTTTGGTTGCGTGATCGTTCCGCTGCATAATGGAATCCATCGATCTGGGTCCGCTCAGCTCAGCAGCAATATTTATCCGCTACACCATGCTTTAATTCATTAATTAATTTGGTCCATGGTCCCCACGTGACAACCTTTATTATATGAATCATCATCGATCATATCGCCCTGGCCTGCATGCAATTGGCCAGCTCATGTTGGGAATTGGATTATATCTCTGAGCTAATTCCCACGCCGTGATGGCAATTAAACAGTAAATACTCTCTCTCTCTCTCTCTCTCTCTCTCTCTAGTGTCGGCAGTGCATGGGGTGTTCCTGTCTCAACATCAACACCTTCTTCTTTTTTAGCTATCTTTTAAAGTCGTCTTCATAAATTTTGGCTTTAATTCTTGCAAGTTGCAAGCTGCTCCTGCATATAATTGATGTTTTCTGACATATTCAGATTTCCTCAATGGAGGATTGATTGTTTGAGCATACCAACCCTCATGCGCGGTCCTCACAACAAGATAATTATGTAAGGATCAAGATCACCAATTCCTCTGTTTACATTTAAAGCTGTCTGCTACCTTCTTTTTTCTTCTTCTTCTTCTTCTTCTTCTTCTTCTTCTTGACATTTGAATATATAGAATTAAAAAAATGATATTTGTAATTATAGATTATATAAATGTGACGTATTTATTTTTAATATGAGATCTATATAAAAAATTAATTTTTTAATAATAAATTTTACATATTTTTAAAATAAATATAAAACGATTACACAATACATAAATGTATATAATATTACTAACATTAATTTCCCGAGATGAAATTTCACTACAATAAGAATCGTTCCTTCAATCAAAACCCATTTCGAAAGTATTGTTTTATTCGCTCCATTATTTCCCTCATATGTCTCATCTCGATTATTGACATGTCACCCAACCTCAAAAACTCCAAATAAAGGACAGGAAAGGATTCCCACCACCCGACACCTCCAAGACAACTGGGTGTCCGCCGACCTTTCTTAGTGAGCTCACCTTTCATATATTTTCTGGACGGTGGTACACGCACAGTTAGTGGCTTTCGTGTAGAGTTACCGCTAGGTGAAAAAAAAAATATATTCTTTTAAATAATTTTTTAATAATTTTAAAAAATTTTTTAATAATTTTAAACATTTTTAAAAAATATAAAAAATTTATAATAATATTAAACAAAATTTTCTTAATCATTAAAAAATATAAAAATAAAAAAATTTTTAGCCAACGGTGACTCCCAGCCACCAGCAGTGGGTATAGTGTTTTCCCTTACATAAAAGTGAATGACTAGTACTACATCACCAAGGGATGTAGCCTGAGGATCTCCCGATAAGGTAACAAAAGTTTTTTTTTTTTTAATAGTTTTTTTCATTTATTTTTTTGGTATTCTTAATTTTTTTTTAAAAAAAATTACAGTATCATTAAAAAATACTTATTTAATCACTAAATAAAAACAAAAAAAAATAAAAATACACTATCGAGAGAAATGCTCTGGACCTATTATTAGTATTCCAAACATTTCTCAAAGTGAATAAAGAGATGACAGGGTATGTTTATATGGTTTCTTAAAATACAAAAAAAAACTACAACATCTAAGCATATATACGTTATACATGTCATTGCATAGTGTGTGATTAAGGCCAAATTATTTATCTTTATCAAATAAAGATAACACGTATAATTATAATGCGTATAATTATATTTTTTACTTAAATGAGTATAGCCATTTTGTGGTGGCAAGTCTTTGCCACCCTAATGACATAGGGGGCGGTTGGACAAGTACCCTTTGAACAATATTTCAGGGATGGTATGATCCCAACCACCCCTTTGAACAATATTTCAGGGATGGTGTGAATAATCAATGTGATCGCCCATATAAATATCTAAGGTTTTCTTAAAAGAAATTTTTTTTTAAAAAAAAAATAGGGTTTTGAAGAAACTAAGGGGTTTTTAAAACAATTTATTTATCTATTTCAATAGCTCACAACTTTTTTAGAGAAATATGGCTTGATAATGTTAGATATAATTTTGAAATGTGTAATTCTTGCATATTTCATTAAAAAAAATTAAACTTCTTTATTAAAAAAATATTTTTTTATATAAATTTTAAATTTATCCACGATTTTTAAAAATAATATGTTGCACATCTTATAACTACAAATATCACTTTCAATATATATTACTAGTTCCTATAAAACAACAATCTCTTGCTACTAAAATCCACTCAAATTAATCTAGAAGATTGCGTGTTAAACCTACCCTGAGAGGAAATTAATTAATTAAGGTGCTGAATTAAATCTTAACAAAAAATAAAACATTTATATTGTATATTAATTTAATTATAAAAATTTATTTATAAATCTTATTTTACCAAGCACCCGTTGATATAGAAGCTTTCTACCTAATTGTTACTTTAAAATTTTTTAAAAATTATAATTAATAATACGATAAACAGTGTGTTAACAGGGGCCTATGTGTAAACTCATTTAATTAAATTAGGAGAGGGTTTCTTTTCTGCTTGAAAGGTACCGTTTCATGTGATTGCTAGTCACTTTTAATTTCATGTTCATATTTTTTAATACTAGCAGTTGGGCAACGTCTAAGGGACGTTCGTCTAGTGTATAGAAATATTATTTTTAAGAATTAATATTATTTTTATTAAAAAAAAAATTTTGATTAATAATTTAACGCTTTTAGAAAAAAATATATAAATTCTAACATCAAATAGTAAGATAGACTTAAATTAGTTTTAAAGCATTTAGAATTAAAAAAAATGAATCTTGAACTAAACATGTGCAGCACAGGAGATAAACCGTTAACAGTAAAGTAACGTGCATAACACGTTTTCTTAGTTTAATAAAGTGATTATTTTTAAAAAGTAACATAATTTTTATAAAGAAATAAAATACTAAGGTTTTTAGAAGATATTATTATTTGATTTTAATGTTTCATAATGAATTTAAATTGATAAATAAATAATATTTTATTAGAATAATTGTGTTCGTAAATATAGTTGGTAAATAGATTTAAACTTAATTATTTTACATTTCTTTTTGTTTATATAAGGAATGAATAGAAATTTTAAATCACATAAATAAATTTATATATAAATTATAATTTAAATAAAATATCATATATATAATAGAAAATAGAATATATATTTATATAATTTATATAGATATATATAATAGAATATATATATCTAATATACTTCCTAAATAAATGATCATCAATGCATAGGTTACAGGATCATACATGCTGCATGAATTTTAATAATTATGTATTTATTCATACGTGATTGGGGAGAGAGAGATTAAAAAATTAAGAACTTTTAAGAAGAGAGAGAGCCACCTTAATTTATTCATGTAACTAACGGCGTTAATTTTAACGATAAAATAACAAAAATCGTTAAACCAACAAAATTTCGTTAGATAGCCACTTTATATATATAAAGATATTTAAATATTTTTTAAAATTTTAAAAAAATATTAATATATTTAAAATCACTTATTTAATTACTAAGTGAAAAAAAAAAAATTACATAACAGTCATATAAAGTGGTCAAAGTAAGTAGTCATAGTAGCTTTTTTCAGTAAGGATGAGTTTGTTATTAAGATGAGAATTTTAAATTTTAAGATGGATTATATTTTAATATTTATTATTTTTTTAAATTTTAAAAAAATTAAAAGAAATTATTTATTATATTTTATATAAAATTTTGAGAAAGTGGTTAAATAACAAACAAGCCTAACTGCCAAACCGTACCTAAATTAACAAAAAAGTGTATACGTGGGAGAACGTTGCCGACTTGCCGCCCAACTAAGAAAGTCGTTGAGGCCGACAGAGACATGCACGTGGCGGCCATACCGTTCTTAATTTTAATATTGTTTTTTTTCCTTTTTGAGAGAGTTTTCTCTTCTTCTTCTTTTTTAATAATTAATATTTTTTTAAAATATTATTTTCTTATAGTTAATTGGACACCCAACTAAAATAAAGTTGATTTACGAAATTGGATTTACAAAGAGAAAATAAAGTTTAAAATCTTATACATCAAAGTTTTTTTATATCAATATGAAAATACTGAATTGTAAATAGAATAACTCATCAAAGATATATAAGTCTCTCTATCATATCATTTTATTATTTATATTGGCAATCTTCATCTATTTTGTTTGCCATAAGTGTAATGTTTGGATGTATATAAAAAATTCTAAGAATTTGATTCAATTAAAGATTTTTCCAAAGTAAACAGAGAGATAATAAATGCACGAAGAATCTAATATAACCGTAAATCGAGATTTATTTACAAGAGGATGTGCTTGACTTATTTTTTCCTTTTTTTTTTTTTCTTTTCCTCTCTCTCTAGAATGAAATTAAAATTTAGCAAAATATGGGGTAGGAGGTGGTCCATTAGATGGATTCAAAGGGTAGACAACTTTAAATGCAGCTCCGTTTGGATTTGAAAAGTATCTCATCTTATTTCATTTCATCTTATCATTATAATTTTCGTAAATTTTAAAACAAAATATTATAAACAATCCAACTTTTTCAAATTCTAATTTAATTTTTTTAAATTTTAAAATATAAATAATATTTTAATAATATTTTATTCAACTTTTATCTTTAATCTAAAATCATATCATTTCATTTTATCTCATCTCATAATCCAAACTACCCTATATGAGCTACATATACATAGTTCACTCCTTTCAATTATTATGTAGCACCTCCTCATTTTCATAATTATGATAACGTAGAAAGGGGACGAGACGTCGCTTTATTTGGGGGGCAATTATTATATATTCATGCCTTCACGCATTTCCTTCTTGTCCAATGCACATCCACGGATTTTACGCGTTGCCGGTGGGGAGAGAACTGCTATAATTAAGAAATTTTTTATCAAATATTTAATATATAAATAATGAGTAAAAAAATTCAATTAATTTAAGAAAAATACATTTAAAAATTTTTAAAATTTTTTCTTTTAAATTAAGGTGTGTGATGTGTGAACTTAGGAATGGCAAAGCTCGTAAAGTAAATTTTAACACTAAGATAAAATTGATAAGTGGTGTAATGCTCATGTGTAGAATTTCTCTCTAACAAAACAAACAAATGTATCTCTAGCCATGGCAGCAACATTTTTTTTTTATAATAAAAATAGACTTATAAATTGATATCATTTAAGATGATTTGTTATATTTAATTTATAATAAAAATAATTTTATAATGTGATGTATCATATCAAATTACGTTAATTTATAAGTTTATTTTGTTAAATTATTTTTGTAATCAAAGCATTTCTTTAGCACCATTTAGATAGTAAAAATATTTCATCTTATCTCATCTCATCGTAACAATTTTTTCAAATTTTTATACAAAATATAATAAGCAATTCAGTTTTTTCAAATACTAAAATAATAATAATATCAAAAAATAATATTTGAATAATATTTTATTTAATTTTTAACTTTTATATAAAACTATCACATCTCATCTCTATATCCAAATCACACTATAACTTATAAATAAATAAAAACATCACAAGCAAATGTATCTTACCCGGGCCCACCCATCATTAATTAATTAAATATTTTTTTATTTGAGTAAAGAAGTTTATTTGTGTACCCAAATCTTTAAATTTGGTTTGAGAAAATCTGATTAATATTGATTTTGCCCTATTTTCACTCAATTTGTTGACCTTATTTGCAGTTGTGGCGGCTTATTTATTAATATTAACAATAATATTATTTAATGAGCACCACTTAAAACTCACATAAAGGCCACCACTACTCATGATATATTTTGCATCAAAACATGAAGGGCTTTTTATTTTATACCTTATTAAACTATTAAAATCAATACATTTTATAAATAAACTATTTTAACATTTGTTTAAAAATAATTATAAAATAATCTTGAGTATAGACAAGCCATATTTTGTAATGACATATTCTCTTGTAAAATCATGAGTACAACATGGCTGATATTCGGGATACACTTAGAAACAATTTTTTAATAAATTTTTTTATATATAATTACTTTTGCGTACTTCTTATACATTCTACTACTTTGATTAACTGCATTATTTTATTTTAACAAAAATTATATATGCAATCACTTTTACTTACTTTCTACACACTCTACTAATGTAATTGACTGCATCAATTTTTTTAATATAACATAATTGTTTTGACTAATTACATCAGTGAAGTGCGTAAAAAGTACGCAAAAGTAACTATATATTACATAACTCTTTTTGTGATAAGTTGAATATTCAGCTAATAGGTATACGAAGAAAATATATATGTATAATAAATAGTTTAGGATGTAAAATGGCATTATAATAGTTCGTATATAAAATATATATTTATTATTATAATGTTAAGAATATAATATAAATAATTTAATGACTACTCGTCCTATACTATTAAGTCGATGGGAAGAAGTAAATTTAATATTATACAAATGAGACTTTACATCATAAATTATTTAATAATTACTTTTTAACATTTTGTTAAATAAATAATTATTATATAATTTGATGTTAACATTATAGGGTATTTTCACATAATTTGTTCGGAGACCTCAATTTCTTGCTTTTTCTATAATAGTATTCAAGAGTTTTCTATGTGGTACTCGAGGGTACGACTTTATTTAGATGTGATATAGGCATAGAAAGATTATATAAAAATAAAATTATAAAACTATATAAATTATTTTATATAATATATTATATCTACTTTATAATAAAAACAAATCAAATCAATATATAATTTTTTTATTTTTATTAAAATTTCTTTCCTTATTTCCAAAGCATCCCTCTTTCTCTTTTCCTAGTCTTGACAATTGACAGACATCAGAGGAACGGTACACACAAAAGGAAGAAAAGGAAAAATTGAAAGGACAGAAGAAAATCCACCCATCAACCAACTTACCTTCCCTCTTAAGAAATGGTGAAAAAACAAAAGAAAAAGTGGGGGGGGTCAGTGACGATGACGTAGATCCACTAGAATTACAGAACTATTTACAAATAGTTTGTCAAACATTATTCTCATTTTTGATAGCAATCGACATTTATTGTTTTATTCAAATATTTACCATCTTCTCATTGATCTTATTTGGCACATTCCATTAACATTCTTAATTGATAGAACTTATATCATATATGGGACAAAATTTTTACGCATGAAATGATAGGTACTTGGCGAAACTTATCGGTGATATTTCATAGGAGCTCTATTTTAAAACATCAATGGATGTTTTTTTAAGCTGAATAACGTTTTTTTTTTTTACCGTATTTTATAATTTATTATCATTTTACTCGCAAAAAATTATATATTACATCTTTGTTTCATATAAATTATTAAATTTTAAAAATAAGAATTAATTTAAAATTTGATAGACAATATCACAAATTTAATGCATTAAAAATAAAAATGAGAATATCATATATAATATAAGACCAATACTAGATATAGTCATAGAGTCTGTAAACTTCGTATACTCTATTTGAAAAAAAAAAAAGTTTATTATTAAAAAAATAATTTTCTTACGTGAGTTCTAGATTTACTTATATTTTTTTAAAGAAAGTACACGAGACTTCTATATACTAAAATTGCGAATATCATTTACTCATAACCGTAATAAAAATTTATTTCTACGAATTATTCTATTATCGAGTCGACGTATAAAGTATATAATTTATATCACTTAAATGATAATATTTAATTTGTAAGATTTAGATTTTAAAAATTATTTTTTAAATCAAATTATGTTATATAAATATTTCATTATACATGTTTTGTGTAATAATTTGAGAATAGAATTATTTTATTCGTATATGGTATATAACGTGTTGTATGAAGAAGAAATTTTTATGACAAAAAACTTTGCTTTAGTAAATTTATAAATTGAGGTTCAGCACATCAAATTATAAAATAGCTGTAACTAGTTATCTAATAAAACCTTTTATTCTTGTATTTATCAGAAGGGTGAAAAGTAAAACTATAAGGAAAAAGATGAAGACGATGTTTAAAGTTCAAAGCATCAGACTTCCAGAACTAAACGTGTAGAATACAAATCATACACCACCATCAGAACACGGCTTTGACGCAAGTTCTTACGCCGTCTCTCCGCGCTCACCGTTGGTTGCGGGGTGTTTTGTATGCTATTTTTATATAGCCACTCAAAATCCTGAAGAGACGCCCTGAATCTCTCAGATGTGCAAGCTAACCACTCCCTGAATAATCCTTTCTAATCATCTCCTTCGGCTTGTCAGCCATGTCTAACCGCTTAATCGTCTCCTTCTTCTTCCTCATCCTCCTAGTCGTTGCTAGCCCCGGGCATGGCCGCTCCATCGCCCACCCTCAATACTCGTCGTCGTCTACTGATCTAGTTTCCGATGGTGTCCACCAGCTTCAGGGCCCACCTTTCCTTGCTCTCAACCGGTCCCCTGCCTCCGCTGAGTCGACCTGCGAGCAGACCTACGGGTTCCTTCCGTGCACCACCACCGTGCTCGGCAACCTATTCCTCATCGTCGTCTATGGCTATCTCATGTTCCTCTCCGCCACGTATTTGTCCAAAGGGAGCGAGCTCTTGTTAGAGATTCTTGGCCCTGGTATTGTTGGCGGTTTGTTCCTCCCAGTCCTTGGTGCCCTTCCCGACGCCATGCTCATTCTCGGTACGCACTTCATTCACCTTTTTTTATTTTGGTGGTTTGGATTTTCTATTTTCTTTCGCCTGTTTGGTTGGTGAGAAAGTGGCGGGTTTAAAACGAAATGAAAAATATTTGGTTACTGAAAACGGAAAGAATAAGGAACTTGTTAACATTTTGGATGGAGGAGAGATTCGGCTGGTCCAGATCGGAGAAATTGACTTGACTGATCATTTTTGAAATTAGGTTTTGTCCGGTTCAAATTATATAAGATTGAATGAAATCGGTCCAATCCAAGGTCTTAAGAGTTTTTCGCTCCGGATTGGACCAAATCAAAATTTAAAAATATATATTTTGTCATTTATATAAATAATTATATATAATTAATTATTAATATATTACAATATTACATAAGTATTATATTTTTTAATGTATAGTTATAATATATAGTACTAGTATATATTAATAAATTAACATATTATAAGAGTTATAATATAAATTATAATTATTTATAAATTTATAATAGTATTAGTATAGTTAACTTAATATGTTAGTATTAAATCATTATAACTACATAGAGTATTATTTAATATAGTATTACTAATTTATCACTAACATATAGTATATTAGTAATACTACTAGTATAGTTATTAGTTATAGAATTGGTACTAAGTCTATAACTATATATATTTAAATCAATGTATTATTATATTCTTTAATGTATGACTATAATATATAGTACTAGTATATATTAATAATTGTACAATTTGTTATAAATTTTTCATATAATAAGTCACTTTATTTTAATTTAGTATTTTAAATAATTTTTTTTATCAATCGATTTAAGAAAAAAAAAGAAAAAGGTTTGACCGAACGGATCAACCGGACCGGCACGTCCCGGTCCTTAGGCTGTTCGATCCGGTTCAGAGAGGGAAAATCCTGGACCGAGTTCGTTCAATTCAGTCCACAAAACCTCTTAGGACCCGACCGAACTCTCCTATAATTTTTGGGTTCTTTTATTTTTTAATCAAAAGAATAAAGGAAATAACAATTAAAAAAACAAAGGTACCTCGTTTATTTTAAATAGAATAAAAGTTAAAATTGAAATAAAATATTATAAAAATATAATTTTTTAATATAATTTTTATTTTAAAATTTAAAAAAATTAAACTATTTATTTTATTTTAGGTATGAATTTAAAAAAATTATAATATTAAAATAAAATGGAAAGAAAAGAAAAGCTTAAAAAAGTAAACGAGTTCTATATTCTGAATCTCTCTATCCGTATCCCCTTTGCGTCCCCAGCTGTTCAGTTTGGAATCTTGGTACAAAACTGTTCAGTTTTTCTCCTTTTTGCTTAGCCAAGAATCATATGGGAAAGTAACTTTAAAAAAAAAAAAAAAAAAAAACATGTTTAAAAGCTGAATAACTCATGAAAGTTTTGTGATTCCTTCTTATCTTATCCCGTGCTCGTATTGTTATGCTTTTGGCCGAACCTGTGATTTCTTTGTGACGGCTTCCTGTTCAAGTTGTTGAGAAGGCTATATTAAAAAGAGAAATGATATTTATAGTTGTGGTTGTACAAGTAACGTGTAGTCATTTTAAAAAAAAATAAATTAATATAAAATTCACATAAAAAAAATTATTTTTATAACTTTTTTTTATTCATCTCATATATCTGTTTACATTTCATTTGTATATGCCGACTCAATTTAGCAATTCTGTATTAAAAGAGCGATTGTCAAGTTTACACGCATTCAGCTTTGGACACCATATAATATACTTGTCGTTTGAGGTACGGTCTAGGTCCGTTATATTTTAGTTGGTACTGGTACATTAATTGCACTACACCCTTTTGAGAAATGACAGTGTGGGGCCTGGAATGTACCGTCCTATGGTACCGCTCATTAATTAATTTTTTTTTTTTAATTTACTATAGATTTTGATGGTCTATGAAATTTTAAATATTATTATTATTTTAAAATTAAAAAAATAAATTATTTATTATAATTTATATGAAAAATCTTAAAAAGATATTAAGTAATTTTTAATATTTTAATATATATTTATTTTTTAAAAATAATTAAATATATTAAAAAAATATAAAAATACAAATGCAGCTCGCTCATCATTCATTACTAAGAGCATTGGTATTGGTTTGACCAAATTCATCTTTAAATTTGGTCAATATTAACATTTATTTACATTTGCTTATTCCATCTAAATTCGATTCCCATATTGGATTAGCCATTTATTCTCTATATAATAATAAAATATTATTCAATTAATAATTTTTTTATTTAATTTATTTTATCACATTTTGTAATTCTACCAATTAAATGTTAATAATAATTATATTCTAATTAAATTAATATTAAAAAAATATTATTAAATGTTAATAATAATTATATTATATTAAATTAATATAGTAATTATATTCTAATTAAATTAATAATAAAAAAAGTCTTGTTAAATGTTAATAATAATTATATTCTAAACATTAAATGTTAATTATATTCTAATTAATTTAATTTGTTTGTTTGGAATGAGAAATTAATATTTTAATGTTTAATGAATGAATAGTGGTCTTCCATCTTTAGCCAACTACTGTAGCAAAAGTCTAAATTATTTTAGATTTGTCTAATCCAATGTGAAAGGTTTTTAAACCAAATTATGTAAAATTTGACCAAACATCTCATTTGGCCAAGCCAATGAGAATGCCCTAAGCGGTAGCCTACCATAACCCTTTGCTTTTTGAGTTTTGATATCGTTTACATCTTGTATGCCATCTGGAAATAAGATATCTACAAGAGACAGTGCTACAGGCACCGTTGGTGACTCCCGCGGGAAGTCACAGTTAGGTAAAAATTTTTTTTTTTAAAAATCATTTTTAATACTTTTAAATATTTTAAAATATATAAAAAAATTTCTAATAAAATGAAACAATTATTTTTTTAACCATTAAGAAAAAAAAAAAAAAACAAACAAAGGCCAGCGATGGCCCTCAACAGTAGGCACTAGCGGTGGCCAAAGTATTTTCCATCTACAAGGGACCAAGGGTTGCCGATAAGATATCCAGAGATTTCTGGATATGCCACTGCGACCCCTGCAGAGGTGGTGGTACCGCACGATTTATTTTATTTTATTTTTTAATATTGAAGATTTTAGAAGTTTTATTTTCTAAGGTCTTTTTGGCTTGCAAAATCTTTTTTTTACCTGATACGTGACATGCCACGTCATCCTATCTACCAGTTTATTAATGAAACATTGACCTAAAGATTGATTTGATCGAATGTGAAAGCAGGGGACTAATTTTTTCAAAATCTAAATATAAGGATCAAAATGTCCAAAAGTTAAATCACAGATTATTTTAATATTTAATCCTATACAAAAAGTAATTATTATATTATAAATCCTGAATTTGCCTCCAAAATTGGAAAGAACGTGACTGAATGGATTGATGATTAATAAAGGCTATCTAAAAATTGATAATATCCCTTATCTTTAATTAAAATCATATACTACCCGTGTCTGTCATTTCACCCCTACTCTTTCATCACTTCTTTTCTTTTTCATTAATCGAATTAGATTATAGTGGAAACGGAACTGAATTGATATTTCTTGTTTAGTTGCAAATTAATACTTTTATAACATTACTATATCCATTTTCTTTCCTTTTTTCCTCTCTCTCTCTCTCTCCAAATTGTCACCATCCAAATCAAACAAACACAAGACTGTTGTGTCACTGATGGGGACCATTAACAAGGATTGAAAATGTTCAAATAGGTTTAAAGCGGAACTTATTGTAACAATTTATTTGAATTACATAAAAAAAATTATTTGAAAGGATTTGGAAGTTTGCCGCTGGATTTAGGTTGCATTAGGATGCTTTTAAGCTTCTCCTAGATTTGCTAATTTGGCTTTATTCAAGTCATTTTCCTGATCCCGAGTTGGCTTAGATGCCATATATGGTAACGTTCAGCAGCTCATTGTGCTTAAACAGTCTCAGCAGTTACTGGTTAGTGTTCTTATGTTGTCACATTATTAAAACCTTCTCAATCTGTTTCTTTTTCAATCAGGATTTTCTCTTACATAAATTTTGACTATGCTTTCGACCTCTTTCACTGATTACCGAGTCTTATCTATCAGCCATTGTAAATCATACAATTTATGGTTGATTTCTAATGCTTCTAATTAAATCTTTTGTCTTGTGAAGTATCTGGTCTTTCTGGAGGGACAGCAACTGCTCAAAGTCAGGTTTCTGTTGGAATGGGCTTGCTAGCTGGGTCAACTGTTATGCTTCTTACAATAATATGGGGAACGTGTGTCATTGTTGGCAAATGTGACCTTGTTGATTCAGTTGCACAAGATGCACAAGATACAAAAGGGTTTAGCTTAACTGGTATATCCTTTGGATTTCGTCTTATTAATTTGCTAATAATATTTGAAAATCAAACGAGTTGCTTTTGTGGCCTCCTTTGGGTTTTTTTTTTTTTTTTGCCTACTTAAGCATCAGACTGTCTCTGCTAATTTTTCCACTCACGGTTGAAGTTATGACATAAAAGATTTTAATAAACGGGTAGAAATTGAAAATATATGATCTAAAGCATGAGGGATCTCTCTCTCTCTCTCTCTCTCTCTCTCTCTCTCTCTCTCTCCACACGAAGATATTGGGAAGCCATTGCTCACATGCCCACAGTGATGCAGGGTACAATGAAAAAAAATCTTCGAATTTACTTAAAACAAAACTCGCAAACTGCCAGACAATGCCTTGATGCATTTGTAACGTGATCCCAAGGCAAGTATATGTGGGACCATTTTGCCTTCATCTATCTTAGACTAATATGGGACCATTTTGCCTTTATCTATCTTAGACTAATATGATGCATGGTGAAACCTTTTATCTATTTTGGGGATGGATTGTATCATGCACAATACCCATCTGATATGTTGCAAGATATAGATAAACTTTGGATCTACGGTACTGTATTGCATTGAGTTTCTGACAGTTGAAGGGATGCTTAAGTTATTATCCTACAGCTCCGAACCGTTTGTTTATGTTTCCTGTAAACAACTCTGTAACTGTATGATTAAACATATTAAATCGTTTTTGACCCAATACAATCCCTATGTTGCAGAATCGGGCGTTAGTACTGATATCTGGACTAGCTATGCTGCAATCATAATGGTTATATCTGTCATCCCATTTTTAATTGTGCAAATACCACAAATTCTGGATTCAACTTCGGGGAGGCACTTGGCAGTCTTGATTGCGCTTATTGTCTCTCTCCTACTATTGGTTTCCTATTGCTTTTATCAGGTGATCATGCCTATGTCTCATACTACTATCTAGTTTTCCGATTAATCATATTGTGTACTTTGAAAGTTCGTGTACTGAACGTTTTATACATTACTATGAAACCTGTATGCTAGCTGGTTAGGACGAAAGATCCCCCTTTGGGCTCTAGTTTATGTCACAGACCCGATAAGCAACTGACTTGGTCCATGATCAGATTGTTAAATTTGCTGGTTTCTGTTGATACCATGGTTGAAGTCGGGGTGTTGAGTTGTCAGGAGTTTGAAGTCAGGTTTTCAGGAGCCATGCGGAAATTCTCAATTAGTGAGCTATCCTGATTTCTTGTTGATTTATTTCCAAATTAATTATTTTCAAGGGATATTGGTTCGATTGGAAATTCAATTTGAGTAAAGTTTACCTTTTTAGGATGGAATTTAACTTGGGCCTCTTAAGAGGTTTAACAGTGCTGAACCATCGAACTACCTTTCTCTTTTCAGGAAAACTTGTAACGGTAATAAACAAATTTTTGTATTTCATAATTCTAAAACGTAATTTAGCAGCTCAGCCAGTTGATCCACAGTTGAATTAGTGACCTAAGTAACCACACCCTTGACTGAAGTTTAGATTCTAACGTTTAGCATCCCATAGTTAGTCTGAATAATTGACATTACACCGTAGCAAGTGGTGAAATATTGTTTTATCAATGCACTTTTATCCCCTGCTGTGGAACTTAGCGGCATAGGAGCGGTCCATTTAGCATATTCTCTAAGTCACTCGAAAGGAATAATGTAACTTTTAAGGTGATGGGTTGTTCACTGATAGACAAAATGGAAAGCTTGTGTAGGTCCTTCAGCCTTGGATCCAGAAGAGAAAAATTGCTTATGTGAAGCACAAGCATGTAATATTAGGACTGTTAAAGCATTTAAGACAGCGTGCACTGGGGAGATTGTTAAAGGATGATGGTGAACCTGACAGAGATGTCATTGAAAAGTAAGTTTATTTATTTTTATTTTTTCCTTCTTCTTAAATGACAAAGTGGCAGAAAATTAAAATTTCATTTCTTAGTCTTTTAGGGTATTTTCTGAATATTTGTTTGATATCATGGCAGGCTTTTTGCTGCAATTGACTCAAATGGTGATGGACATGTTTCACGTGAAGAATTGAGTGCATTAGTTGTTGGAATTGGGTTTGAGGAGATTGACCTGGATCAGGACGATGCTGTAGTAAAAGTATTAAACGATTTTGATACATCTCGCGATTCTGCTATTGACAAGGATGAATTTTTCAATGGCATTTCTAGATGGATAAAACGGGCAAAGAGGACGCAGGTTGCCAAACCTGATCCTGGTCCACACACAATGAACTTTTTAAACGACTTTCATGAGGTAAGGAACTGTTTTTCATTCATGACTCTTTCTTTTTTTGGTTAAGAAATTTTTATTTCGTTAAGTTCATTCATCATTTTCATATTTTAACAAGATGCTTGATTATTTGGAAATCCATTTATAGGAAACAAAGAGAGAGCATGATTTGTTGGATGTGGGGGATCAAAGTGAAGAGGTAGTTGAGGAGGATGGTGGTTCCAGATGGACCTCTATCAAAGCAGTGCTATTGTTATTGCTGGGAACTATCATTGCCGCCGCATTTGCTGACCCGCTGGTAGATGCTGTCGATAACTTCTCTGATGCAACTAGCATTCCTGCTTTCTTCATCTCCTTCATCGCGCTGCCTTTGGCTACCAACTCTAGTGAAGCTGTGTCTGCAATTATATTTGCTAGCCGTGACAAGAGGACAACCGCGTCACTAACATATTCTGAGGTTTGTTTTGCATCATCCACTCCTTTATATCGATGTTTGTGTTATAGGCATCTTAGCTAGAGCCAACAAGATTTTTTTTTTTGACATGAAACTTCCATTCATTGAAACTCAATCAATACAAAGCTTATCAGAAACAATAATACAAAGAACCTCAACAGGTCCATCCTCCATCCACGCATGCTCAAATTCTAAAGACAAAGCTAATTTAGCCACCGCATGTGCTGCTTTGTTGTCATTTCTGTTATAGAACGACACTGTCCATCTTGAATGTTTCGACAAACACAACTAAATATCTTGAGAGCCAACGAGATTTTGAACTAAGAGAGTGCTGGAGCTTTTTGATATGTATATATATATATATGGAATGGATTTCCAGTTTTTTCTTAATACTTCCTTTGTGGTTGGAACCAAACCAATGAGGGCCCATAATATGTTGCTTGGGCCCTCGCATACTTGGAAGTCAAGGGACCCAAGACCTGAAATTTTGACAATAAACTTGCATTTATGGGTTTGTTGAATGCTTCGTTAGGTGACTAATAATCAGAAATATGTGTAATTTGCTTTATGATCTTAATGAACCAAGTAACTTTACTGGATATTGGAAAAGGAAAACTCCGTCAAAATATGCATGTCATTCATAACTGGTAGTTAGTACTTGAATTCAATGTTTTGCATCTGTTGTACCTTTATTCTGACAATATTTGTTTCTTTTAATTTTGTACTTTGGTAGCAGGAAACATTGATCCATATAACCTCTTCATTAATTCAAAAGTACTGATATAATTAATCAATTTCTTGGTGCAGCTATATGGGGCAGTAACGATGAATAATGTTCTCTGCCTCTCAGTCTTCTTAGCCCTCGTTTACATTAGGGGATTGACATGGGATTTCTCATCTGAAGTGTTGGTTATTGTTATTGTCTGCCTTGTGGTGGGGGGTTTTGCTAGTTTCCGCACCCATTTCCCACTCTGGACAGCTCTTGTAGCTTTCCTACTTTACCCATTCTCCCTGGCGCTGATTTATGTTCTTGATTATATTTTGGGCTGGTCATAGATTCACCGATGTGTAAAATTTTGATTGGAAGATATTTTCAGTAGGAAAGAAATAACCTCTATATGCAGTCACTTTTACATATATTTTTGTATACTTAATTGATGTGATTGGTTGTGTATTAAAAAAAATTCATGCAGCTAATCATGTCATTAGAGTGCACAAAGAGTACGCAAAAGTGACTATATGTAACTTAGTCTATAAAGTAAACTTATGATGAGTTTGCGTGTCTATCATTACTCTTCCTTGTGGCTTTGTAGGAAAAGAAATATGCCAATCTTATGTATACTCTTCTATTAAGTGTTTTATTTTTAAATAAAAATCACTTTTAGAGATTTTTCAGTAAGTGATGTGTAAATTTGTTGAGATTTTGATGGATGAGAATCATAATATCTATACGCGCATGTAATTAAATTTACTATTTATAGAAGTTTGAAGTGTAAAAGCTGAAGTTTTTATTTGGCCTAATTGAGGTTGTCTTAGAAGTCTTAAAAAGTACTTAAATAATCTTAAAATCTTCTTAGTGAAAAAATTAAATTGTTTAAGTGTTACTTATTAAAATATTTTTTAATTTCAAATAACCTAAAACTATATGTTTGATTAAAAACATCATTTTGATACTTTTTCGAATAATGTGGAAAGTAATTTAAATTTTAAAAAGACTGTCAATAAGTAAAAATACTCATACAACTTTCAAGGCAAAAGACAAAACTGTAATTATTTGAGAATTATTTAGGTATTTTTCCTTGTTGATGGCATTTTTTAAAATTTTTACTATATTTTGCATTATCTAAAAAAGTACATTTGAAGAAAAATATTTTCCCCTATTAATACTTTTTTTTTTTAAATTAAAAAATACTTTTGTTATGCAATACCTAATTTTATCATTACAGAACTTTTGAGACTATTTAAGTACCTTTTAAGAAACCTTAACTATTCATGATTGCAACACTGTAAAATAAAGACAATTTAGTATTTGACGAAGAAAAAAAAATCTCACACATACATTCTCTCTCTCTCTCTCTCTCTCTCTCCGGGTACAGGGGAGCGCTTCCAGTGGTCACTCATCTCCAACGACAATGAAGGTCAGATATGAGAGGACCCCAGCCAAACAAGGAGAAGACAAAGCACAATCCACTTGCAAAAGATTGTTACCAATCTCGTGCCTGACCCATCCTCCATGTACCAAACCAACCATGAGTCACGACTTCATGAAACTGCAACACATTCAAACAAACAAAATCTACTTCTCCCAATCTTCCTTTGATCCTCAAGCTTACATAAGCATATTTAGTTATACATTGAATTTAACGTGGTGCAATATCCAAAAGAAAAACCAAAAAAGCAAAAGATTATCTCTGGTATTGTCTCATACAGAGGAACAACCAGCCTACCAAACAAACTAAAAGATATGGGCAGAGGCAAATGGACAAAGCCATTATAACTTCAAATTGAGATCAATACTTTCTCCTACTGCATTACAATTGTTCATTGTGGTTGTTGCTTGGCCAATTTGCACCTTTGCTGGTGGGAGGAAGCAATAAAAACGTTGTTGCTGATTCAACTGACTTGGCAACTGCTGGATAATAGGATCTTCCATAGTTCCCTTTTAACAAATTAATAAATTCAACAATTAAGGAAAAACTGAAATATAGTGAAGCGTAAAATTTCTAAAATCAGATATGGCTTTTGGTTCTTTGATCTTACTTGATATGGCAGTGATTCAAAATCAGGGAATATGCTGTCTTGCAATGCTATACAAGCTGAAAGTGGCTTGAGTTTTGAGCTTGGACATGTTGATGTGTTTCTGGGAGGAGATAGCGAGAGAGAATTTCCTTTCAGAACCTCATTTCCTTTAATGCTTGTATTTGACTCCATCTTGGAATAAGAAATTGAGGATGAAGGGCCTTCTCTGAATTGTGAAAAAGAATACAACTTACGAGATCAGGCAACAATTTTAACATTACTAGTGAAGATCAACATATAGATAAAAAATTTGTTTCACCTTAAAATCAATTTTCTGGCCTTGAAATTTTCTGATCTGATAAGGGTAGGTAATTTGTAGTTGAAAGAGGGGCCTGAAGAATCGTCTAGAAAGAAGGGATATGGTCTCTTCATGCCAACCATCTATACTACATTTAAACAATTAGTCCATGAGAAAAATATCCATATTTTAGATGTTTTAGTTGAAAGAATAAAATTAAATCCCAAGCATTGCATGGTAACAGAGTCACATATATGTGTGAGCTATGTGTGAGCATGCGAGCGTGTGAAACAATTAACATGTAAGCTCTCAATTCAACCATGAAAAGGTTTTTGAAAATTTATATTGAAGCCATTCTACTATTAGCTATTTGCCTGTAAACAAGAAAAGAATGGAGAAAAGTAACAGCTAGTTTGAAATGTTACTATAAGAGTGAGACAAGGCATTTATACCAACTTCCATACAAGACTACAAAAACTTGCCACTAGAACTCATGGTTCCATGTTTAAAAGATTGGGATCACCAAAAGTATGCAGATTTGATGTACCTTCTCTTCCTCTGACCATGAAGATGTATAATTGCCATCATAGCTTTGGTTTGAAGGGGGCTCCATCCGAAAACTTAGTACTGACGATGATGAAGTTCCTGATGAGACATTCACCTGCACGTTTCATACACCAAAATCCTCTTCAAATTCAAGATTAAAAGGAGGCGCAAAAGCAAAATGGAGTAAAAATGGCATAATTGAAGGAATGAAACCCATTATTTCTTTTTTTCCCAAGGTTAAAAAATGTAAATACATAACACAGGAAGTAGATGTTTTACCATCGAATGAGAAGGATGCTGATATTGCGGCGTTCTTTGCATCAAACTAGGGGGAGGCCAAAAATGGTTGTCCGATTCATAAGGCAAATTCAAATTCGACCGAAATGCCAATCCTGGATCCAACCCAGAACTCTCCTTCTCGGGATCATACTCATTAGCGTTCCGCAATTTAGGCACACAGCAATACCCAGGAACCGAAATCCCTGACCATCCGGCTTCAAACCCGCCGCTACTAACCGTGCTTGAATTTCGTACATCGATGTTTTGGACCGGTTGAGGTGGCCTGATCATCGAATCTAGCGATGAAAGATGAGCCGGGGATGGAGAATGAAAGGGAATTGAGGATGAAGATGGATTTGAATGGTGGTAATTTGGAATTGGCAAATATATAAAGGAAGATTTGGTCGGTGAGACTGAAGGTGGAGATAACAAAATAGCGTCTTTCTTTTGCTGTTCTTCTAGCCTGATCTTTTCAAGCTGTGCCACACCAAGTCCTCTCTGCGGGGCTTTCTTTTGCTTGGACTTCTTGGAAGATCTAGCAACACCTCCAATATCAATACTACCACCAACACCAATACAACTACTGCTCTTGCCACACTTTTGAGGTTTTTCCACCTGATCCATTATTGTTCTTTTCCATCAAAGTTTATAAAATCTAAAATTTTTTGAAACAAACCTAGATGCAAAGATACAGTGTTTTTCTTGCTTGTATTGCTTTACTTTTGTTTCAGTCTTTTTGAGCCATTGTCTCTCTCTTCCATTATCGTTTCAAGAAAATTTGAAGCAGATACAAAGATTTTAGAAAGAGAGAACCAAATCTTGACCTTCACAAAGTCAATGTTTTGAAATCAAGAATTGGAAGTAAATCTTATATGAAAATTGAAGAATCGAGGCAGGAAAAATTTACCAGGTTAACGAATTTGAGGAACAATCCCAAAAGCGTAGCCAAGTTTTCAGCAAACACTGAAGAGGGATGGAGAGAGAGAGAGAGAGAGAAGAGTGTACATAGAGAAGTAATTGAGAGGTTTCTGATTTTTCTCCGACCCAGTTGTTTGTCTGAGATACAGATCAGAATCATCAACAAGAACAAAGAAAAAAAAGCCTATATTTTTTCATAATTCAAACCATGCAAATCTAAAGTCCTATGCATATGATTCTCTCCCATTTATCGCCCAAATCCTCGCTCCACTCCTAGTTTCCTTCCTAGACCGACTCTCATGATCTCTCTCTCTCTCGCTCTCTGTGTGATCCAATTATCCCAGATTCCAAAGGCCAATTTACTTGTATACCCTATGCCTTACGGAGTAAATATATAAAAAAGAAAAAAAAAATTACTTATTTTATCAACACTACACACTACCTTATAATTAGTTATTTTTATTATTTTATTTAAATATATACATATTTATACATCAATATATATTTTTAAATAAAATGATAAAAATAATAAATTACATATTAATGTATTGTGTAGGAGATGATAAATATAATTTTTTATAAAAAAAATTTATGTTTTATTTTTTTTCTTTTTTTTTAATTAATTTTTTAAAATATGTTTTTGTCAAATAAAACTATTTTAAATTTAAAACGGATTAGTCGATCCTGTGGCCTGTGGGAGATGGGAACCGGAATTGCACTTCTTTCCACTTCTCAGTGCGGACAGCCATTTTTCCCTAAACTTTTAAACATTTTATTTATTTTCGTAAGTTTGTTCGGTTTATGTAGTAGGTTTCTATTCGTATGTAGCTATAAAAAAAATTCTATAAAAAGAAATTTATAAATTAACATAATTTCATGCGATACGTTAAATTATTTTACAATAAAAATAATTTTATAATCTGATATACCATATTAATTTATAAGTTATTTTTGTGAAATTCTCCAAGGAAATCATTTCTCTTTTATTTATACATTGGCTCTTTATTTTGCCATTCTCAATTTTTCACTTTTAGATTATTTTACTGATTAGTTCTTTTTAAAATGATTTTAAAACTTCCAAAAAAATTTTTGTTATTTATTTAATGGAAAAGAATAAAAAATTACAAGTGCCATAAACCAAATGATAAAAAATCTTTTAAAGAAAAACTACAAAGTGAAAAATAAGAGTCCAAAAATCAAATTGCATGATGAGGAGGTGTTTCCTTTATCCAATTTGGGGGAATGAATCGGCTGGGGTCCAAATTGAGTGGGAATTGGATCATTGCAACTGGATTCGAGCTGGACCCTTACTCCTTAGGACCTTGGGGAAATCACTACTCATCGTTGCATGGTAGGACTCAACTGTAGAGGCCTTTATGTTCTCAACCTGTGCACTTCACTTCACAATCTCTCTCTCTCTGTACATATATATATATATATATATACTAGTAAATGGGCTATGTGCTTGCACATATGACCTGTGAATATAGGACTTGGGATCGGTAGTTAGCCAAAAAGCATTATAAATGATCTATTTGAAAAGTATCTATCTCAGAATGAATAGTATAGTATAATAATTTTATGATTGTATAGATTAAAAGATAAAAATATTAGATCAAAATATAACATAATCTAATGCATATTTATAACATCGATAGTTTTAGCAAAGTTTCATGTGATAAGTTTAATACAAGCCCAACAAAAACATTAGTTCAAAATATAACATAATCCAACACATATTTATAGCATCGAAACTTTTAGCAAAGTTGTCTGCAATAAGTTTAATACAAACCCAAAAAAAACATCAGTTCAAAATATGAGTCCTATGATGTGTTTACTCTGATCCATCATTAGTGTCATCCTTTACAGCATCAATAGAGACAACATTGAAATTCTTATACTACTTTTGGTTGAGTCGATCGAGGTCTACTAAAAGTTCAATCTTCCACTCTTTTTGTGAAACTTGTGCCACAAGATTTTCTATATATGACAAATGTTCCTGCAAAGGAAATTTTTAATTATAATTGCATGATTAATAAGAATTTAAAGACCTTATATATGCTGGAAATTTATGTCTTCTAAATTAACACAAGTTTTTGAATGCAATGTTTTTAATTAAATTACTGTGCATGTTTTTAAATAAAAATAAAATTGACATAATAGACAAAGATATAAAAATCAATTTAAATGATTTTTGTTATAATTTACTTTTAATAGTTTTTTTAAATATAAACCTCAATGTATTTATAGATAATGTATTAAATATGTTAAAAATTTTGATATATATTATAAAACTAATGAAAAGAGAGAGAGCAAAAGAGAGAGAGATCTTGAATATGAGAGAAATGTTTAAAGAACTTTGTTTTCTCTTATTTCTTGGTGCCTTACACAAATGAGGACTCCCTCTATTTATAGGGATCTCTTGGTACAAAGAATGGTTAGGATTGTGACACTTGTCATCAATCCAATGGTAAAAAGTACAAATGAGGTTAGGTGTACCTAAAATCACCATTGGGGGAAGGTGTACCTAAAATCACCATTGATGGCTAAAGATAGGTATAAATTAATGGCTCAAGATTGGTCATACAATACAATTTGAACTTAGTTTCTAACACTCCTCCTTTGGATGACCACATATAAAGAATATGCCTCGTTAAAACCTTGTCAAGGAAAAACCCAGTGGGAAAAAAACCAATGACGAAGGAAAAAGAGTACAATATTCATGTATATCGCCAAGTGCTTTAAGATTGCCTCATTAAAACCTTGCAAAGGAAAACCCAGTGGGATAAAACCTTAGCGAAGGAAAAAGAGTACAATCAGCACAAGTTTTCAAGACTTTACTCCTCCTGAAAAGTGCATGATAATATGTCTTCAAGTCTCCGCATTCCAATGTTCTGCACAATCTTCTTAAATGTTGCAGTTGGTAATGGTTTAGTGAATAAATCTGCCAGATTATTTCTTGACCGTATCTTCTTGACATCAATTTCAACTTTCTTCTCATGAATTGCAATGATCTTCTTGTGTGGATCTGATAGATAACTCGCATCTGTATATTCATCTAATTGTGGACTTGATCCAAATAATCACATATTCAGGGTTTTAATTAAACTGGAGATAAGGTACTTCAGGACCAATAATTTCTCCATTGTCTTCACAAGGACGAAATGAATTTTTCTGCTCATCAAATTATCGAGCAACCATTGGAGTACTCAGGACTTTATAGTAAAATTCACCATATTGATCCAAGATCATTTTAATATTGAATTCACTACTCTTCTGGAGTTGTGCTCTTCTGGAGTTGTACTCTTCTGAAGTTCTTGTAAATAACATAATTACTAGAGGAGTTATCAAAATTAAGCCGCAAACCTCCATATTAAAAAACGGTGGCCATCTTTTTAGATCAGACAAGCACCGCATGCTTTTTCAACTTTTCTGTAGCTGTCAGGCGCCGGAGGGCTATAATGCTATATCTGCTGTCAGACGCCGCAAGGCTATGATGCTACGTCTCGTCTCTTGTAGAGAGATTGTTGCCCAGATGACTAACACAAGAGGGGGGTGAATTGAGTTGTATTTAAAAAAAAAATAACAATTATAAATCAAATATACAATATAAAATATAAACAAAGTATGAAACAACAATAAATATAAAGAGTAAGGGTAAGAGAGAAGCAAACTCAGTATGTTAATGAGGTTCGGCCCCACTGCCTATGTCCTCGCCTCAAGCTACCCCTTGAGGATCCCCGAATTCACTATTTAATCTCCTTCAGGTGGAGATAGAAACCTATTACACCTTTGAACAACAACGCTACAAAGGATCCTTGTAGAACACCCTCTACACTTGCAATCACCTTACATGTGGTGATTCAACGATTCCCTGTGTAGAACACTTTCTACAAGCACAAGGGTTGTACACACCCTTTTACTGATACAAAAATTGATAGTGGGTAGGATATCAGAAAACACTCCTCAACGAGTGAAATAAGAACAATACAGCACAACCTATATCTCTCAAAATGAACAAGGGTTAAGGCTCAATGCTTAGAGAAGAGAGAATGAAAGCTTTGAATGAGAGTTGTATGCTCTTGGTGTTGTGAATGTGAAGCTCTCAAATGATCTATTTATAGGCATATGAGACTTCATATTCAAATTTAAAAAGATTCACATGTCAAAAACATCATCATTCATTTTTCAAAAATTTCAAACCTAATCTTTTTACTTTTTGCATATAACAAAAGGAGCACACTTTGCTTTTCAAAAATTTCAAACCTAATTTTTTACTTTTTGCATATGACAAAAGGAGCACACTTT
>QGSO01000341.1:947820-1138649 GCA_011037825.1 Carya cathayensis
GGCTAAATGTGGTCATACAATACAATTTGAACTTGGTTTATAACACTCCCCCTTTGGATGACCACATATAAAGAATATGCCTCGTTAAAACCTTCTCATGGAAAAACCCAGTGGGAAAAAAAACCAATGACGAAGGAAAAAGAGTACAATATTCTGTATATCGCCAAGTGCTTTAAGATTGCCTCATTAAAACCTTGCAAAGGAAAACCCAGTGGGATAAAACCTTAGCGAAGGAAAAAGAGTACAATCAGCACAAGTTTTTAAGACTTTACTCCCCTGAAAAGTACATGATAATATGTCTTCAATTCTCCGCATTCCAATGTTGCAGTTGGTAATGCTTTAGTGAATAAATCTACCAGATTATTTCTTGACCGTATCTTCTTGACATCAATTTCAACTTTCTTCTCATGAATTGCAATGATCTTCTTGTGTGGATCTGATAGATAACTCGCATCTGTATATCCATCTAATTGTGGACTTGATCCAAATAATTACATATTCAGGGCTTCAATTGAACTGGAGATAAGGTACTTCAGGACCAAAAATTTCTCCATCGTCTTCAGGACGAAATGGATTTTTCTGCTCATCAAATTATCGAGCAACCATTGGAGTAATCAGGACTTTATAGTGAAATTCACCATATTGATCCGAGATCATTGAATTCACTACTCTTCTGGAGTTCTTGTAAATAACATAATTACTAGAGGAGTTATCAAAATTAAGCCGCAAACCTCTATATTCAAAAACGGTGGCCATCTTTTTAGGCCAGACAAGCATCGCGGGATTTTACAGTTCTTATGTACCTGTCAGGCGCCGAAAGGCTATAATGCTACATCTGCTATCAGGCGCCGCAGGGCTATGATGCTACGCCTCGTCTCTTGTAGAGAGATGCTTCACGAGGGATGCCGTGAATCAATAGAGGTGCTTAGTTTTTCTCTATAAAAGAGATGTTCAGATCATCTTCATTCGCATCTCATCTTCTTCACTTTTCTGTAATCATACTGCATTCTTACTCTGCAATTTCTTTCTGCATTTTTATTCTGCAATCTCTTTCTGCATTCTTTTTCTGCAATGGCTCAGCAATCTTCTCATGGCCAATATATAAGGTATTATGCACCTAGCTCATCAGCTGTTCCTGCTTCTACCACAGGTGCTAATCTGACTAATAAGTCAGATGTTGAAGCTATCTATGAGCTTGTAAATCTCGGTGCCCATTACTCTTCAACTATTTATGCATTTTCTCAGCGACTACAATCCAAACCTTATGATTTGGACAAACTCCATGAGAAAATTTTTATCCTTCAGCGACTTCTTCAGGAGTCTAACGTGAAGATAGAATCAATAAAGCAAGAGAATAGGAAATTAAAATCTCTGCTTAAATCTTCTTTTAGATTGCCTACTCCTTTAGACAGAGATGCCATGCAGATTCTTGAAGAACAAGAGCGTTTAAAGAATGAGGCGAAATGTCTCAAATTTCTGTAATTTTTGCTTCAAGATAATAAAATTTCACAAATATTCATATTTGTGTATCTATCTTCTGGTAGATATTCTGGATGCTTTATTTTATTTCTCATGCACATTTATCTCCCCCTTGAAACCGAAAGGGTTTTATATTTCAAATATGTGCAGTTCTTCTGAACTCTTCAGGAGTTTCAAGAAGATTTAAATCATCAACCGCAATAATAACAAATCCGGAATCTCTTAATAAAAACACATGGGTATATTGGATTACTTTCAAATCTTTCTTTCAATAAATATTCACTAATGCATTTATACCACATGTATCCGGATTGTTTTCTGGATGTAACCAGATAACAAGCTTAAAGCATTTTTATATCCTTCAGGGATTTTCATATATATTTCTGGATGTATTCAGATTAGAAGCTTCAGGCATTCTATATCCTTCAGGGATTTTCATATATATGCATTGGTCTAATGACCCATATCAATATGCAGTGACCACATCCATTAACTGCATATCCAATATTTTTGTAACTACCAAATTAGTCAAAAATCTGAATGTGATTGCATCCATAACAGGAGATTATTTTTCCTCATAATCAATCCCTGATTTCTGCAGTTTTCATGAGCTCTTCTGGAGCCTCATAATCAATCCCTGATTTCTATAGTTTTTATGAGCTCTTCTGGAGCCTCATAATCAATTCCTGCTTTCTGCAGTTTTCATGAGCTCTTCTGGAGCCTCAATGACATTTAAATTATCTATATAAACTGCAATAAAATATAATATAAATACTGAAAATATATGAAAATAGTATGTTCCACATACGTTTAGCTTGCATTAGATCATATAAGGATTTTAAGACTTGATAGAATATGTACTTCAGGACTATATGCTTCTTGCATACCCAAATTCTTGGTAACTATCAAGTTAATACAAATCTCAATATGATCTTTTTAACTTCAGAAATATATCAATATTATTTCTGCAGGAAATATATTCGTGATTTATATATCACATTTTCATTTCCTTTATACAAATACCCACTGATATTCAACAAGCATCACCTCATAGGTGTTTGGATTTCAAGTCCATATGCATCACATGATAACAATTCTGCAGGAATTGTTTATTTCTATTTTGGCCAATATTTTACGTCGGTATTCTTCGACGGTTCTGAGCTCACTTTCTTTATTACTTCTAGTAATATCAAATGTCATCTTATATGAAAATACGTTGTCGATAACGGTTTTATTTCTCTCCATAATTTCTCATTTACTCATGAAATGTAATATCGAGATCTCATTATTTTCAGGTACCTGTCCCTCTTCAAGGGAAGACATTTCATGAAAACCTCTTCAGGAGGTACTCTTCAGGAGTATTATACTCTTCAGGAGTTTTCATTATGAGAGAATTTTAGATGGACTTTATTGCTTGTTTTGTGGGTATGGCCTCTTCAGGAGCACCAAATTCTTTTCTTTATGCTTTTCTCTTTCCGAGATGCTTTATCATTTGTATCAATAGGTCTCACATGCTTTCATACATGTCTTATGTTCATTAGACTGCTAAATTTCTTAATTGCCCTGCAGGGACTTCAATCCTCACTGGGATTTTAGCAGCTAGAATATGAGACCTTTTATCTTATTGCATCCATACATTAATTATCATATGAACTTCCAGTTCACCTATGATAATCATGATAACGTCGAATTATTTCATCTTATTTGCTTCTAGCAAATTTTTCTTTCCACTTCTGGTGGTAAAACTTTCTTTCCACTTCTGGTGGTAAAGCTTTATAGTAAAAGAATCTTCTGGTTCTTTTATGGACGTCCATATGAAAATCATTCGACTTATCATAATTGATTTTGGATGATCAAGATAATCATGAAAAGATACAAATATTTTGAATCATATCACTTTTGATTCATCAACATAATATCATCTCAAAGAGAAAACTGATAATATTTTTAATAGGAGCTTCTGGCTCGAAATCATTGAAGTACTATAAATATATTCATCACCACGTCCAATCTTTTGGATTCTTTGAAAACAATTCGTCATTCTCTTCTGGGAATGATATAAATCCAATTTCATTCACTTCAGGGAATGATGTGAAACTAGTAGGACGTGGCTCATGATTTCTTATCAAAATCTCATTATTTTGCTTAGCCACTACAAAATCAGATATAAATTTAGAATATATTATGAACTTTTACACTCGATATTGCTACTTCAGGAGCACATTCGAGGCGTTCATTTTAAACATATATTCTTTAGTGGTTTTTCTCAACACACTTTCAATTATGCAACTTCAGGTGCATAAATCATAATGAGCCTTTTGGTACACATATTGCTCACTTAAATTATCTCACAGAATCAATAGATCCTTTATTATGAGATACTCAATAAAATTATTGATTTAAATCGATCCTTCAGGGATGCTTAATTTCTATTCCAAGATAGATCTTATCATCAATAATTCATAACAAGTATATAAAAATAAATAAAACTTGTATGAAAAATATGTGAATAAGCATAAAATTTAATCAAGTAATAATAATGAATATAACATTTCATATTCATTTGGGAACTACAAATAATATATTGAAACACTTACTTGAAGTATAAGCCTACTAGCTTCAAGATCGTCAGAACCTTCGTGCTGATAACGTGTTATAAAACTAATGAAAAGAGAGAGAGCAAAAGAGAGAGAGATCTTGAATATGAGAGAAATGTTTAGAGAACTTTGTTTTCTCTTATTTCTTGGTGCCTTACACAAATGAGGACTCCCTCTATTTATAGGGATCTCTTGGTACAAAGAATGGTTAGGATTGTGACACTTGTCATCAATCCAATGGTAAAGAGTACAAAGGAGGTTAGGTGTACCTAAAATCACCATTGGGGGTAGGTGTACCTAAAATCACCATTGATGGCTAAAGATAGGTATAAAAATTAATGGCTCAAGATTGGTCATACAATACAATTTGAACTTGGTTTCTAACAATATAGACTTTTCTACTCGCAACAATAAAGCCAATGAAAAATAAGAAAACGTACATCGCTAGTATGATTCATAAGCTCAACTGTCGAACAACCGAATGCTTTTTCTCTCGAAAAAAAAAAATCCAAGAGAATAGTCTTTTTGAATAATATAGTGAATTTACAAATTCAAAGATAATATAATATATATGTTATATTTATGAAGTTACGTAGATGAATATATAATATTTTCTTGCAAATATTCAAGTACGAGAGCACACCTTAAATTTTATTACTTATAAATAAAATTACACATTAATCTATATATTAATATTAATTTTTTATATTTAAAATTTAAATTAGTATTATTTTTAATAAAATTTTATTTTCAACCAATCATGTTTAATTGATACATATATTAATATATAATTATACTTATAATTAAATTTGTCTTTTTCTTATATATATATATATATCATTTGAATTTACTCCAAATATGTAGACTGAATTAAGAGGACTTTTCTTCTACGAAGAATGAGAAAGGCATACAAGGATATATACATGTTAAAAAATGTTAAATTTATTTTTTTGCACTAACTTAGTGCTTGGCTCTTCTTGCACTAAGTTTATCATTTTTTGAACGTAAAGTTTATCATATTTTGAACGTATTTGAATAATAATTTTATGAATTTTTTTTATTATAAAAATAGTTTTTAATAATTTCAAATAAGTATAATAAATTTTCTATTAATTTAATGTTTTGAATAGAAATGATATGAGAGCAAATAGACTAAAAAAATGATAAAGTTTATGTAATTTATTTTAAACATTGTATTAAAAAATGACTTTTGGGTCTATTTTTCATTTAACCTTTATATATATATTTTTTTAATTTGGATATTAGGGATAGTTTGGTTTCACAAATTTTTAAAATTATTTGATTATATCTCATCTTATCTAAATATCATTGGAATAAAAATATTTTTCAATTTTTAAATTTTAATTTTGTAATTTTTTCATCTGATCTGTAAGGGCCCAGCCCGTGTGAGGGCCCAGCCCGTGTGAGTGAGGGGTGCTTAGCCCCTAAGCAGAAAACGGCGCCGTTTTGGAAAAGCCCTAGGGCTTCACCTCTACCCACTGCTGTGCCGCACTCACTTCCCTTTCTCTCTTCTATTTTTCTTCTCTTCTCTTCTCTTTTCTTTGTTTTTCTTCTTTCTCCTTCTTCCTTCATGCCCAAGCCCCTTCATCGTCACCCACCTCCTCCATTGAACCACTTCCACGCATCCTCTTCTGTGAGCCCATCTCCACTGATCTGCTCCACCGATCTGTGAGGCCATCTTCATCTTGTGGTAGAAAACGGCGCCGTTTTGGAAAAGCCCTAGGGCTTCACCCTCTCACTCCTACTGCGCCGCACCTCACTTCCCTTTCTCTCTTCTATTTTTCTTCTCTTCTCTTCTCTTCGTTTTTCTTCCTTCTCCTTCTTCCTTTATGCCCGAGCCCCTTCATCGTCACCCACCTCCTCTATTGAACCACCTCCACGCATCCTCTTCTATGAGCCCATCTCCACCGATCTGTGAGGCCATCTTCATCTTGTGGTAGACGATCCAAGGAATGATTTTTATTTTTTGTTTTCATTTAAAGAATCCGATTCCTTTGCTTTTGAAAAGCAAAGGATCCGATTCCTTTGTTTTTATTTATTTTTTATTCCTTTGCTTTGTATGTCATGACTGATGGGTTTCTTTTATTTTACTTCAGGTTCGAACTTCCAGCGCAGATATGGATTGATGCGATGTGTTTTGAGTATAAGGAAGATTATCCTTTCTTGATTATCCTTTTTTTTGCTTTAAATCTCTCTCTCTCTCTCTCTCTCTCTCTCTCTCTCTGTGTTATCTGATTATGTTTTTTCTCTCTAAATATTCAGATTATCGAGCGACTTCGAGATCCTTGGGGACTCCGTAGGGGAGGCTTTTCCGGCCTCGGCCCTCGCAACTTCGCCGCCAACGGAGCTCGTCAGCGAGGTTTTATTCGACCAGTATGTACTTCCCCTCTATTTGATTCTATTTCCTTTGGTTCCCTGGTTGTTTCCGGCCAAAGTATAATATTTTCCTGCCGAAATACAGCATGACTTTTTTTTGGCTGCTGTGAATCATTTCAGGCAGATAGAATTGAAGTGGAAGGTCAACCTCCAGGAAAAAGGCGTCTATCTTCGGCCGTTGTGAAGGTAAATCCTTTGTAGTTCTGACCATACATTGCAACCATTAGTTTGGTTAACAATTTTTTACACTTTAGACATTCCTGACACGGGCTTATATCCTAATCAACTCTATGGTTTGTGGGAAATTTATGTTATGAGAAGGGTAAATAAGTGACAGTTTGCATGTTAATTATATTGTGTTGGTTTAGCATGTTTTTTTATCTACTATTAATCATTTGACTTACCCCCAATAGTGTCGAGTCCCTGTTTTTTATTGATTTTGTTTTCTTATGAACGATAAATCTGCCTCAATTAAATGAAATTGTTCCTATAGTGTTTTTTATGTTAGATATGCATTTGTGTATTCTTTTCCATCTTGACGTTGTTCTAAAAAAGAATAATTATCCAGAAAAGCCTTAATTGAACTTTTCTTGATTTGCAAATGAAGCTGGAGGATGGGGAGATCAATGAAGATGCGGAAGCGGCAAAGGATTTGAAGGAGGAGGATGCAACTGGGGAGGGAACTGCTGGAGCTGGCACTGCTAATCTGAGCAACAAAAAGCCATTGAGTTTTCAGTAGAGTGGTTGGTCTAGGAGGGATGGATACCACATAGCAGTGAAGACTGTAAGTTTTATATTCACTTGCATTAAAGTAATTTTGGATGTGAATTATATATATTTGGTTTGTTGTTAGGAATCTGAAGGACCAGTGGTAGAGCATATTCCGAGGGTATTGCCGAAGAATGAGGATCCAAGCTTGGTTAATAGGAACAAAAGAATGCTCGGGCAGCTTTTGGGAACTCTAGAGGTCTGTGTATAATATTCACTTTGTTTTGTTTAGCAATAGATTGTGAGAAGATAATCAATTGATGTAGTCAGTTGATCACCACCAATAAAGCTAAGGCAAACTTTATTGTTTCTATGAGGTTGAATGCCTTTAGTTTTAGAGTAGATGGTAGTAGTTGTTCATCTTATCTTATCTTTCTCTTTTCTTTTTTTCTTTTTTAAATAGAGGGCGGCCATATAATGTAATGAAAAAGAAATTACTGATCTGGTCTTTTTTGTTTTGAAACTTGTTAGTATTTTTTTTCTTGTAGGCCTAGGGTTTCTCACCCAAGAAATCAGCAATCCTGGAATTAGCCATGGATATGTATCAGAGGGTCGAAAAATACAAGCCCGAGTCTCAGATATGTTTTGCTTCTTCTTATTACTGTTTGGCTCTCAGAATTGTATAAATATTTATTTAATTTCTAGAGTTGTGAGTTTATGGGTGACTCCTATAAATTGAGCATGTTGTGTGATCTGGTTTGACTCTGATTACTTCATCTGGTTTAACTGCTGTTCCATTTTTTTTTTTTGGTAGTTTTTTTTATAAGTTTTTTAATTTCCACATCACATTTTTTCATTTTCACATTAGGATAGATATTTTCTGCTTTTATGCATAGGGTTTCTTTTAATCATAAATAGGAAAATTATAATAGTCATTCATATTTGATAATTTAAACTTCCTTATTTATACCTATAAAAAAAATGTAAACTTCCTTATTTATATGGTATTCTGTTTTTTTGTTCCATTTGTTTACAGTTTTTTAAAAGTTTTTATACATTTAGATGCATAGGAATTAAGAAACATATATATAATACTTCTCATGACTTGTCATCCTAAAAAACAAATACAACATAACACATAAGTAGAAATAAGATACTATGTGTTTAACAGTGTGTTTAAACTTCCTTATTTATACCTATAAAAAAAATGTAAACTTCCTTATTTATAATAAGAGTATAAGAGTAATTTGAAACACAGTTCATGCACAATCCACACTTTGACCCACAAACTGTAAGAATACACAAGAGTATTAAAGATAACAAAGTAAACCACACTATATACTTACAAAGATAAAAACCAGAAATGTGTAGAACTCTGCAAGTCCCCAACCAACAAGACCTGAAAAAAAATCACAAGAAAAAATAAACAGAAAACAATAAGTATTGCAATAAACAATGGAAAAATATGTACCTCAGGGAAAAATCACCAAATTAGTTCTCACAACCAGCATACAGTAAACCAAAAATAAGTCATAAAGACCATTTTAAAGTGCACTGTTCTATAGAGAAGATAGAAGAACCAAGAAATAACACACTTAAGGAAATATGTACCTCTAACGAAAACACCAAACCAATTATACGAAACAAGCTAGCAGTAAACCACAAATGACCCATAAAGGCCCTTTTAAAGTGCTATGTTCTCCTCAATCCTCCAGGATGTCCAATCACCCTACAAAACCACTGCTGAAACCATGATTACTCTCTTTATTTAAATCTCTGTTGGAAAACCAATAAAAAAGCATCAGAAACAGCATCAGAAACTGGCTGGAAGCATGGCTGACATTTGTAAACCAGCTGTTGTGATTTTTTATTTGTTTTCTAGGTTTTGATTTATTTATTGGCTAGATGAGACATGCATGGCTTTTTTTTTCCTTCTTCAGTAGGGAACACCTTTTATTAGCTAGATTGGGTTTTGATTTTTTTATTTATTAGCTAGATTCATGATTTTTTAATACTAAGTTTGTTAGCTAGATTCGTGTTTGATTTATTTAGGCTGGAAGTGTTGATTTATTTAATCTGACAGATTTAATTTTACTTGTGTAGGAAGTGTTGAAAGAATGTCATGAGTACAAAAACAGGATCAGAAATCGGCTGGAAATATGACTTATCATTTTTCTATGATAATTTTTTAGTCGGTTTTGATTTTTTTATTAGCTAGATTGGGTTTTGATTTTTTATTTATTAGCTAGATTCATGAATTTTTAGTACTGAGTGTTTGATTTGTTTAATACTCATCAATGATAATTTTTTTAGTGGCTTGGATGCATGATTCTCATTTTTTATTTTTTTATTAGCTAGATTGGGTTGTGATCATTTTTTTAGTGGCCTGGAATCATGATTCTCATTTTTGATTTTTTTATTAGCTAGATTGGGTTTTGATTTGTTAATTTATTAGCTAGATTCGTTATTTTTTAATACTGAGTTTGTATAATTTTTTTTTTTTGTAATCCTCATCAGTGATCATTTTCTAAACTGCTGGAAGCATGGCTGACATTTGTAAACTGGCAGGAAGAGTTTGATTTATTTAATACTGATCAGTGATGTATTTTTAGTGAACTGAAAGCATGACTGACATTTATGTATCTATACACCTTACCTGCACGCATGCACTGATGATGGACAAAGGGAAGCATGATTCTCATTTTTGATTTTTTTATTAGCTAGATTGGGTTTTGATTTTTTTATTTATTAGCTAGATTCGTTATTTTTTAATACTGAGTTTGTATAATTTTTTTTTAATACTGATTAGTGATGTATTTTTAGTGATAACCATGCGTATTTTTTTTTATAATATGCATTGGACACCTGGTTAACCATGCATTGGACATTGGAAAGGGATAAAAGTGAACTGACTGAAACAATTGTGAAGAATAACTGTAACCATGCATTGGAAAGTGACAAAAGTGAACTGACGGAAACAATGTAAAGAATAACTGTCCACTGACATGTACCTGCACGCATGCACTGATGATGGACAAAGGCTATATTGATACACCTGGTTAACCATGCATTGGACATTGGAAAGGGATAAAAGCGGACGAAAACAACTGTAAAAATAACTGTAACCATGCATTGGAAAGGGACAAAAGTGAACTGACGGAAACAATGTAAAGAATAACTGTCTAGACTGACAACTGATTAAAATGTTTATAGGATAAACGAAGTGAAGGACTTGCACGGACAATCAGCACAAAATAAGAAGGAAAATTAAAAACAGAAACGGAATGAGAAAGTTTACTGTAGCAGTGAGATAGACGTTTATTATTATAGAAGATCTACTAGTAAAGGCACGCACGTGCATTGCACGTGTGCCTAGTTGCAAAAATAGAGAAATATTCTGTAAAAATATGTAATAAGAAAAAACAGATTAATAAATATAATTATGAAATGTAATAAATGCTAGTATTTGACAAATATTATATATATATATATATATGATAGTAAATTAGATCTTACTTGGTTGCATATCAATCCACAATGAACAAAAAAATGAGAATTTAAATCCATACAAATTTGCAACAAGGCGTAGATTTATACAAATTAAAGTAAACCTAATACAACATGTCAAGATTTATATAAGTTTGGTGGATAAGCAAACTATTGAAATTTAAATAACAGTATTCTCAATCAACGGTATATATCATGTCAATGTTTTATTTAGTTATATAATAAAACCATTGAAAAAGTTTGACGAGAATAAATTTTTAAAAGTTTATGCTGGTATTTAATGATAGGATTGATGAAGAGATCACTGAATTTCTTTGATGCTGCAGTGCAATTTTATCTACCTTTGTATCAAAATAGATGGATCTATCTTTTGAACGTCTGTCCAGTCGAAAGAACAGAAAAAGTAAAAATAAAATCGATAGTAAATAATAAACAAAAAGTGACAAAACAGAAAACAAATAAATTTAAAACAGGAAGTCAAAGGGAATCTAATAAAAAAGTTAACCGAAGTTATAAATTTAGACTTGATTACTAAGTCTAAAAATAAAAAATAAAATCATTTTGATGTAAAATAAATTAAAAAATTACATCATCTAAATTATCTCTGTTAAATATATATAGATATCTATATACGTGAAAGAAATGATTTTGTTTCAATGATTTTTTTTTTTTTAAACTTTAGAAAATTTTATTAACCCATTTTTAATAACAATAGAAAACAAATAAATCACAAATATTATTAATTTTTTTGAGAGGGCTATTTTATAAAATTTAAATCTTATAAATTAAATTTTATCATTGAAGCAGTATATATGATATGCTATTCAAATACTAATTAGATTTTTAAAAAAAATTAAGAGGTTCAAAAAAAAAAAAAAACAGTTGATATGGAGAAAATTCTGATCTAGCTGTCTTTGTGGCTACAAATTAGTGAGGCTCAAGTTGGTACAAATTTAGTACTGGAATTCATCACATCATGAATTTTCCAATCTTAATGCCTTTAATTTGGACATTAATCAGTCATTGAAAAGTTTCCCCTATCACCTCAAAAGGATAGGCCCACCTTTTATAATCAAAATTATAATGCTTCTGTACTGGAAACTTTAGATATTCCAACAGCTAGAAAGGCATCAGATCGATCAAATGTGGAAAACATGAAATTGAGAGGTCTAAATTATTGGGATTTCATATCTTATTAGATAAGCATGCCAATAAATAGTAAAGCCATCTCTACTAGCTTTTTATAAAAGGACCCACCCAAGCTGCAGCTAGCTAGCCACAGCAATACTGACGAAACAACTTTCGTCTTCAAGATTTTTGACGAGGACATGCAGTGGAGCCTCGGCCTGCATCGATCACGTCCAACATGACCTCTTCTGCAGTTAATTTTTGGTGGTATAGGCTATTCCTTTCTGGAAACATGATCTATCTAGATCATCCATTGGTGGAACCTATTGAACCAGCAATTTCTTTGAGGGAGGCCAAGTTTTCTAACGTGTGACGCATTAATATTCAAAAATTATAAAAATATAATTATATATAAAATTAGATCTCGATAATTTATAATATACATGTAAAAATAAAATTCTAAAAATACAATGTCGTAATATTTGTTTCATGTTTTTTAAGATAATGTTTCATGAAATAATATTCATCTATTATTATTTTTGTAATGAAATATTTGAAATATATTTGCTTCATAGAAACTAGAAATTGATCTTTTAAAATGACATTTTTCATTCTAGTACGTAAGCTAATTTTTTAAGTTTCATATAAACACTAGATATTATTGTGTCATATTAAGCATATGATACTATAATTGATACCTTAAATAAGTTTTTTCTTGCTCAATAAAGTTTAGAGAATAAAACCTTTCAACTGTTTTCCATATAAATCACAAACCTTAAATGAATTTTATTTTATTATTACTTTGGATTCCATATTAAGAAGCCTAATATTGTATAACAAAAAATTTTGGGATCCATATTAATAAGTTTATTATTTCTCCTAAACTTAGTTTTAATTTAATTTTGGTGAGACCACACTTTGAAAATAAATAATATATATAAGTTATATAAAATTCTAGGACTAAAGAAAAAAAATTAGAAATCAGTCATTTCTAAGTATATTAAAATTTCGTAGAGGATATAGGAATTATTAATTTTTTTGAGAGGGCTATTTTCATTATTTATAAAATTATGATTAAAAATTAGAATATATTTTGATTTTTCAAAAAATTTTGGAGGGGACATAGTAAACATAGGTCCGCCGCTGCATGTCAGCTTAATAATTTTTTTTTTGCGGGGGGGGGGAATGGTAAACCCCCTTGAAATTGAAGCCACAAAGTACACTCACTTCTTGTTATTCATCTTCTACTGGTTGAACACTCTAGGTCGGAGCTCCATATTCCTCGACTAGCTGTGCCCAAGAGTCTCATAATTTTTTGGTACAGTTGGTGGGTTAGGCTCAGCTAAGAATCGAAGGAAAGAAAAGGAACCACCAAGCAAGCCTTGCAAAATCGTTACGTATAGGGATCGAGAATTTTCATGTATAAGCCTATATCTAAAATGATTGTTTCAGAAAATAATTCTAACTTCTATGAACTGCAATAACTGTGGTCCTTTATTCATTGCATACAAGCATATGATACAAACAACCATATAATACAAGAAAAAAAAAAAAAAAAAGATAATACAAGCAAGCATTAATTAATGACAGGCCCAGGAGCTAGCATATTCTTTTTCCTTCTTTTTTTTTTTACCTGCACACAGATGATAGCTAGGGAATTCAAACACGCACGTACGTATTATCACTCAGTTGATCATCATGGAAGGACCACTTAATTATAAGATCCATATTCTCGTGATCAGATGAGAAGAGGATTGACGAGCAAGGAGGTAATATAATCTTTCAGCTCATGAGAGTTAGTATATCCATCATCCTCCTTGTAAATAACATCGATTACACGAGCAAAATTGAGAACTCGCACCAGGACTGGCATCGGGACAGCAGTCGGCTTGAGGAACCCTTGATTGATATCTTTCCATGCATCGGACACTTCTTTTTGGAACAGTTCGTATACCTCCTCCGCTGCTGAAACACCATACTGTTTCATGTAGCACTCAACCGCTGAGGCAACATGTCCTCTCTTTTGCTCAAACTACAGCACGTACCCATAGATTAATGTGCATTAGTGGTTACATAAAAAGTACGTACGTACTATAGTAGTGGGTTAAATGCCAAGGGGAAAAACATATTAATGTTGAGTTTATTGTACCTCATGGGAGACAATGTCGTCCATGAGTCTGCAAATAATTGCTGAAGCTGTAACGATTTTAGGGCCATTGGAGATCCATTCAAAGACCTCTCTGTTTGCAATATTTCCCATGCCAACGAAGGAAGTTGTGGCCAGCGTTGAATAAGATGAAGATACTAGGGCAATACGCATGTACTCCTCCATTGTTGGAACGAAGCTTTCATGACACCACTTGGCTTCCACATGGTAGGCTTGGACTACTTTTTTCATCTGCAATGCAGACAGTTAAAATAAATTCATGTAAAGCATCGTATATTCGGTTTAAAAAGAATTTTAAAAAAAGGTTCTCAGGTAATATTAATCTAGAATTATTATTGGCAGCTAGCTTACTGCTTCCTTTGCATAATGTACACAGAATGATCTTCCCTCTTTTGCAGTCTCTGCCTCAATTTCATCGTAAATATCTAACAATGCCCGATAAAGTGGCTTCATATACTCGGGAAGTAGATCTATGGCGCTAACATCCCATCTGAAAATGCAAATAACGAGAATTTCCATATCATTATTTATCTTTTGTTGGACTATATATGATCAGAAAACTACCTACATTATATAACATGTCGTATTGAAACTAAAATTAGAGACCGAATATCATCATGTAACCTTTCGATTGCTTCCGTAAATAGCTCGAGTTCTTCGTACGAACCAAAGGCATCGTAGGTATCATCAATAACGGATATCATGGTTATTACTTTTAACAGAATCATTCTTGCAACGGAATATTGCGGTTCAAAATACACTCCCATGATCCAAAAATAGCACTCTACTATTCGGTCTCTCGCATAAGGAAGCTTTGTTGCAAAGTCTAAGTTTTTCCACCACCTGAAAAACATTCAACTCAACTTTTTAGTATGACTATTTACAACGTCGGTCTCCGGAACCCAAAAAAAAAGGGAAAATGATAGGGATTCCGCTAGAGGAGCAGCTCCATTTTTTTTTTTTTTTAAACTTAGTAATTAAGAAAGTAGTGCTTAGTAATATTGTGAATTTTTTCTTTTTAAAAAAAATAATATTAAAAAAATCTAAAAACCAAAAATAAAAAATAAAAAAAATATACAACACTAGCAGGATGGGCAATAGGATCCCCCAGCGAGATCCTTAGCATTGTCCAAAAAAAAAAAATGTTTTTCCCTCCTATATAGATCACTTTTACTATCATGCATGCATGAAGTACTACTACGTGATCATCTATTACGTAAAGTACATTTAGAATACTATCTTTAAAGTGATAATTGTCCTTACTCAAAAATGTTTACTATTGGGTTACAAGCAATTCACCTTTAGGATATAACAAAGTAACCAACTGCAGATAACAATTCGATCTGAAAATTTTCCTTTAGAGTTTCTCTACAAAATTGTGTAAGTGACTGAAAATATAAGAAAAATTTAAAGAATAAATTAGTAAGTCTCATCCTCTATTTATAGATAATGAAGTGACACCATGTAAAAAATTATAACTCTTAACTTGTGACTTTTCAAGTGATAGTTATTAGTTTAAAGGTTATGATGTTTCACTTAGAGACCAAGTGACATGATTGGTCCAGTGGTTGGACACCTCCCTTCTAAAGGGTGGTCACTTTGTTTGAAACACTCCTATTCAACATTTCAGTTGAATTTATTTTGAAGCATTGCACCCTTTTCAAGTGCCTATTCAGGCCAAGCATTACACCTGTTCGGCCCTGCCCAAGCGTTGTACCTATTCGACCCATACACACCTATTCGGCCTAACTCATGCATTGCACCTTTTTGGCCCAAGCATCATGTATCTTTGACCCAAACATTGTACCTCTTTGCTTTTGCTATGGTAGTTTGAACCCATACTATATTATTTGAAACAACACACTCTTACCACTGAATTAATGCATCTATTTAAGATAGTGATTCACGAAAATAAATAATAACCCACATTCAATAAATTCACATATTTAATATCACAATCTATAAAAAAATATATAACAAGTTGGACTTACTTTGTAATGTTGCATACTTCTTTCTGGTGTTGTGCTTGTACGACATTAAAATCTAACTTGGCAAAATTCAGCAGGGTTTTGTTGTGTGAATCTTCCTCCTGGTAGATGGAGATGTAATGGATTGCCTCTAACCTCGGTACTCCTTTACGGAGGGGCCTGTTCAGAGCATGAGTCACTTTCTTTTGCAAATTACCGGCCGCCTTGATATCATGACTGACAGCTGACTCAAGATGAGTGGTGGTAAAAGCAAGGGCTTCATCAAGAACATCTTCTCCACGTAAGCCAAGATGTGCAGCCTCGTACAAACTCAGCATGCCATTCACGTCAGAAATTAAGGATGCCTTGAACTCACCTTTCTCATCTTTGAACTCGTTAAAAATATCTGTTTCATAATTACTATGTCTATGTTAAAGAGCACTCAAAAGTCAAAAGACAAAAGAAATCAACTGATCATGATGTGATTAATTAATGCTGAATGAACACTAATTTGAATGCGCCAAGAATAGTTAAACCTAGCTAGGACACACCAATTACTCGGCCTTGTTTTCCTAGTAACCAACCCTAATTAGAACAAATTAAAGTCTAATTGATGGTAGTTTAATGATAAAAGATAACATTAGTAGCAGTATTGCTGGTTATAAGACATTTTTCAACGAAGAAAAAGTACTGTAAAATTTGAAGGACAAATGAGAACGTACCACATGAAACATTATAACCTTGTTGTCTAAGCAATCGAAACCAGAGAGCAATAGTGCAAAGGTTAAGGTCATCGTCCTTAAAGCAAGGAGGGTTCGTGTGCACTTCCTGCAAAATTTCGTCAATCTCACTTTCAAAATGATATGAAACACCTAAGCGCTGAATTGCATCAACCAGGCCCAGTTTTCCTGAAAGTGTTTCAGTAGGAGCCATGAGCATTCTCTTCAACTCTTCCTTCGATTCTTGGAGTTGCTCCATAATTTTATCATCTGCGTCCTACACGAGTAAATTAGTTCTCACATCATAATGAGTTCTAGATCGAGATCATGATAATTAAGTTTTGAAGAATTTTAATTCTAAAATGTGAAAAAAGATTGCGACATCCAACTTTAGCAATGGGTACTATTTTATTATTTGCAATTATGGTACGAGTTAGATCAAAGATTGGATAAGAAATCTATGACCAGTCATTTTAGAGATCAAAGTTGGCGGGAAATGGAAAAACCAGCCATCTCCACTGCCGGCATGCATGACGTTTATGGGATTAGGGAATTTGATTTCTTTAGACGTGACTGGCTGCTACACTCCTAGCGTGGTGCATGTCCATCACTCACCACCGCAGTTTCTTTATTTCTTGTATTTAATATTTTGCTTTCCTTCAAGTTGAAAATGTGGATCTATAGTTATAATTTGTTATTTTCACATCTATCTTTATATTTATTGTGATTTCTTTTTGTTTAGGTAAAAACAAAAAAGAATTAGTTTCTTTGACTTTTTGCCCATAGAGTGAAAGTTCTCTTATCCTAAGAGGGTGGGGTTTGAAATCTTTGCTTTAAGCAGAGTGTGGTCTCTCATACGATTTATTTGTAGAGAGTTATATATAGAAGTTAAGACTATACCAGTCACAAAGAAATTTGTGTATGGGTGTAAAAAAAAACCGGTGAACTGGACTGGACAGAATCAAATTGGTAGGATTGGTCTGGTCCTAAGTTTGGTTCGATCCGGTACTGGTTTAATTTTTTTTAAAACCAGTCAATATCGGTTTGAGTTTTATTTTTATTTTTCTAAAACCGGATCGGTTCATGTATATATATTTTCATTTTTTCTATTGTATATAATTTATATATATAATATATAATTATATATAAAGTAGTTTTGTATTATATGATAAATTACTAATTAATATAACATTAAATTTTAAAATCTTATATCATTTTGTTTATTGTATTAATAGTTATACTAATACTATATCACTTCATATTATAATATACTATAATACATCAATATATTATATATTATAATATATCTTTATAGTCTATAATACAATTATAATATATATTATAATATACTATATTATATATAATATACTATATACTACATTAAAACCGGAAAACGGGACCGAATCGGATCGAAAACCAGAATACCAGTTTAGGAGGATAACCGGTGCGTAATCAGTTTTGAAAAATACAAAACCGATTTGGTCTTAAATTTTGTCCAAAATAGGACCGAACTGGACCGATTACACCCCTAAATTTGTATACTGAAGGAGCCTCAACCGTGAGTAACTTGCTTGTAATCTGAAATTTTTCCTGTATGTATCATGTCACACCTGTAACTTCACTTTTATAAATAAATGGAGTTTATTTCTCATAAAAATAGATATATATATATATATATTACCATGTTGGAGTCATGATGATCATCAGAAGCATAGGACAGGAAATGAACACCCCAAATGGTAGGATGATAATCCGCCAATCTGCGATTCGATTTGTCACCAGTGGCAATTGGGATTGAGGTGGGAACTGCTGAAACCTGGATTGACATCCTACTAATTTTCTAATTTGAGGGGGTTTTGGTGATTAATGCAGTTGGTAGGGGTGAGTTTACAGCCGGGGGGCTTCAAATTAAAGGCAAGTGTGTGGCTAACATAGGTACCATGGCTGCAGATATTTATAGACATACTGATCGCGTGATGGTATGTAGGAAATTAGCCCTGGCCTTCCCCCACCGCCCACGTGATAATAAAGGGATAAATAAAGAAGAATATTGTCATATTTATAAAAGAATGATATAAAATTAATTTTATAAATTGACGTGATTTTATTTGATCTGTTAAATCTATATTATAATAAAAATAATTTTGTAATCTAACGAATCACATCTAGTCACGTCAGTTTATAAAATTATTTTTGTATAATTCTTTTGTAATTAGAGTATTTCTCATTTAAAAAATAAACATTTTGTATACTTACAAAAATGTTAAAATAATAGGTCGGATTACATACAAATTAGACTCTTTATTATAAATTTTTTTGAATAATGCGAAACGTAATTTAAATTTTAAAAAGATTATTAATGGATAAAAATACTTATATAATTTTTAGATAATTACAGCTTTCAAACTTTTAAGAATATGATCATAATCTTTAAAAATTTAAATAATCGTAATTCTACATCATAAAGTAATTTTTAAAAACTTATTTCAAAACAAATGTAACATACTTGAAAGTACTTTAAACATATCGTTATAAAATAGTAAATAATAGTTTAATAGTATAATTTATTAGTTATATAAAGTTATAAATTATAGTTTTCATATTTTCATGCATACTACTAATTGTTTCCTACATTATATGAAGTATCATTTCCACGCATGGAGCTATTTTACTTATATTAAATTATTATATATTTCGGTCAGGGGGCCCATAACACGTTCGGCTATGTACATCAATGGTCCTATACTTCCAACGAAAAATTAGGCATCTTTCAATTCCAGGTCTTCCAGAAGCATCTAAAGGGAATTTGCTCCACATAGATGATCATGATAATTTTCCACAAGCGTCATCATGATTTTCAATTTTTCACATGCGAGTCATCTCGTATGTATAACTATTATAATAAGCTTTTCGTTAGGTTTACTTGTAACGGGAGGCTAGAGAATGACAATAAATTAAAGATAATGTTAAATGTATTTAAAATTAAATACTTGAATTTTAAAAGAAAACTAACAAAATGAGTGTGGTAAATAAAATTATAAGTACATGCATAATTATTCATAAATTAAGGATACTGTTAGATCGATGTAAGTTTGTAATTTTCACGTACTTATTTAAAAAAAAAGTGAAATCCATCGTTAAAAAGATAAATTTTTTTAAATAAATTTCAGATTTTATTTTAAAGAAATTACACGAAACTTACAAAATCGTAAAATTATAAATATCATATCAATTGACTACATTGCAATGATTAGAAATGTAATGGTACTAGTGTCCCCTACACACCCTAATTGCATGATCTTTTTATTATGATATAGACCAAATTAATACGGATGTTTTCAAAGCCATACACGTGTACGATCAGTAGAAGCTGGTTCTAATTCGAGGACGCATTCATGATATGTAGTTTTTGTACGTAGTAGCCCGTACCCTATTTCTTTAATTATGTGGCGGCTTTGGGCTAATGTAAATGTCAATGCATGTTTATCATGACCATGAGTCAATTAATTCAATAGGTAACACAGAGGGGATAAGATAAGTAAATATTAAAATTGTAATTTGAATAAAATATTATTAAAATATAATTTTTGTTTTGAGATTTAAAAAAAGTTAAATTTTTTATTTTATTTGATGTGAGAATTTTAAAAAAATTGTAATGATTAAATGAAATGAATTGAGATAATTTGTAAAAACAAATCGGATAGAAGACACGTCATTGGCAGAAAGATAAGATTAAACGCTTAGTTAATCAAAATCAAAAATCTCATCTTAACTCATCATTATAACTTTTTCAATTCTCCATACAAAATATAATAAATAATTTAATTTTTTCAAATCTTAATATAAAATTAATATTAAAAAATTATATTATAAAAATATTTTATTTATTATTATTTTAAACATGTCATCTCTTTATCTCTATATGTAATCGAATAGGGCCTTATAGATCATGAAATAATAGGATTGATTCAATTAGTAAAGTCCATTGAAATCTGAAGGAGTAAGATATGGTTTACAATTGGTCCCGTAGCTCAGTTGGTTAGAGCGTTGGTCTTATGAGTCGAAGGTCGCGGGTTCGAGCCCCGCCGGGACCAAGTACCTTTCTGATTTCAGTTTTCAACACTTCCAGCATCAACGCACTTTACATATATGCCACAATAGCACATATTTTTTTTCACAGATAAAACTGTTGGATCTTGACCCTGTACTGATGTTGATGACTGGACCTTCCAGAGATCAAACATCAGCTTCAGTTTAGTTGGGTTGTCAGTTGGGAGTTGGTACCCTGTAGAGTGAGTTGGTTCCCTACGCAAAATCTATGAAACTACACATGAACTTTCCCAGAACACCTCCCAAGGCCATATGTTTGCCTCTTCTCTGGTATGCACCCCTTCAACCAGCCACCTTTACTTCCCATTTCGTGTCATTGAATGTTAAATTCTTTTTTTGGAGGTATCTTTTTTATTATTCTGCATATTTCCGTTTCTGGTTTAGTTATATTTTTTTGAATTGGGCAGCATAGAGATGATCTGTAATGTAATCTATCTAGGGGATGGATGTTTTGTAATGTGCATAGGCCTAGAGAATATTCTCTAATTACTTGTGATGAAGCATACATCTTTGTTTTTTCTTTCGTTGGAAAATATTTCTACTGGAACTTTAGCACCGCGACACGAAGGCTATCGAGATTACTTGGGTGACTAGGTGGTGGTCAAGGATTAAGATTTATCATGCATTATTCAAGTAACAACAGATTCAACAACTTTGTCTGATTGCTGAATCAATAACTAAGTAAATGATCTTGTTTTATTTCTGACAGAGGTAACCCCCCTCTTACGCCCTTTAGGCTTTAAAATGGAAAATCCCTGTTGTCTTCTGTTGTAGCTTTCTAAATTCTTGTGCTGATGAGGATTCCCGTCTTTACTTTTTTATGTGCCAACGTATTACTACACTCCACAACACGATCTGGAGATCAGAACCTGCATTGTTGTTATTAATTGTCTTTTTGCCCCACAATCTCGTTGTTGAAGTTTCTCTCATGACTTGCATTCATTAAGTCTGTTGTATGGCTGAGGAGACTTTTTGTGATAGGTCTGCATTGGGCTTAGTTCCCATCATCTGCACGAGGATCAATACCAATGGGTTCGGGAGACTGGTTTAGGTCAATCATTTGCATAAAAGGAAGGAAGGAACACAGATCAAAGCAAGCAAAGGTAACCAATTTGATATGTTTATTAGTTTTGGTTTGTATTCTCGCCCGAAAGAGGACAAAACATTCAAGGGGTGGGAAATTTTGTCTGTAATGATATTACAATGCTTGATTTTGGATAAAGCTCACAACAGAAATATCATAGGGTTATGCCCTTGTTTGTACTGTGTTATATTATCTGGTCCCCATTGATCCATTTATGGTACATTTATGTGCAGTTTGGTTGAAAGATTATGTGAGATATGACCAAACCACGGCAACTTCCCACAGGCTTTAGACTAATAAGGAATCATGTCAAGACTCAAAATACATACTTGCTGATTTGGTCTTATCTTTATGTACCTATTCATTCAGTTACTTGTTCTGTTTCTCTTATCTGGAAATAATATAGAGATCGTAATTCTGAAGTTTATGCTACATAGAATAATTGTACCTCACCACAAAACGCCATAACCCAAAGAAATCAATATCGCAATAAGATATCCACTCTAATTAATGCCACTCTCTATGGTCATAGTACCCAAAATCATCTCTTAGAAAAAAAACATTAATTTCTCTTTGCAAAGTCGTTCTCTTTTCTTGAGTAAGCCAAGAAAAACTGTGTGTGTATGTTTTAGACAGATATGCCTTGAAACTTCCTGGCCTTCTCTGATGCCATACTTTCCTATCACCCTGCAATTCGTTGCATTTCTAATTGCCTTTATTTTCATGTATGCGTCAAGCCACTGGATAAAGTCACTTGGGGTGATATCAGAACAGGACAGTAGAACTGCATATCACCTTACTGCAATCCAAGTTAACTTCAGCACGTTTAAAATGTAAATTCCTGCATAATAGAAAAAAGCCTGATGAAACAAGGAAAAAAAAGCTTGTGCCATCTGTATAATGGTACCTGCATATCTGGGCATGAGCTCGTCAAGTCCCACTCGTCGAGAACTTGTCTCATTGTCACAATTTTCTTTCTTGCTACTTATGCAGGCAAGAAAAAAATTGTGCCAGCTGAAGGATACAGCGAGATTTCAGAGCCTTATTCAGGATCACACATATATGAAGCAAGCATCAACTGCATTGAGCTATACACATTCATGGTGTAGAATACAGGACCAAATCAGAACTCGCAGACTCCGTATGGTACAAGAAGGCCGAATTCGGCAAAAGAACTCGGAAAATCAGTTAAAACTTGAAGCTAAGCTTCATGAGCTGGAGGTACTGTGAGTTGATCGTCTCTTTTTATTGCCTATTTGTTGGGTATTATGCTGCCAGGATCTTTCGTCGGCGTTTGATCGCTTGGGAAATCTTTTGACCTTCCTACATTGTGCATCTTATGTCATTTTCATAGCAGAGATGGTTCTGTTGCGAATTGGTGCTTGTAGTCCTAAGAATCAAAAAGTACACTCTCCATTCAATGTTTAGAAGCCTAAGAGCCGAACACATCGAAGTTAAACTAAAGGTTTTCAATAGGGTTTGTGCACCAAGGATTCTTCAAAGAACCTTGGTGGTCGTCGCTTCCTAGTTTCCTCCAGTCCGTACCAGTTCTGTGCATTCTTGTAGTGTCCATTCTCACGCTGCTATCATCCCTTTAATTGCCCTGCGTTGCTGTTTTCAAGCACATCCAAGTGCCAATTTTCTTAAACTTCTGTTTGCTATGGAACACAAAATTAGATTGTCATGTCGGACCCAGTATTCAGAACCATATTTTGGACCTGACATGTTAAATAGATGTTGGCAGCTCTGCAATCTCTAAAGCTTCTGATCGCTAGTAATGGCCTCATGGTTATGTACGACAAAGATTTTGGAGAAGTACTTTCCATGCTTCCAAAGAAAAGCGTTCTTTGCTTATTGATTTATCTATTTATATTCTCTCTTAAGCAGCGTTTAAAAGCAATTGAAGTGCCTTAAAATGGCTAATCAACCGCATCCTGAACGTGGGGGATGGATGGCCATTGGCTTAGCAAATGTTAATTTTTACAGGTGGAATGGTGCAGTGGCTCTAAAACCATGGAGGAAATCCTTTCCAGGATACAACAGCGAGAAGCAGCAGCAATTAAGCGAGAGCGAACCATGGCATATGCATTCTCTCATCAGGTCAGCCAACCCATGACAACCTTTTTCCATCCTCACTTCACTTCTAATACTACTGGATTCGATTGAGAATTTAAGCATGAATGTGATTTCCAGTGGAGAGCCAACTCCAGCCAATATCTTGGCCAGGCTTCTTACAGCATTGGCAAGGAAAAGTGGGGTTGGAGCTGGATGGACCGCTGGATTGCTGCTCGCCCTTGGGAGGTCCGGGTTCATTCACGTTCTTCCGATTCAAACAAAGCGCATACCAAGCAAAGCACATCATATCATGTCGCCAAGCAGCCAGAGAGAAAAATATCAGTTTCAGTTAAACCCGCTATTTCAAATGGGAAAGGAACCGCGAAAGCAAAAGACTGTGTGCAGACAACGGCTGGAAGATAAGCTGCCTTTGAATCAACATATGTTAGTCTGAAAAACTTTCAGGCACGCAGCTCAGGTTGCAGCTTTACCAATTAGTCGCACGAATTGGTTATGGTTCTTGTATATTTGTGTTCTTAATTTGCCGGTTCGGATTCAGGGTGAATTATCTCCTGGTGTGTAAGGTAAGATAGCAGACTTCATATCCTAGATTGTCAACATCGTTACTTTAAATACAATGTATAGGTCATATTAAAATGCATGTATAAACTATTGTGATGTATTGTATCTGGTGAAGGAAAATTCTCAACTCTATTATCAGGAATCTGTTTGTTTTTTTTTTAATGGAAAATGATAGTCAGTACCTCATTTGATAACCATATTTAATCAAATCAAAGAACTTTTTCACCCTTCTTTTTCCTAAAAGTTTTGAATTTTCTTCAATGGAAAGGGCAAAAAAAAAGAAGTTTCGTTGATGGTTATCAAATATAGAAGTCAAAAGAGAGGCTTCTTAGAAAGAACTAGTAAAATCAGACCTTTAGCGGGTGGGGTCCAAATAGTCATGGCTGGAGAGTAATCTTCAGAATACAATGGTGCAGAGGCATACATGCTCTAGGTTTTATATACCATCGCACTAAATAAAAACAGATATCAACAGAATATAATCCAACTCATGCGTCCATCACCACTATCCTACATTTTTTTCTTTTAAATCCTACAATAATACGTACTTCCTTTGCCTGCTTTTAAGCATTTGAAAAGCAACAAGAATATACGTCCTCTCCTTGTCCTCTTCTCATCTACCATTCTTCCCCCACTAATCTAGATATTCTTCAGCATAGCCACACCAAGCACTTATGACTATATTGCTCTCATCTAAATACAGAGATTCAGTTGGCAACTAAACGTTCTGAATACTAAAGGTTCCACAGTACCTTCCATTGATACCCGTATCTAAGTGCAGTATCAACAATACATAAGCCATGCATTTCTGCTTGCTTTTTCTCTTTTCCTAATCCCATAAAGAAACCAAGAAAATTCCAAGCTAGACTAGAGATTTTTATTAGGCACTGAGATTCAAGGGCGTAGGGGACCAAAGCCAGATGGCCAACTACAACATTTTTGGTAGTATACATCTGTGCATTCTTCCATAATTGAGCTTAATGGGTTCGATCAAAATTTCATTTTCATGGTTCCTCCCGCAGATGTACTGAATCCAGTTAGCCCCACTCCTTGTAGCTGCTACAAATATTTATCTTCCTCCTGCAGATGTACTGGATCCAGTTAGCCCCACTCCTTGTAGCTGCTACACATATTTATCTACCGTCCTCATCATTGTAGACTATGATCTTAGATTCCAACCTAACCTGATGTTAATGCCAAAGTGACCTTGACAACTGATATAAATCTATTTTTCTGCTGCACATCCTAAGAACAGCTTTTTGAAAACTAGCTGGTAGCTATACATAGGCTCAATAACAGAGACCAGAGATTCTCCTGTAAATCTATTCCTCTGTTGCCCTAATTGAGTACATGGGTTCTCAAGATTCATCCCTCTTTTGTCTTCCCTTCCATGACAGGTCTAGCAATTTCAGTCCTAGACGCTTATCGAGTCAGTTTATGTATACTGAAAAGGCAAAGATTTCCAGCAAGAATACGACACTACAAAGACAGAAATTTGCTATTATTTCCTTTTCAGTATGGGAGGAGAGAGAATTGTGGAAGAAGCACTTTTCTTAACAACAATCTACTGTTCATGGAAAATGACCTCTAGTCTGGTGCCCAAAATCTGAGCAACGAAAGAGATGTAGAAGATAAGATAGCCTTTCAATTCTTCTTGCAGGTTTAAGGAAGTTCTTTGAGGGGCAAATCGAACTGTTTCGGTGTAAATTAGTAAAGGAACAAAACAATCAAGTCACCAATTATTTTTTTTTATAAAAAAAATCGCTTTCATGTACTAAACAAAATAACCATTTTTAAGAGAGAGATGGAAGTGAGAGAAACATATTACTTGAACTGGTGTAGCCGAGTTTTTTGACCATTGTTCGAAACAGTGCCATATTCTGCATTTGGTTTCAACTTTCACCAGCAATTAGAACAAACTGGTTGATATTTCACTAGATGAACTCATAGAAATGAAGATGAAAGCAGACAGCTTGACATACAGATTCTCACAACAGAAACACAGGGAAATCCAACAAAGCTTAAACAAAGTCGAGCTTTAACAGCTCACTCAAACATCACAACAAAGGTAGAGCATAATCAGGTGATAGAAACTAAACAAACCGTGGACAGAATAATAGCCCGAAAGGAACATAGATTTTTTTCTATCCGCGGAATATGCCATCGGACCAAATTGACTGAAAATTTCCTCTCTCCCCATTCTCAATTGACATCATAGCTAATTTTCTTGGTCTCCTTGTGGACAATAGAAGAGCCCTGCGAAAGTATTTTAATAAACAGGTAGAGATTTGCGGGAAAACAACATTAAAAAGTCGGTAAATGAGATATATTTGTATGAATTTGAGAAGTGGGTTTTGAAGGTAGCACCTTGCACAGAGAGGGAAATCGGTTATTTTATTTGGTCGATCAATGGCGAGAATCAGAGGAAGCAGAGGACGGCTTGTCGGAGATGCCGTCGTGCTCCTCTTCACCCTGCATTCGTGCTGGAATTCGAAACCCGGAGAATCCACTGGAGGCAAACCCGATGCCCGACATCGAAGGCTGATGGATTGGTGGCGGAAGTTGATGGTGATGGGCGGAGACGGTGCCAATTGACGGGTCTATCCAAGCGCGAATGGAAGGGGTGTTGTTACTGGACTGAAGGGGTCCCCTCTGTGGAAAAAACTGGTTTTGGCCGAGGAACTGCGGTGGGGGCGGCGAATTGAAGATGAATCCACCACTGCCTCCACTGCTGCCACTACCAGTTTCTGCACCAGCAGGATTCCAAGCTATCATTCTCTGGAACCGGCCAATCTCTGCTGGGTGGTGGTGCTCAGGCCACCCGGCTGAGGATCCATCAAAACCCAATGGGGTCATTCCAGAGAAAAACAGCACCGGCTCATTTTGATTATGATGGGTTTGAGCCTGGTGCTGGTGTTGGTGCAGGAGATCGATTGGGTCGTGAAAAGACTGAAGTGAGAGCCGCAGATCTTGGCTCTGGCTGCTAGTTCTTGACAGCAAATCTGGTGGGTAATTCTGAAAATGTATCGGCGGAGAAGAGTGTGCTGTCTCGGCCGATGCACCCGTCGGGAAAAAGGACTTAATTGTGTCAGCAATAGAGTCCGAGTCCAGCGATGGTGGAAGAAAACTCGAACTATTATTCGGGTTCTGGCCCATTTGTGGTGGTTGAAGGTTATGCATATTAATTTCTGAAACTCTGCCACCATCGCAACCCACCGTTGCAGTTCTACTTCCAGAAGCAATGGTATCCGCCGCACCACTCCGGTGGATAGCAATTGCGTTCTCGTTCTCGTTCTCGTCGATTATCTGCGGCGGCAGGTGATGCTGCTCTTGTTGTGCGGTGGTGGAAGTGGTGGGTTTCCATGCTGGGAGCACGGCAAGCTCGTCAATGGCGGGCTGGGCCTTTTTTATGAGCCAATCCACTGCCTTGCTTGGGCGGTCGTAGCCAAGGCGATCCTGGACATCGTAGAACTGGATAGCTGTGTGGGCGGAGAGACGGACACGGCGGTCCCTGGGCCCCTTGGCGGTGCAGACCTTGCTGTGGCGGTCCTTGCGTCCAGTGGAGCGAACAATGTGGCCTCCTTGGACTTCCACTATCTCGCCGCCTCCGCTTCTTATCCCCAATCTTGACGATGTTGTGGCTTGGTGGTGGCTCTCCCCCATTTGTCTTGCATATTCGATGCAAGTTGAAGGAGGAGTAAAATAAGAGCGTTTCTTTGGGGGCTGCGGTGGCTGTGGTTGTGCGTCTAATCCTCCATACAAATGTTGGGGATGGTGTTGGTTTTGATGGGCGTAGTGGTGCTGGAAATAGAAGGATGCCTCTTGCTGTTGATGATGGTAATTTTCTTTTTGTTGCGACGGTGAATCTTGGTTTTCTTCTTCTGCTACATGCCTTGAATTTAGAACTGGGTTTTGATGGTGATGATGATGATGATTCCTTTGAGGATCCAGACTCAGGCCCTTGTGCTTTTCCCCTTCCAGCTTTTAAAGGAGCAGCACGCTTTTTCTTAGTGGGTTGTTGATTCTTTACTCTCCCCTTGCTCCCCACTCTATTCTTGTTGCTTGTGCAGCTGCCACCACACTGAAACCTGATTCTACTGCTTCTGCTTCTCCCAAAAGGCCCTGCCATTCAGTTTTCCCAGTTTCCATTACCCAACACCACAAACCAAAGCCCTCTACGCTGAAAAAAGGGGAAAAAAAAACAGAAAAAGAAATACTACAAACCAGACCCAGAACTAGAAGGCTAAGACCAGCTCTATTTTCAGCCTAACCCATCTCTCTCTCTCTCTCTCTCTTACTGTGTCTTTGCACACAGCTTTTGATAATTGTGCCTGTTTGATGTACCAAGCAGTATATGCTCCCAACCGAACTGAAAATATGTCAATTGTTTAATATCCCCCGCTTGACCAAGCAAACCCTGTCAACTAGAAACACCCTATTTCAAGATGGATTTTCTTGAAACCTTCTGCAATTTTTCCATGCTGAGAGAGAAGAGAGAGAGAGAGTGAGCGAGGTCTGTGTGGAGGTGGTGGAACAGTAAATAAAGGCTATGGGGAAGAGGAATTCTTTCTGGGCCTATAGGAGCACTTGATGATGCCAGTGATGAGGGTGGCAGTGTTTGGTCAGAATGAGGATTAAAGATCTCTGTGATCTCATCACTGCGTCTGCTGCTGTTCTTGTACTAGCTACCCTGCACAAAACTCCAAACCAAACTCTTCACATTCAATCACTAACGTTTTGCTCCCCCCTCACCCCTTCAACTTTCACCCCTTCCCCTCCCTTCCCTTGTTTTTCTGCTCCTCTCTTGTTAAGATGTTCTTCGGTTGTTTTTTTATTATTTCTATTTTTTACTTCCTGGTTAGAAACTAGAATCGTTCGTTGTTAACATAGCTGTAGTGGACTGTCGATCAGGATGCTTCGGTGGATTAGATCCTTTATATGCCACCACCTTCACGCCTTAGATGAAAGTGACCCACCCTGAGACTTCTCTCTCTCTCTCTCTCTCTCTCTCTCTCTCAAAAGACATAACATCATTTCTCTCTCTTTCACCATCTCTCGGTCGATGGATCTTTTTTCCTTGTGTGTTGGATTTGGATTAGTACTTCAAACTGCATCTTAACGACCTGTCTTGTTCTGTTTTTACTTTTATCCTTCACTTACAAACATAATCATATCTTATATGCTCTTAGCTATTTGTCCTCTTGTGTCTTGTCTTTGTAAGTAAATTACTTCGACGATACCCACTTTTTAAAATAAATAAATATTGCTTTAAAACATACATTATTGCCAAAAATATAACAAACCGTACAATAATTTCCCGTCCTAAATTTCTTATTTAATGCTTGGAACAATTTTCTTCCTTATCTCACTATGCTTCCATCATTTTGAAGGTCATTGATTGCCGCAAACCTTTTCATATTGTAATGAGAACGACGTGCCTCGATTAATTTACGTAAAAATATGCTGCAAACGTACGTACGTGAAAGTAATTGCTTGGACACAAAACATGAGAATACTTTATTTATATATATCTTCTATATATAAAAAGTGTGTATTAAATGAAAAATTTTATTTTAATGATTTTTCTTATTTTTTCGTTAAAGTTAACACCATTTGTTTAAATACGTGTGAATATAACTAGAATATATAATGAAGACATAAATGTTGAAAGAGATAGCATTCAATGATATAAGACGAAAGGTTATATGGAGAGCAGGTAAAAATATTACTCGGTTGAAACAAAGAGCATTGAGGACTATGCAACGGAGAATCAAAGGGCTAGCAAAGATAGAATATCCAAATATATATGGAGGGCTGGATGAACCACGTGGTCTGGGGAGTCATGAGTGATTAATGGACGTACACAAATTTTTAATAAAAGACATACACAAATTTTATATAGATCATAATTTTTATATTAAAAAGTTACATGATTTTTATTTATTTAATGTTAGTTTGAAGCCTAGAATGATAACAATACAAATAAATATACTGAATTTATTTTATAATATAATTTATTAATCATAATAATTACAATACTAAATAGTTTATAAAATAATAAATTAAAAATTAGTTATTATATTTTTTTCTTTCTTCTTAACATATACACGTGTATTAGGTGCATAAGACGTGAATCCCTAAGTAATATATTACACGTGTATTATACATTTCATTAACTCAGATTATTGAGTATTTCAAATTTAAAAATCTCATATAATATATAATATACGTGTGTTTAATCAAAGTGTTTTTTTCCTATGGTAGTAGGATGTAGCTTCGGCTAAATCATATTCTATACGTGGGCTTGCTATGATGGACACGTGACAAAGGCCGTGATCCTTGAGCTAATCAAGATAGAGTAAATTCGGCTAACAACTTCAAAATATATTTTAGGATTTATATATATGCTATATATAGAAAATATTATACCACAAATTTTATAAAAAGATTATGTTTTAACTTTATGTTGACCCTAATCGACTCAACCAATAGCAAAATAAGAATTTCAATGTTGTCTCTATTGATCGTCTATAAGATGACATAAATTGATGAATTATAATACAAACATCAAACGACACATATTTTGAACTACCGTTTATGTTGGACTTTTATTAAATTTTTCGTATGCATCTTTACTAAAATTATGGATGTTATAAACATATATTGGATTATATGATATTTTGAACTAATTTTTTTATCTTCTCCAATATGCCTTAAATTATTAAGTGACATCAATAATTTTTATAAAATATATATTATTTTTTATAAATAATCATTTCATAAAATTAGACAAACGTGCTTTGCACGTTGCTCCCACCTAGTATATATATATGTATAAGTATATGACTTAAATCTCAATTAAAGTACTGTTTTCTTATTATCAAACAATTAAAGTACTGTTCAACACTATTTTACGTATTAAAAATTTCATGTGCTATTATTTTTACGTACTCTTTATTCATTTCATTTATGTAATTGATTGTATTATTATTTTTTAAATATAAAATAATTGTTTTGATCAATCACGTCAGTAGAATGCACAAAGAGTATGCAAAAATGACTATATTTAATATAACTCTGTACATATAATGTTTTGCTCTAAGTGGTAGATATGATTGAAAATTAGGCATAATAATTATTGATGCAATACATTTTAAAGTAGTTACTTATTTAGAGGTGAATATATCAAAATTATTTAGGAAACACCAAGTCAATAAATGTAATTAAAAATAATAACATGCGTATTTCCTTGATTAGGAGCCAATCAACAACTTCTTTGGCTTGTCTTGATTGATAAACTTTTCTAATGCAGCCAATCAATAATATACACATATATATAGATGATATTGACAAACATATATAATTTGGTGAGAGAACAGCAAGCCATTGTCTTTTTTTAATAAGCATGTTAAGCAATAAATCGTCATAGCATTTCTTCTCTCTAAATGCGAGTGCATATTCAAAATGTGAAGATATGTAGATAAAATCATCTTCATTAGAGTAGTCAAATAGTAGAGACTTGAGATATGAACTACAGTAAATATAAATGTTTCTTCATATTTAAAGATCTACTGTTCATCTTAAAAGGTAATATTTGATTTAAAACAATTAGTTGAAAAATAATAATTTAAGTATTAGATTAAATTATTATTTAACATATAGTTAGTGTAACTATAAAATATGAAAACAAAATATTATTATTAAAAAAATATTATATTATTATTTTGACTAAATCAACGTGGGTTATGGATAAGGAGGTTTTGAATTTATGAAAAATATATACTTTTTTTTCAAATTTTAAAGATAATTTTGATAAAACGATTACCAATGCTCCAAAGGCCGTGTATATATATATATAATTTCGTATTGAAAGAATTGTCGCACTGAAAAAGGGCATGGGAATTAATGTTTTTTGACAATGTGTTTTTTTTTTTTTTAAAGAATGTTGTTATTTGCTAAATATGTTGTCATGTATTAGTGGAAGTGACATATTTTAAATGATTTTTCTTTTTAATAAAGTTGATATAATAAATTAAAAGTCCACACAACTTTTGCGTCCTTTTCCTTGGCCAGGGACGCACCGCGCACGTAAACTTTATGCAGGTCATAATCAAATTCTGTGTGTCTAGCATGCCATGAGGAAGCCAATTCTTCAGCAGCTAGGCCTCATTTTTCTCATGATCAGGTCTTCATCCATCGGGAACAGTTTCAATTTGCAGGTTTTGGACAATGATGTCTGAAAGTTCTACTTCTTTTCCTTTCATTTTGCTTGCAACGATGGTGCTGTTTCTAACCTTTCTGTTTCTGTCAGTACCATACGATAAGCAGTTCTACACACGGCCTGGTCTTGCCCCAAAAAACATGTTTTTTTTTTTCCTTTTTTTCTTTTTTTCCCCCACAACCACGTACACCAATAAAAGAAAAATGAAGATTATCGTCAATTTTGTGACCCAGGACGGGCCAGGAGTACTCTGAACATCCTGGCATAATGTCCCACCCAGTTTTCTTTGTTATCGTTTGAGAAAGCTACCCAACACACTTCCATTTGGAAAGGACATGTGAGTGACTTAAAATGAATTGGTGCAGTTCTCAGGAAGAAATATTCTTATTATAATCTTACGTAAAATTGAAATTTAAATTCAATGAAAAACTTAAATTTTAAACAAAAATAATAATTTTCTAGTAAATTAATTGTGAAATATATTATAAATTAATTATATTTAATGCAGTAAGATGGAAGAGAATAATAGGAGAGTTTTCGTAGATATTAACGTATAATGTCAAAATATGTCATTTTGTAAATTTAATTTCCTACCTAATTCGATCAATATATATATGATAGGATGAGTAATGCATTGGTATGTGGGTTATCTAGTTAGTCATATGCGTACCCACGCTTCTTCTTCTTTTTAATGCGATGGAAAAAGACAAGACAACGTCGACCCACGAGAGAAACGATTGTCGTATTTTCTTCAGAGTTTGGCCAATATTAATTAAACTGATTTGAAATGTTGCGGCTGCCAAACAACGTTTGATTAGTTGTAGAAGCTGTATTTCGCACCCAGTCCATCCTAATTGGGCGTCGTGGCCTAATGCTGAATCACGTTCCAATCCAAGTCTCACTCTTCAGAGGCCTTACGGTCGTCGAAGGGGTTTAGCCTCAAGGTTGCACAAAAGAAGAATGATGCATAGTTCGAGAAATCAAACACATGAGATAGATGAGACACGTTCAATTCTGACATTTTTTGTTACATCTAGCATCAAGGGACTCGTGTCATCAAATAGATCGAAGATGCGGACGACCTCCATTCTCTTACGAAGGAGATTAGAAGTGGCTACACCATTCACCCACAGTCAGGACTCATCTTGGAAGCTATGCAGCATTAAAAGCACTGCCTAGGAGTCAAGTCGTATTGAGAGCTCTGCCTCAGAATACTACATCGTATTAAATATCCAGACTAGATAAATGCGAGCAGGATGGCTTAACCCTAACACAGGGAACCTAATATTCTCTCGGAACTTGTATAAAAATCACATCCCAAATACAAAGAACTCTATCTGAACTTGATTATTCTAAGACTAATATCAAAAATATGTGAGACTAACTTAAGCATTAGATGTTTCCCGCACCATCCCGAGCCCACCTTCTTCTTTGTGTTCACATGTGAAGACCCCGACTCGAGTTGCTATAACCTTGTTCAGGTATACAAAACAAACGTTAACAAATTACTTGAATTTTCTTGCAAAGAACATGTCAAATATAATAAGGCAGCTATGAGGTGTGTATATATATTTCCCATTTATCAACTTACCGTTTTTAACTTTTTAGTATGAGAAAATGCTTAATATATGATAGATGAGTAATAAGGGTAGGTAGTGTATATGATCCTACATTATTTGAGAATGAAAAATTTTTACTCAATCACTAAACCCCAATTATATCATTGTCTAATATTTTTTTTTAATAACCATTGACTAATCACTTTAAAGTATAGACCATATAACTTGAGCTAATTTCCATTATGGTGTTACGTAATTTATAAGTGATTTCGAATTGATCAAAATAATTAGAATCTCAGAGACTACTTGTTGCCGAACATGCCAAAGTAATGGGTGTTGGCGTAATGGGTGTTGGCATGGGGTGATATTTATTTTCCCATGCAACAAACAAGGTCACAACACATGAGTTATTCTGAAATAAATTTTATCTATTAATTAAATTAAAGAAACTAACGGTTTCCATTCAACAGAAGAAAATGGAATATTATATCAATGGACACTAAAAATGCGTATTTAGAATTAGAGAATATCTTCTCACCGGTCATAAGGCTAAAGGTCTCAAAACAACTCTCAATACTATTTTGCCATGTAGTCCACCCATGGGGTTAATAGTGGATGTGCGGCACACAGTAGGAATCACTCTCCTCTCCTCGCCCATCTCCTCTCTCCAATCTGAAAACCCCTCTCATCTCACTCTTCTCGCCCATGTGGTTTCTTATCGCCCATCTCTTCTCTCTCTCTCTCATATGAAAGCCCCTCTCGTGTCACTCTCCTCATTGAGATCGCCTTAGGGTAGATGTAATTGCTAAGAGCATCCTTATTGGCTTGACCAAATGAGAATGTTGAAAGCGTGGATGTAATTACTAAGAGCATCCTTATTAGCTTGGCCAAATGAGGATGTTGGCCAAAATTTAAATTATTTGTGTAAAAAAGGCTCCCATTAAATTGGGCAAATCTAAAATATTTTACATTTTTGCTAGTCATTAGCTAAATTAAAATTAAAATATTACTTTCTCACTCCTACACTTTCATTTTGCCAATTAAAATATAAAAATATTCTACACTTTCATTTCAAAGGATTAAATGACCTTTAAAAATACGTATTTTAATATAAAGTTAATTATAATATAATTATTAACAATATTAAATTGGTAGAATTATAAAATGTGATAAAAATTATTTTTTTTTTAAAAAAATATTAATATAATAATATTTTGTTATTATATAGAGAATGAATGGCTAATCCAATGTGTGGATTGGATTTAGATGAAATAGACAAATATAAATAAATGTTGATATTTACCAAATTTAAAGATGAATTTAACCAAACCAATTAGGATGCTCTAAGATGATACATGAAAAATACGAATGCCCCGAAGTTGCCTATGAAAGGCAAAATAACAGTATAGAAGAGAGCCTGCTTAGACAACACATAAGCCAATTTGGTGTGCAATAACATGAACCCAATAGCCATAAGCAAGTTCACCCAAGTTTTTAGAAAGGGAATAATCTCCGCACTACTCCCTTTGGCTGTCACAACCAATACATCCTTTGTGTCTCTAATCTTCTTTAGCATCATAACCTCCATATCCAAAATCTTAATTGGCTTCTCAATTTCAACTTCACCAAATAATGAATACCCATCAGCTGCTGCTGCAACCTCAACCCTACAGATAAACAAGTTACTCTCTCTTTTACCAAACCCATCATGAGTTTTGGAGACGAATCCATTGAATTTCTGGAACCCATTTAAGGATAGGCAAAATCCACCAAAAGATTAAGATTTGGGATAAAAAATCTATGTTTTAAGCCTTGTGACGGGGTAAAACCCTATATAGGTTTTGGATACGGTGTAAGAGATAGAAGTCCTTTGGTCTTTAGAACATCCGTCCTATCTCTCTTAAGTTCCTTTAGAAAAATCAAGAACTTGGTTTCTTGAAGAGGAGAACATAAAGAAAGAGACAGATAAGATGATAGAGGATTAATGAGAGATAAAGTGGCTAGAAGAATATTATTTTTTCTCGGGAATGTATTGGTGGAAACGATAGGCCGTGGTGGAAGCAACAACAAGAGGCACAATGTCGGATAGCACCATAGTAGAAAGGAAAATTAATCTTTTTAGGATTTTTAATTTTAGATAAAAATCCTACACAATGATACTCTTGATTTTAATTTATGAAATGCTGAGATGCCAATTTTTAATTCGGGCGATGCTATAAGGCTGGAAACAGCCTTAGCGGAACTGTTCGAATTAGTGCACGTTTGGGGTTGTGGTAGAAAATATTGCTTTTAGCTTAAGGCTTCTAACTTAGAGCTTAACGTAATAAGCTCTATTATTAAAAATCTATTTACTGTTTGGGATCCGTATGTCTAAAGCACTTTCAAATATATTAGATTTGTTTGGAAACGAATTTAAAAAGCACTTTTTGATGTAGAAATGACACAAAAGGGTATATTCTTGATATAAATAAAATATTATAATAAAATAACAATGAAAATAGTTTAATAGATTTTTCAGTAATTATAATTGAATAAATATAACTTCAACCATGTATAAGTGAAAGAGCAATATAATTACGCTCAAGCTGAGGTTCACGAGGTTTCCTATCTCTTTGAGAATCTCTCCAGTCATGTTATTGTATGCAAATTCTAAATTTATTAGCTCTCTGAGATTCGGTGTTATAAAAAATAAAAAAAAGGTTGAAGACAAACTGCCATCTGAAAATTTTCAGCTCCATCTGAAAGTTGAAGGCGTGAAGGTCTTCAGAGTCCGAGAGAGAGAGAGAGAGAGAGAGAGAGAGAGAGAGAGAGAGAGAGAGAGGGAAGGGGAGGGGCAAAGTTGTCGTTGTGGTAAAATAGTGAGGATTTTTTCGTAATATACATGTCACGGAAAAATAAGACTTACTTTTTGCAAAGTGCTTCTGACAAAAAGCATCACTTTGATGTTTTTGTTGAAACGTACTTTTTTAGCTTTTTTTAATTTAAAAGTATTTTAATATAAAATTACCAAACAGGTAAATTTTATCATTTAAGTACTTTAAACCATTTTAAAGTACTTTTTAGACTTTCCACCGCAACCCCAAACAGGCTCTTAATAAAAAAGAAATTGTACTACGAAAGGCCAGTCATAAACAGAAGTTGGGTAGAGAAAGTATGAGCTACGAAATTTAATTATTTGTCTGCAGTACCATGGAGTTGTTATTGTCGTTAATTAATTATCAGAGGATCACTTTTTTTTTTTTGTTGGGAAAATTTTAAAAAAGCAGCTTCATACTGAAATTTGTAAAAATATAAAAAAAGAGAATGAAGGTGATATCAACGAAAATTCAGAAAGAAAAATAATAGAAAATTCAATTAAGAACGTGATCACATCGACAATATAATATAAATGAGATGAACTATTTATATAGTATATTTTATTCATTGATTTTTATTCAATATATATAAATATAAAAAAGTTTAAATATTGCCTCTGTTTTTTTTCAAAAAAATGGTGACGTGCTTTTGATAATTAGCCAAGTTGCCAAGCCTAGCAAGTTGTGTGACTCAAAGCAGAACCTGTTGCCTATACATATCTCGTAAAAAAATTTCTATTCATCACACGATACATTATAAATGATTTTTTTTTTCTAATCAAATGTAAATATATCGATGATAATAAAGAAAAACTCAATTAGTTTAGAAAAAAAAAATTAAAAAAAAATAATAAATATAATGTGTAATATGTGTAAAGATGATATTGAGTGACATAATTTTTAATAAAATAATATTATTAAGTACGTATAATATTCTAGGTAAAATTATAAGCGTAGTACGTGTAATGGTTTTTTTATTTGCACTCAACAACGTTACAATTCCTTCGCAACCATATGATTAATTACTCTGATATCCAAATGAGAGTTTTATTTGAAAATACTATCACTTTTATTAATGAAAAAACAAAATAACACTCTAAGAAAATACAACACTAATTTCTTAAAACAACCCGTGTCAAGTACTCGACGTTCAATATTTGGAGTTTTATTGGAGGGAATAGATTCCTAAAAGTTGTAACTGATCATGACCAAATTTCTCCTCTGATCAATGCATTTCTTGGTCATTACTTTTATTATTTTCATTTTCGACCGTATGTCTAATCTTGTTACAAATTTTATCAAATTTCGTAGATTAATTATTTAAATGAAGATCTTTTTAAAATTAGAAGATATCAATTAGTATGACTGAAAGATGATAAAACATATGCGAAAATTGCGCGAAATTATTTGTACAAGCTCTAAATATATAAATTTCATACAAACCATTGTAAAAAGATGGATTCCACTTTAAAAAAGTGTAAAAAAAACTATTATATTATTCTTTATTAGAGTGACCCACTTTTTTTTATATAAAAAAGAATCCTTTTTTTTTTTTTACAAAAAGAAAACTTATACGATATTTATCTATTTAGAACTTGTACCTACCATTACTCATATAAAATATCTCGGACAAATAGCTTCAAGCTCCTCTGTCCCTCTTGCAGTGTCTTCATGTGTGACGCCCCCAAATTCTGCTTGGGATTGAACGGACATTTGAAGCGTCGAGACATGCAACACAAGGTTACCTGCCCCCGTTCATGACATATAAGATGCAATGTTCCTAACATGCATCTAGCATTATGCAATATTCGCAGCGGATAATTTTTTTTTTTTAGCAATACTATGCACCAAACTAAAAATATCCAAATACTTGAAACATATTTCATACATAAAGGCATACTAAAAAGCCGTGATCACCACACTAGTCTAAAATGGTTGTGATCAAAAGAATACTTGAGATACAAATCCAAAAGTACAAGTATTAACCTAAGTTAAATACTATACCATCATCAACATCGCACCGTAGCCTAGATGACCGTATTCAGTTGGTCAGATTCCAATTCTCCTTTGGGTCCTGTAACAAGATCTACCATTCGGGGGGAATGGTAGTTGGGACTACCACAGTGAGATTTGATTACAAATCTCAGTAAGTTAACATAAAACTCACACACAGGTTAAAAATGCATGCATGGCAGTAAAAGCATAAATGCATAAGTATAGTCATACATAAGCATAGCATAACTTGACATATAGCATGACTTAACCAGAACCTTAACGTGAACTGAACTTGACTTAACATGGCATGAAACTTAAGCTTAAAACATAACATGAACAAACAACATAACATGAACGTGAAACATAACATGGACTTGAAATATAGCATGAACGTAAACATGCATAACATAAATAAGAACTTGAAAATAACATAAACTTGAACATAACATGACATGAACATAACATATACGTGAGCATAACATAACATGGACTTGATCTAAAACTTGACTTATCATGTATTTGATCTGAAACTGGACTTAACATAAACTTGAAATCTTATTCAATTGTCTTGATTAATAACGTGCATTAATACGTACTCCACAGTTGTTGTGGCCCCACGTATTCAAGTAACATAAAACATAATACGTACTCCACAGTTGTTGTGGCCCCACGTATTCTACATGTCACAATTGCTGTGTCTCATGTAGTGTATGCTCCACAGTTGTTGTGGCCCCATACTTCATGCTCCACAGTTGTTGTGGCCCCATGAATACACATAACATAAAATATAATACGTATTCCACAGTTGTTGTGGCCCCACGTATTCTACATGTCACAATTGCTGTGTCTCATGTAGTGTATGCTCCACAGTTGTTGTGGCCCCATACTTCATGTAACATAAAATATAATACGTACTCCACAGTTGTTGTGGCCCCACGCATTATAAGTAACATAAAATATAATACGTACTCCACAGTTGTTGTGGCCCCACGCATTATAAGTAACATAAAATATAATACGTACTCCACAGTTGTTGTGGCCCCACGCATTATAAGTAACATAAAATATAATACGTACTCCACAGTTGTTGTGGCCCCACGCATTATAAGTAACATAAAATATAATACGTACTCCACAGTTGTTGTGGCCCCACGCATTATAAGTAACATAAAATATAATACGTACTCCACAGTTGTTGTGGCCCCACGCATTATAAGTAACATAAAATATAATACGTACTCCACAGTTGTTGTGGCCCCACGCATTATACGTAACATAAAATATAATACGTACTCCACAGTTGTTGTGGCCCCACGATTATAAGTAACATAAAATATAATACGTACTCCACAGTTGTTGTGGCCCCACGCATTATAAGTAACATAACATGTCTTATCTTTCTTAATGCATGAGATATTATTTAATATCATATACTTTTCTAACATGGCGTATACTTGTAAATGGCACAATATGATTTAATCATAAACATTTCATGGCATACATGTATCATATGGCATACTTAACATGGCATACTTATAACATACACATTGTATGACAGAAAAGATTGTGTAACAGATAAATATTATGAGAGATTAAATCATACGTAACAGATAAACATGTAATGACATAGCATGACATGGCATATACGATAACATACATACATAAATTGTAGTTCCCTTACCCATCACACATACACAATAAACTGATAGTAAGTTAGAGGCTAACTTACCTCGATCGTCGCGTTCTATGAGAATAGAGCGCGAAACACGAGGAACTGCACAACAGCTGGAAGAGGAACACTCAAGTCCTTAAGATTTTCAATTCTGAACTCAATTGCCATATTGTGAGCACTTGCAACACTACGGGAACGTGAGGTTTCACTATACTCGAAAGAGATAATTTGACTTCAGAAAACCTTTGCACTAAAACAAGTTCATTAAAATTATCAATAATAACCAACAAACAATTCCTTTCTCAATCCATATACTCTTAGCCATAGTCAACCACAAGATGACACCAGTCACCCCAGACTATAATCCATAACACCACTGCTTCGGGACACTGTCATACAGTTTCCCAACACTACACCATGCTCTACACTTCTCTGTTACGCCATCCAACCCTTCGTGACACGCCATCCGGTGTTTCACGACTTAATACAAAGTACACTCACGTGAACTCTCTTCCATCCACACTACAAAACCCATCACTGCGATACACGTCTCACAGTGCATCGCTACGCGACACGGAGTACGCACTACGCGTACTTCCTTCGCTACAACACTCATCAACACGATGCACATCACACGATGCATCGCCATACAACACGGAGTACACTACATGCGTACTCCCTTCCTTCTACGACACACATCATTACAGGCACGTCGCGCGGCGCGTCGCTGCATTACACAGAATACGCTACACGCGTATTCTCTTCACACAACCCGCCGTATCACATCTACGGCATCCATCTCACGCCTATACTTCACAGCACAGTCCACAAAATACACAATCAAACTCAACACTTCACAACCACACTTCGCTTCACAACTACGCAACGAACTCCACAAATACAACTACACAATTCACAAACCAACCAACTAACTATTTTAAACGTAAAATAACTAGAGATAGAGGGTTATACCATCGACGGGATAACACGTGCGTCGCTCGCTACTCGTCACGAACATGCGTAAGAAGAACGTACGTGGCGGTAACATCGCGTACGGTGGCTGTCCACCACACAAAGTGGTAGTTTGGGTTTGAGAAAGGCTAGGCGTGGTCTTGGAAGACTCACGGTCGCCTCGTGGTGGTCAAAGGTGACGGAGCACGGCGGCATCACGCCGTGAACAGTAAATCCGAACGGTGAGCGGAAACGCGAGGTAGCGAAAATTCATAGAACTTCATGGCAAGCTAGGGATAGGTAGATGAACATGTGGTGGAGCTGTGGTAGCGAGGTGGTGGTCGGACGGTGGCTAACGGCGGCGGATCGGCCGTTTGAAACCATTTTTGGCCTTGGAGAGTGTAGGAGAGTGAGGGCTCTACGAAGCTCCGTTGGTCATGAAATTTCTTGGGGAGGTTCATGAGGATGAGAGGAACAAGATGGTGGTGGTGAAACACCACGGGTGGCCGTGTACGGCGGCGCACGGTGGTGAAACCGAACGGGTGTTTTTAAGAAACCCATATGTGAAAAGTGAGAGTTTGGGAAAAAGAAAGACATGGGGAGGAAGCCCTTGATGAGGTGAGTCCAATGGTGGTGCTTGGTGGTTGATTTGGCCGTGTATGGTGGTCCAAAAATGAGAAAAACCCCTAGAGACCCATATCTTTGAAGGGAGAAAGAGAGAGAGTGAGAAGTCGGTTTAGTACACCACCGGCATGGTTGGACTCGCCGGAGGGAGAGGAAGAGGCCGGAGTGGGAGGTGGGGTCCGGCGGCCGGAGGTGGCGCCGGCTGGAGCTTCAACACGAACGGCTATGGAGGAGCTTCAATCCGTCGGCCACGAGAGAGAGAGGGAGAGAAAAAGAAAGAAAAAGAAAAAAGAAAAAAAGAAAAAGTGAAGAGAAAAAGGTAGGGCCAGAGTATAACGCTTCAATCCTACATTTCGGGATCCTCAAATAAACCAACAGTGAGTTAAAACACTGATTAAAAACGCTTAAATGTTTTATTTTAAATAAAACACTTTAAATAAAACACTACGATGAATTAAGGTAGAATATTATTTTATAAACTAAAATTTATAAAATAATATTTTCTTCATCATTATATAAAATGATAAAGTATCATTAATTAATCAAAGTGCATAAAACACTTAAATTTAAATAAGAATTTTCAACGTAAAATTAAACCTCTTAATATCTTAAAACAATTAAAATATTTAATCTAAATAAATATCCACAATTATAATATTTTCAGAGCTCATTAAATTATTATAATTGTGCTACTTTAAAAACAAGCTTATCTAATACTTTGAAATTCGATGGATAAGATCCGGAAAACGCCATCGAGGTACAACGCTTAGGATAAAACTGTTCATGATTTTACAGCTGTCGGTGAAGAACAAATTACGTGATTTACGGAAAAGATAATCTATACGCGTGATTCCAGATGAGGGTAAAGACGAGAGAGATGTGATTGCTGTCGGGAAAAAAATCTAAAACTGATAATTTTAGCGGGCTGTTACATCATGACTCACTCTTGTCCCCACCACCTTTCATATATACATGTATAAATCTAAGGAAAATGCTAATTTGCTTATGAATTTGTCTATAGGTTTGACTACTAGTATATTTTATTTTTTCTAAATATTTTTAAAAAATTATTATTAATAAACTTGTGTAATTTTTAAAAATGTTTAAAGATATTTAAACAATATTTTAAAAAAATAATAATGAATTAGTAATCACACCCAACAATAAGAGCTGGACGACGGACTAGCACCGCTCTAAATCTAAACCTACCCCGAAGTACAAGATCGTCCCATTTACAATCCATTTGGGAAGTGAAAAATCTAATCAACCAACCCTGCTGAAAGGCATTAATATTCTAGCGATCAAGAGCATTATTTATATATTTCACGATGATCATCTATCTTGGAGCCACGTACTGTTTGATATTTCTAAGCCTGAATTTATGGCTTTTATGATGGACTACGGATCAAGGAAAGAAAATACAAAAAATTCAAATTTAAATCCAATTATCTAAAAAATTAAACGGATAGAAAAAAAATAGATTTAATCATGCTATGATATGTTATAAAATTAACAGTTGTCCAAAATATTTAAACAGATAAAAAAATATAAATTAAATCATTTACATATTTTTGAAAATTTTGGATTTCTGCACGTAGTTCAAAAGAAAGAAAATGCAGAGACGCTGGATTCAATCATCACTTCATCAAAATCCGAGAGGGGTCAGTGAATATTATTTCCTTTTGACTTTGTTAGCAGATAAAGCTATATGGCAATTGGAAGAGAGCGGTTAATTTAACAATTCCTCTTGGATATATATTGTCATATTGATATGATATTCACTCTTCTTGGTGTAGTTACACATGCATGATAGATACAACAGTACAATAAAACTTCATCAGAACTCTCTCTCTCTCTCTCGTTTTACGTGTGGGGTTCTGGCAAAAAGGTAGGAGTTTTGTGTGACAATGCATGGTGTAGTCCCTATCCATTATTCGCCCCCTCTCCACCCATCGTTTTCAGATATAAGAAAGAGAAAAAGAGAAAGCAAAGTAGTCGCTGCAGCAATAAGCTCCTGCTACAGCTCTTAAAAAATTTAGAGTACTGTCCTATTCCCTTGTTTTCCTTTCACTTTACAGTTGGTGTCATGTACTCAGCAGTAAACACTAAACAATACAATACCCCCACAACCGTAACATGCATTTGCTTGCTTCACGTGGCAGTTGATCATTGGGACAGATGAGCTTTTTTATTACCATTATGATAACATTATTATCATTTTGGTTGGCAGGTGGCGTGAAAAGGAAGGGAGTGTTGAGGGCCAGAGAGTTTATTTATCAATATAATATATGTGATTCATAAAATGGGTTTAAGAAAGTAAAAACTGTTTTTTTTTGGGCATGCATGCATGTGAGGGAAGGCCCACAAAATGATTGGTATACTGCTGTCTGCTGAGGATGATGTTCTTCTTTGCTGGTGCAGCTAGCACTTTTCTGGGGAAATGCAATACTCAAACTTAGGCATCTAATCTCAGGTTACCCCATTATAGATAATATGTGTATATATATTGAGTGAAAGATTAAGGATTGGTCAAAAGCAAAACTATCTAATGGCTATGATGTCGACATTACAGCTTGTTTCGGTCATGTTGAAAAGTGAAAAACCAATATCCTAACCTTGAAGGTGTCAAAGTGTTAAACAATGGAAACATTCCTATATTCCTCAGTTTTTACCTTTTTTCTTAAAAGCGATTAATCTTAGGATTTTTTATTTTTTACAGTTTAGATCTTTAATATTTTTGTGCAGTTAGTTAAAATTTTCCTTTCGAAAAAGATAACCATATAGGCCATAAATTATACTTCGTTATATATGCAAGAGTAGTAATACTACTCTATTACTACCTATTTACTATTTTAAAAAAAAATTTTGTATCATTTTCTTTTAATTATTTTTTTAACATCCTTAACTATTAATCATTAAGAAAAAAATTAAAAGAATAGATAATTTTATTAATAATCATTTCTTTAATAATTAAATAAAATTAAAAAAAATAATCAAATAAAAAAAATAACAAATAGACAATGGAAGGATAATAACCTATATTTTCCTATATGAAAACTCTCACGTCTAGCTATCAAAGTACAGAAAGTCTGTAACTCACGAGGAAATTAACGAAAGATATAGTAAAACTGTGAAACAGGCCGCTGAGGTACCGTCCTTCCTGACATGTTGCAGGCTCGTGATCCAAGACGATGATCAGTCCGAAGTAAATTACATAAATACAACAAGGCAGCAAAAAGACGATCTCTCCTTTTCATCTGCTTCTTCTTCTTCTTACTGGTATTTAAAGCTGATCAAGCCAAGACAGCGAAACTCATGCAACCATTTTAATTAGCAGTACTTGCTTGGTAGAATATCATGACAAGTATATATTTCCTAATTTATCATTTTCGATCTCCAATATTAATTATATATATACGATCCAATGCTTAAGACATAAATTAAACTTAATTTCCTAAAAATCACAGTGATCGCTTATAAAAAATAAATATTAGATATTGAAATTCACTGCATGCAAAATGGAATACTACTACTACTACTACAGGTTCATGAATAAGTGATTACTGATCATCATAAAGTACTACATTTGTACTTAATTTTGATAAAATTCATAATATTATTATTTTATATATAAATATATATATATTCAAGTGAATTAACCTGTTATGAATTAAAACAATCACCTAAAAGTGGAATAATTCACAATGGGGAATAGCAACATGCGTACGTGAATGGGAAATTCCCATGACCACGCACGGTTTTGTAAGGCATGGCATGCATGGGCATTAATTAATTGTTAGGAAAACAACTAAAGAGTACTCCCATAAATTATATATATATATATATGCAGCATGAATATATATGGAATTGCATACATGATCTATATATATATTAATATTAATGCAGTAAAACTTATTATAGCTATAAAAGAAATTCAAAAATACAAATATCTTTTATAAATTAATATTATCATTTACCCTGGCTTACAACGTCCATGAGTAATACTCGAATAATTAAAGAGATTGTTATAGTACATGAGTACGTTGTATCAAAGAAAAACTCTAGCTTGGCGCCCACGTGGTCGTCAATTCATGATGAGTTCGACTTCGATCCAAGGTAATAATTTCCATCCTGATGAGACATCGACGAATCCTTACAGCACCAAATTAAAGTTCAAAAACAGCCTGGCAATTTCCGGTGATTTTTTTTAATCGTTTTTTACCAATATATATATATATATATAATATTTATCATCATAGTTATCCAGCTGCTGGTGGGGCAGATTGTTGTTCACGCGTGTTAATGATGTTGATGTTGCAATCAATGCGCGAGGTTTTTGTCCTTTGGAATATATTGCTCCATTGGTGTAATGTTGCAATCTGTGAAGTTGTATGATTAACACATGTTGGGATTATTGTAGCCATGTAAATTCCAAACCTGTACGATAATATGAATTATATATATATATGTATATATATTTATAATTAATGTCTGAGGATCTAGATCTCATTGATATTCAATTGTTCTACGTACATCTTAAACTACCAGCAAATGTCAATCCGTCTTTGCATTGAATTATTTCCAATCCCCATTTCAAACCTTCATGGCCGTAGTTTAAGATCATAAAAATTAATAAAGTTTGTACGTACGTAGTTGACTTTTGGGATCACTCATTCATGTGAACCGTCAAAAAAATAATAATAATAATTAATTTTCTGAACACGTACGAGGTGTTCATGGGAAATTCATTTTAGCTCAACTCGGCCATGATCAATTCCTAAATTGCATGCCGACCACAAAGAAGTTCTGCAATTAAAGCTTTTGAACGTTAGCTAGAATTAGCAGCCGTAGCCGTAAAATGTCTTTACAGCCCATCTTCATCAAAACTTCATCAAACCTTCCATCTTCATCGTATGGCATTCATCATAAAAAGTCATTTGCAAAAAGGTTGTCCTTACTAATTAATTGCTTATATAGATAATTTTCCCAAGCTTTTCGGACAACTTATGATCATAACTAGCATAATTTATTGACAACGTACGTACAGCGTCTTTTTCTTTTTTAATTTAACGTTTATTTTTAGTTTTTTTTCCCCGTCGCGTTTCCGGAAGTTGACCAGATGAAATTACATTGTACGAACCTGAATGGCTTGCTTTCCTTAATTACTACACCTCTTGATCATGATCAGAATCAAGATCCAAACCAATCGAGTCCGTGTCAACAGAATTCTCTTGTCAATATTTGTCAACGAGAGAGAGATGGAGTCTGCTGAATTCGGTGGCTGGGTATAGGACATGCATGCAGCTAGCCGCATGCGACGCTAGATGGGGAAGAGAGATGAAAAACAGATGTGCAAGAAAAATGTTAAGATAACAGATTGTAACCTTAAACGAAACAATAATTTAATTCTCCGGCCATTACGTTTTATTGCGAATGGAGAAGCCGTTTTCTGCCCCTTTTTACGGAGAAACAAATGAACCCTTTACTGTTAACTTGGTCTATGTTATTGGATCATCGCGTCAACATCACATGATCGACGCACTTTTAATTGGGTGCGTTTCTACTGGAAATGAGATGGAGTACCATTCCCACTTGTCCCAAAAAAACAAATCTAGTGTTCTCACTTAATCACACACAGAGAGAGAGAGAGAGAGAGAGACGTGCAAGTGTGTGGGCGCGCGGTGTGGTGATGAATATCCGAAAGTGTGCCTAAAATGGCTACTTTTCGGACAACATCGATTGATCGTAAGGGCTTTGTCCAATATGCCAGCAGTAACACTCAAAAGACCAGAGAAACAGATCATCTGAAATGTCACTGCTTGGCGCAATTGCATGCTGGATTCGCTAATCATATATAGATAGGTATGTTGCATTGTGCGTGCATGCATGATTGCAATCACTAATAGATACACCGAGTGGCGACAGCTTACTGCATGTCGATCGCCGGTTGTGTATATATATATATATATGATAATGCATGACGATCTAGTACTCTTCATGTATCTGTGGCAGATAATTTAGCAAGATATGCTATGGATCTCTCTGGGGGACTGAATTATGACATAGTTCAGGAAAATGTGAAAACTGGAATTACTACCGTGTTCATGATCAAGATCAATTATAGCTCTAGCCTCTAGTCATGATATATTATGCACGCCTCTTTTTTTTTCAGAAGAATTATAGCTCTAATTGGAGCAAAATATGGAATATATATATATGCATGATTCCGTTTCATATATAGTTAGCGCTAGCATACGTTGTGATCACTTGTGACAAGATATGAGATCAGTGCTTAGCAAATGCTGTTCCACTGCTTTCAGCCCTTTTGCTTTCATTTGGTATTGATTGGAAATTTGGAAGAGTCATGAAGACGACTCATTTTCGCATGCCGCACAAGCTAGCAAAACTGATCTCTCTGCACATTTCCTTATCATGATCACCGCCGATGATTTTATGTATATATGGACCAAATAAGAGTTCACACAGTGTCAACATCTGCTTGCAGTATGGTCCAAGAATTTTGATTACTTGCCAAAAGAAGCTGATCTTAGGGACCCAAAGATATGTTGATCTAGACCAATGAGATCGATCGGCCTACAAATTTCGAAATTTGTTTAAGCCATCTCCCTTCATGTACATATATGTGTGTGTGTGTGTGTGTGTGGTGAGGATTAATGGACACTAGGGCGATATATAAATCTTATTAGGGGGCTCGATCGGCTGCAAAATTAGAGGTGCATGAAGAGCCTGCCCGCACGAATTAGGAATATTACATATATGGGATATTAGGTAGATCGATGTACCTGCCTTTCAACGCATATGCTTTGATTTGTTTCTTGGTCGGAGACTCCCATACGTGGGCTTCGAGCGGGCTCGTATGAATTTGTGGGAAGCTAGAGCACTAGTAGGCCTGCAACCCAGTCTGAAACAAGTGGGTTTGAGCCCGGCCCAGCCCGTTTTAGAGACCAAATAGATCCGACCTGACCCGATCAAAATAAAATCGGGTCGAACCCGCATGACACGACCACAACAAGAATCCATTTCTTCTCTTTACTCAACCTTAAAATTAATTTTTTCCTTCATTTTCTCATAAGCCAAACAACTAAAATCACAATAGAGTCCATACTCCACAATAGGAACCCATTTTATTTTTCTTCACTCAACCTCATGAGAAAACATCATGATTCATTTTTTCTTTTGTTTTCTCATGAGTAGGGGTGTAACCGGTCCGGTTTGATTTTATTTTGTATAAATTTTGAGACTGAACCGGTATACACCAGTTTTACATTTTCAAAAACCGATCCCAAACCGATTACTCTCCTAAATCGGTACTTCTAGTTTTACTAGTTCTAGTCCGGTTCGATCCGGTTTTTCGATTTTAATTAAGTGTCAATGTAATTATATATTATATATAAAAATTATATATATAAGATTAAAATCTTATGTTATAAATTATAATATAAAATTATTCATATATAATTATATATTATATATAAATTATATATACATATATAAAATATTTTATATAATATTAAGAATTAATTATATATATATATTTTATAAACCGGTTCATTCCAGTCTTGAAAAACCAAGAACTGATTCTGGACCAGATTTAACCAATTTTTAAAATGTGGGAACCGATTCTAGACCAACTCAAAATCGAGACAACAAGTCAGGTCCGGTCCGGTTTGGGCCGGTTTTCCGGTTTAAACTTTCACACCTACTCACGAGCCAAACAATTAAATCCACAATAGATTTTATTCAAATACAGAAAAAACCCACAAATTTTAGAAATTTGAAGACTGATTGAACCAAAAATACCCATGGAACTCCACAACAGAGTTAGGTGCCTCGACTGCTTTATTTCAAGGAAAAGTCTATATGCAGTCTCCGTGTGCAGTCGGCACACAAACGGCTGACAATTTGGTCCCACTTTTTTATTTTTTAACTCTTACTTTCTCTCTCTTTTTAACTCTGTTCCTCACTCGTCTCTGTTCTATCGTTTTGCAGCCGTCACTTTCTCTCTCTCGTCGTTTCTTTACTTTTTTCGTTCTTTCTCTGTGTTCTCCAAAGTCTTTCTCTTCTCCATTTTTCTGTTGTTCGCAGTCTACCTCAAATCTTATTTTTATTCCTCCTTTCCATTGATAAAGACTCTGTCACAATCCTAAGCATATTCAATAACCGAACACGTTTTCTCTCAGCCCATTTTCAACCTCAACCTGCACAAGAACTGTAACCGAAGCCAGAGCTAGATTATGTCACATTTTTGTCACTATCTACCTTTTCTTCCACAATTTCATCTCCTTTAACCAAACCCCGATTTAAAGTCTTTCCAACAAAGATCCAAAACTTCATTGGTTTCCGAAACCAGCTCCAACTTGCTCATTAGAAAGGCTTCGATCAGATTAGGGGAAAAAAAAAAAAAAAAAAGAGAGAAAGCTTCGATCAGCCGAAGATTGAGGAACCCACTAGAGGAAAAATGGGCAAGGACCCTTGAAAAAAGCTGAAACCCGACAACCCAGCTGAAGAATTTAGTGGAGTTTGGCCGCTGTCGCGGCTGTCAGAGATTATTGTTAAACCTTCAACATATTTCAAAGAAGCAAAGTCAATCCCAAAAAGTTTCCCATCCCCTTCGCCGAACACTGTTTTCTCAGTGAACTTAGCCGACTCAAATTCTGAATCTGCTAGAATTGAAGGAGATTACCTGGGATATTATGATTGAAGCAGGGAAATCAAACTTGGCAAATTATTTTGCTATGCTCAAGAAGATCGACTCCAAAGGTAGCAGTTCAGTTGAGAAAAATGTCTTTTTTTAAAAAAAAAAAATAAGAAAAAGGCCTGTAAGTATTTTAGCCTATGTTCTTCTTGGGAGAGTAAGGTGTCGGTCTTGAAATTTGATCATGGCTAGATGACTTTTGACCGCATATTCTTCTTTGGAGGCTCCCATGGCGGACTCAAACTTAAAGAGAGAAAAAGTTGTGTGTGAGAGAGAGAGAGACGCGTTAAAAAGAAAATAAAAGAAGTTTATTTTTATATATTTTTTTATTTCTGCCGTACATCCGTTTACATCGCGATTGTATACGCCGACTGCACCTAGCAGTTTTGTTATTTCAAATTCTCCCATGCTAGACATCAAGATCAACAACTAGCTATTCTCGTTCACCATTCCTAACTTTACTGGAGCATATAAGCACCGTTCCTTCATTTTCATCAATTTTTCTACAACACCAATCGAAGCTCATTTTCTTCAAACTCCAAACACACAACCGATTTTCGATGGGAGATACTGTTTGAATCAATGTGCCAAATCTCTTGGAGAAAACATGTTACTTGTCAACTTGTTCTATGGAGTTCTGGCATCGTTGGGTCTCTGGAAAAAGGAGGTAAAAATCTTATTCCTTGGTCTTGATAATGCCGGGAAAACTATCTTGCTCACATGCTAAAAGATTAGGCGCTCCAAGTGAGGCATCTGGGTCGAGTACGAAGGAGTGATTGAGGTCATGACTGTGGGAGGAATGATTGATGATTTGGCCTATCTGTTGTTCTGCGACTGTGAATAGAATGGATCGGCGAGTTGGGGATGAGAGGCTAGGTTCTCATCCGATCATGGGACTTGGGCGGCTAAGATTTGAGAATTGAAGATAAGGATGTTTTTATAGTCGGATGAGTTGATATCCAAAACACAAACCGTTACTAGTAACGTGTTGGAGACCCGATCAGATACAAACTGATCAAAGTCAAGTTGGATCATTTTAATTGGGTCCAACTTTTTCTCAGGTTAAATGCACAGCCCTAAGTACTAGACTAGACTAGGAATATCATCGTCGGCTAGTACTTCAATCGTTGTTCACCAATTCATGGCATCAGTACACACACATATGTATATATTGGGTGTTATCTAAGGCATGTATTTGATGCGATGTTTGTGATTTATTTGACATGATCATGATTCAATTATTAAGAGCTGAATGTAGAGCCCAAAGTACTGTACACAATTCGTGTCTGTCATATGCATTATTCTCACAGTATATGTGTATATATACACACACACACACACACTCTGGCTGGCAATCTGTACGTGTCAATATGTGGTTTGTTTGACATTTAAATTCCTAAGAGTTGCTTGAAGATTAGCTAAAATTAGTCTTCACAAGGAATGCTAGCTGTGAAGGATCAGGAATGGGAATAACAACAGTGCCCCCAAGTTGTCCCTCTCCCAAACCCTACCCATGTTCACCAAAGATTACAACTCCTCTCAGCCGCCGTACATAGAGGTTCAATGCAGTGACGTTAGACTACTCCTCAGGCCAAAATCTTTGCACAGAACTTCCGTGAGCATGCAAATGGGAATGGCTTGCCAGAATATGGGACGTTCGAGGAATGGGTTAAGGTTGATGTGAACTTGAGGTTGAAGAGTGAAATCAGAGAGGTTAGAGGGTGAGCTTGACCAAATGAGAGGCTTAATGAAGAAGCTTCAAGGTGTATGGTTGATAGAGGTGGAAGTGCAATTAGGGTCAACTTGGAAGTTGGTTCAAATTCGAAGCCTTTTGGTGGTTTGGCTGTTTCTATGGCGTAGAATAATGAGCAATGGATTGGTGATGCTGTGGAGAAAGAGAAGAGAGCGACCAAGGCGAATTAGTATTATCAGAATTCGGGTTTCACTTCAGGGAAGGAGGGCAAATTAACCTGTTGGAGGGAAGAGGGATCATGATGGGGTGATCAATGAGTGATAAATGATAATGTGGGTGGATCAAGTAGTTTCAACATCTGGTAATATGAGGTGATCTTAGATCATTTATGAATAGTAATGACGAAGTGGTAAAATATATATATTAAATAATAGTGAATAGTAATAAAAATAATGAAAAGTAATGATAAAATATTGAATAATAATAAAGTGATCTCAGCTTGTAAATACTAAATGGTATGCTATTTTGCTCTAAATTTTAGAGTGACAGTTTCTTTCCAGTGTTAAAAATATAATACAAGTAATTAACTTTATTTTTTTTTCATCAATTTAAATTTTCATGTGGTTGGTGATTTTACATAACATCATAAAAGAGATCATGAATTCGAATTGTAACTCTACATTGTATCTCATTTAATTAAATATTACATATATATATATATATATAATACACGTCAGCTTAATAGTATGAGCTCCAATGAATTCAAAGGATGAAGTTGAGGTAGGAAGCATTATTTTTTTTCTATGCATATACGATTATTGTAGCTATTGAAACTCGGGTCGCCTGTTATTCATAACTCTATATAGAACATGTACATAACCCAACAGGCCACACGGCCCAGTGCTGCTGTAACTAGGTCGGAACAATTAATAATAATAATAATTATTATTATTATTATTATTATTATTGAGCGGAAGTTTTAAAAAAGATGGCAGATGCAAGTCGACATTCTTGAGAAACTGATTTTGTTATAGCATATAATGTCCGGTGTATGAGAACCATTGAAGGTGCTTTTGCTTTACAGCTAGCTGAGATATGAAATGCCAGCTTCTGTTCGGAATATTTAAAGTTGTATGACTATGACCTTCATGAACTTGGTGGTTCCTTCATTTTGTATGATAACGTACATTAGATGTATGTTATAATGAACAGGAAACCTTTTTTTTGTAGCAAATGTTTATTGCCACAAGACGAGTATGAGGCTAAGAGCCACCAAATTGGTCGGTGGAATGTGTTTCCATATTTTACACTACGCTTAAAATACCTTATGTTTTTAGGTTTTCTTCAATTTTTCTGGATTAAACAGTTCTTACAATTCGGAGAGATACGTATGAATGCCACTTTATTAAATACAACAGTAAGTCTACCTATTGTATCCGATTTGAGTTCTCTAAAGTTTTTATTAGAACTTTAGGATCTAGAGTGAGATAGAAATAGATACATAAAATAAATCTTATAATGTTTATTGAATAATTATTAATGTTATAGAACTTGTTTATGTATATTTCTCTCGCATTCTATATCTTAGGATCTGAATTCTAAAAAGTCAAATCTTATCCTTTTCCAAATTACAGAGAGTATTTGTATCGGAAAATTCATCAAGCTGGTACCTGACAGATTTGCAATTTAAATACCACCTGGTGAGTGAGAGTCAATGACAGATTTCTGTTAGCAACTAAAGGCTAAGGTTTTTGGTATACACTCGTTCGAATGGATCTACGAGATGTCCAGTAGACAATAACAGGATAAATAACGTTACATATAGTCATAAAATACATAAATGCCATTAGTCACTTTAAAGAAGAGTAAAGTCTATTGTTAAAAAATTATTATTATTTTCATAAATTCCGTATTTATTCACTTTTTTCAAAGTAATTGTTCGACACTTACATACTCACAACTACAATTATCATGTCTCTTCAAATTACTCCGTTATCCAACTGATACAAGATAATCTCCAAAGATGGAAGCCACGGGGCTACGATAGTTCCCAGAACTTGCTTGTTTTTCACTAGTTACAGGCCAGTGCCAGTACCAGTTCCAACATACTCCGGAAACCAAATATGTTAATAATCGACAGCAGATAAATCACTGCGAATGACAGAATGATATGATAAAATGATTTGGATGAAATAAATCACGCCCAACTAATCGCATAAAGTTCAAAGCTATCTCTCCCTTAACATGCCACTGGGAATTATTGCGGAATCTTTGCTTTATAAAATGCCTGGCATAAAAGCAAGGCCGGTGCCACTTGGAGCAACAAATACAACATTGGTAACGAAAATGAAAGGGCAAAATTTAGGTGTCTCTCTCAAGAGTGGGCAGAGAGACCACGCCAGCCATATAATATTGCTCATCTAACTCTGGCTGGCAAACTTGATTCCCTTCTCGATAGATGCCTCGAGTTCAGGTTTCAGGGCTTTTAAGTTTTCTTTTTCATAGTCAGAGAGGGGTCCCAGCTCCAGAACCTCATCCACACCGTTCTTTCCAAGCCGCACCTGCAAAATGGGAAACGGATTTAGTACCGATGACCAATAAAGCAAGAATATCGTTTCCATTATCAACTAGCCCAACTGCCCAAGATACAAACATTATGCCGGCCAAATTATGTCCATGTGAATGACTTATCAGCCATTCATGTGGCATAATATTACTGACTGATTTCCAACAAAAAGGCAGCAGCTCAGTCCTCAGAAGTTGATATCATTCGAAAGTGGTGGCTTTTGTAACTTTTTTCAAGTAAAATGAGTCCGTTTGAGTTTACAATTCAACCAACACACTGCTTACACCCCCCCCCCCCCAAAAAAAAAAAAAATTTGATCACAGCATTAATAATCTAATCAACCATGAACAGCACTATTGCACTAACAAGCAACATAAGTTAGAAATCAAAGGTCAAAATAACTCATGACAAGTGTGGGACATATTAAGCAAAGATCTTTTTGCAAAAATCATCAAATGAGTTTGGGAATCTCACCTTAGAAGCAAAGAAAGGAAGCTCAGTGACTGTTGATTGAACATATGAACATTCCACTACATCTGGAACCCCATTAAGTCCCTTCAGGCAAGCATCGGCAAATAAGGCTCCAGCATAGCTACAATAAACGGCCAATTAGTTCAGAAAAAGAATTTCCTTTTATCTCTCCAATACAACAAAAATAACAGGTATATGTGATGGAGTTACAAAATCAGGAAACAACAAAAAGATTGGGAAAGAAAAGTGGGACATAATGCATATATTCTGGCCAAATGAAGTAAAAAATCTCATAGGATACAGATCCTAGAACCAGAATCCAAATTCTTGCATCCATTGACCCATGAAAAAGATTTATACAGACGTATTCCAAATGTATCCATCCATAGTAATTTACATCCAAAGTGATATGATCTGAGAGTTGAAACTGACAGAAATTCTGTCAATATTTTATGTACCAATATAGTCCCTTCACATTAATGTAAAATTTGAGTGGCCACAATTTCAAAGGAGGAATCTCATGGTGTTTGAGAAATAAACCTGAGTATTAATGTATCAACAGAAAATGCAAACGTGATGGGTATAAATCAAAACTTACGCCATTGACAATGTTGCAGATCCCTTTCCAGCCTTTGCTTCCACAACTTCTGTGCCTCCATCCTGAGTTCTCTTTGTAAGAGCCTTGATATCTTCATCTGAAAAATTTGCTTTGGGAGTGGCCTATCAAACATACAACTCTGAATTAGCCAAGTCCTCATCAACAAGACGAAAGTGAACTATATTTTACAGGAAAGCAAAACTTTTTTATGAGTAGGAAAACAATACTATATTATATTCAATGAGATACAGATCAATATGAGAGATCATGATAGATGCTAAGGGGCAAAAGATTTACTTGAGAAAATAGTGGGAGAATAGTTATACCAGCATGGCCACCAACAACTGGAACATTAACCTCTGCAAACAAATGCACAAAACTCAGTTCAACCTGAAAATTATCTACAATGACTTTTCCTTGAACATTGTGGCCCCTTTGCAAGTAGGGATAAAAATTGAAAGACAAGAAATTAAGAGCCAGAACTCAACTTAAATATCAAATATCATGTTTAAGACCCACTAGAAAATGAAATCATCAACTCATCCTAGCTTTATATAAGCATCTGAGCCTGTATAAGCATCTTGCCTTGTTCGATTGTGTTCTAATTCTTTACAAAGCCATAAAGAAATACACCGTAACTTTGTCATCCTTTCATTGATATGTATTATTTTAGCAACCAAACATAGAGTTACTACAAACTAAAAGGACTATTTCCAGTAGTAGGCCATTAGCATACCTGCAACATTCAGATTTGCCTTTCCAGCATAGAATGTCTTAGCCCTAACCACATCAAGGGTAGTCACGCCAAACAACCTCTTCTCATCATATGTTCCTGCTTTCTTGAAAACCTCAGCAGCAATAGGAACCGTTGAGTTCACAGGGTTGCTTATCATGTTAACTAGAGCCTGATCCCACAAAACATTCACCAAACAATTATGAAAAAGACATGTCATCAGAAGACCCACAACAGAGAAAACAATAAATAGAAAAAATTTACTATGCAGGATATTTCAATGCCTTCTAGAAGACATAAGGCGCCAGGATCTACATAATATTTACTCAGTGTTGCATTATAAAAAGCGTTGATTTTTTAAGAAGTTGAGTGCCAAATATGAACAGGTTTCCATCTCTTTTCAAAGACTCAATTGAAAGCAATTATTTTCAAATTCAAAACCAAAATTTGAAAAATAAATTGAAAAGAGCAGAGAATATATACAGAGACTCACGTTAGGGCAGTACTTTGCGATGGCAGTGCAGAGAGATTTGACGATGCCTGCATTAATATTGAAGAGATCGTCACGGGTCATACCAGGCTTTCTGGGGACACCGGCCGGGATGATAACAACATCTGATCCCTCCAAAGCTTTACCCAGCTGATCTTCACCCGCATACCCAGCCACCTAAAACAAAGGCACATACATAAACTCATTGAGATAGACCCAGTGCCATAGTGTATAAAGTATATATACTTATATACACACGGACCCTCCTGCAGCCACAGAGACTCCACCGGGAAGGCCATTTGGTCTTTTTTTTTCATACATTTTTTTTTATATCCTTAAACATTTAAAAAGAAAATTCACAACATCACTAAAAAAACATTTTCTTAATAATCAAGTTAAAAAAAAAAAAAAATCAATCGGTAGCCACCATTGGTGGCTTTCTCTGTTGAATAAGTATTATCACCAACAATCCAAAATTAAAAGGAGGTAGAAACCGAAAGAATCAAATAGTCAACTCTTTTCTCGTTCTTTTAAGGTTAACATGAAAAAATCGATAAAAGTCGAACAATCAACAATTTAAAAGTAAAAGAACATGAAGATAGTGAACAACTGAACTAATGGTTTTTCTCTTCCCTTCTGCGTGGCTAACAATAAGGAAAAATTAATTGAGTTGAACATAAAAAAGAAAGAAAGAAAATCGACAGAGGCAGATGTACATGGACACCTCCATGTATCCATCCTTCGACAAATACAGTGGCTCTACCGTTAATTCTCCCCACAACTGTCAATACCAGCCCAAGTTAGAATACAGTTTTACATGAAATACATGGGACGCCTATTCCCAAATACTCTCAAACACGAAAACACAAATGCAAAGTCTGATCAAATCTGAGACAAGGATGAGCCTCGGAAATGAAAACAAATATCATAGTCAAATTAACGACAAACACCGATGAAAGCCAGAGAGAGAGAGAGATAAGTGTGCGTGTAGACCTCGGATCTGGTGTTGATGTGGCTGACATCAGCGGCAACACCTGGGGTACCGGCAATATCGTAGAGGGCGAGCTTGGAGACGAGAGGGTTCATCTTCATTAGCAAAGCCAGGGGCTGCCCGATCCCGCCGGCGGCACCGAGGACGGCGACCTTGCGCTCCGGACCGGAGTCGACTGAGTAATTACGGCATGGGATGCGAGCAGAGGAGCTTGCGCTGCTTCTAGCTATGGCAGATTGTACGGATCTGAACATCGACGGCCTCATTTTTCACAGAGAGAGAGAGAGAGTTGAGAGTTGAGCTGAGGAAACGATGGTTTAGGAAAAGAATTACTCTTCGCGTCAGCCCTGTTTAGGAGCAGCCGGACGCACACAATACGTGGAGCTGATTAATGACAAAATTGTCCCTGACTTTCCGTTCCCTCTCTCAGCTCCAGCAAACATTTGATTTTTGTTTAGCTTTTGAGAAACAGAGCTCCAGTTCCCTCTTCTCTCCTTCTCGACGTTCGACTCAGTTCTCGTATACCAGCACTCTCAACCCACTCTCCCCCTCGTCTCGCACAAACTCTCCCTCCCGAATCTCCTCATCCTTTTGATTTTTGAAAAACTTTTGAGAAACTGGGCTCAAGTTCCCTCCTCTCTCCCGAACGTCTGTTCTCGACGTTCGACTCGATACTCAGTTCTCGTAGGCTGTATACCAGCACTCTCAGCCCACTCTCCCCCTCTTCGCATAAACTCCCCCTCCCGAATCTCCTCAGCCCTCGAATCCAAGCAACCACCGACGCGAAACCTCAGTCCACTGACGTGAAGCCATCCTCAGTCCACCAACGCGAATCCCTAAAATCTTTGGGAAGGTAAATAATCTGTGATTCTAGGGCTTGAGTAAAAATATTTTTTTTTCTCTATTTACTTCATTCTTTTTGGCTCCCTGTATTTGCTAGAAACTAATGGTGTGGGGCTGTAGATGTTGCCGATGTTGCCTCTTATGGCATACATTTCTTTTTTTTCTCTCTGTGACAACTGATGTTAAATTTTTTTTTTTCTCTTTTCAGGAGTTGCAAATGCTTCAGGAAGAATTCTAAATCTTGCTATCCAGGTTATAAGTTCAAGATCCTTCATCACATACGATTTTACTTATAAAAAAAAATAAGTTTGAGCATGTCCTGCTTTTATTTTATTTTAAGAAAATTGTTTTCATTTCCCTTTTTTTTAATCACCTTGTATATTGTTGTTCTTTTAACGCCGTAGAACATAAAATTTTTCAGTTTATGACTTTGATTCTGGTTGTGGCATCCTTGCCTTGATGTGTTTTTCCTCCCTAATTGTGAATTTGGTATGATTCTTTTGTTATCTTTGCTCTGTTTGATCTTCAGGATGATGAGGATCATGCATACAGAAAGATCAGATTGAGATCTGAAGGAGTTGGTTTGCAAGTTCATCCCAGAGATAATTGGCAAAGAGATTGAGAAGGCAACCTCGGGCATCTACCCTCTAGAAATCCTACATATGGAAGCTAGCATGTTAACTTGCCTGTTATGATCGTATGTGTAGGTTCATGGTGAGTATTCAGATGATGTTGGTGTCAAGGTGGAGAGGCCTGCAAATGAGACTATGGTGGAGGTGCCTGCTGAACCAGTTGGAGCCTGAATGCAGGATTATGAAGTTGCCATCTAGCTTTTGCTATTTTTCTTTTTTTGGCATGAGAATTGTGTTGCTCGGTTCTTTTTATTATGAACGTAGTTCTGCGTATTTGTCATTAACAAACAATTTTGGTTCGTTCAATCAAAGTGGACAACTTCTTGTTTTCATCCGAAATGTTTGTTTTAAGAAAGATGCTATATATTACACCTTTTATCTCACTCTTACACGATGGTTTGTCAATATTTATTAATCCTTGAATTTGTTGTTTAAAAATGTAAGAATTGAGCTCTATGATAGTTATTCTATTTCTCGATATATATCCTCCTTTTCTGGGTCACCGTTTTAAATTCAATCAGTTCATTATGATAGGAGAACTGCTTGCAATCTATATAAATCAAAAATATTCCAACCTTAAATAATTTCCTAGAGAAGTATAGCAGCATAATTAGAATGTAGAAAATTATCCTTACATTGAACAAACTTACAATATTGTTCTACATATAAGAAAATCATGATCTTCTCTCTCTCAACGTCAATACGAAGATGGGTGCATTCTTTGCAACCACATAGGGTGCTAAAGTCATTAACTAAATTATAAATATGTTGCTAATTACACCTCCAAAAAATCTCCATCATTAAAACAACACAATCTCCACACCACTGCACCACAAAATCTCTATCATTACAAAATCCTCCACAAAATATCCAAAAACTCATCCATCATTATAGCACATCAAGATGCTCATCCACTTGAAATAAAACAAAAATAATTTAACCTTTCAATTATGTAGGCTTCAACATACACTAGAGAAAAAATAGGCTTCAAGCTTCTTTGTTGTAGCAAGCAACTTCTTCTCATCAATGAACGACAACTTGACAACATCCTGTTGTTATGGTCATCAAATTTTTGTATTTTTCTGGAGAGCACTTGAATGTAACATGAAAGTAACAGGCTTACACACCACCACAGCAGCAAAAGAAAAATAACTCAATAAATTAATCCCATAAAAAGAAGGAAAAAAAAAAACTGCTGCTGGAAGTGTTCCCTGAGCTGATCAAAGGGTTTAAAAGGCTTCCAAAAGAAAAAAATAATTTCTAAATCAGTAAGATCTTTGAGATCAGAAGCAAAAGGAGCATAGTGGTAGGGATAAAACCTGAGAGAGGCAGTAGATAGATGCAAATTCGAAAATCAATGGTGTTAATCAAAGTTACACGAAGTTGAACCTTAATCGGTCATTAATAAAGATAAATTTATTGAGCAGTTAGTGCAAGATTGTTACAAACTTATAGAGAAAATATGACTTCTCATCATTAACTGCAAAGCTATCGAGAGCAGCTTTAGAAGGGAATCAACACAAGAAATTAATGGCGGAAAGCATATGCAAGCGATTGTCCATCCCAACAAAAAACAAAAATAGCATTATTTGGGAGTTCACTTGAAACAGGCAAAAAAAGAGCTCAAATAGCACCAGAGTTCAAAATATTCTGATTACAAAAGTAGTGAAAGAATTAACGCTTGTTATGAAATCAAGCAAAGAAAAATTCTAAACCTCAAGCCCAAAAGGGTTAAGGAAGCGTCTGAACTCTACATGCTGGAAAAGAAAAAAGAGGAACTCACAAGTAAATGATGAAAACAGAGAACTTCAAATGACATTTTTTTATGAGTAGCAAAAAAATAACATTTTTCTCAAAGAGAGAGGAGGGCAACACGTACATTTCCCCCAACACAAAAAATTAGCGCCTGAAACTGGAGGACAACACGATTAGGACTAAAAAATAATGCATCACAAATGATACAATGATTCTGAGAATCCGTATTTCATATCCTAGCATCTGGCTTCCTCTCATTTTTTCTACATTTAGCGACACACGAAAAGAGTTCACCAAGATAAACTTAAGAGCCATTAGGAAAAGATTTACCCACACGGTTGAGAATAAAAAAGAAACTGAAGTCCTATATGATGCAAAGAAAATAAATTGCTAAACACCAGGGATGGTCATCTACATTTCCTTTCTCTCAGTGTCTATATAATCTGGGAAGAAGAAACGAATACTCAAGTTCTCACTTTTCTATTCCTCGGTGTCTGAGCAACAAACACAGAAGAGCAAACTACCACTCGAAATGTAAGATACCAATGGCAAAAAGATCAAAAGATGTATCCAAGATCTAAAAGTACCTCAGCAGGGAGATATTCAAGAACCGCGACGAGGTAGATCGAAGCACCAGAGCCTGTCCTCTGAGCGTCGTGACCCTTCTTCAAATACCGAGCAATCCGACCCACGGGGAATTGAAGCCCAACCCTGATAGACTTCGGACCGACTTCTTCCTGTCTCCACCTCTTCTACCTCCCGCTCCCCTCGTCGTCTTCGCGGCCTCCATCGTTAAGGGAATCGAAATGTTCTTTGAAAATAATTGAAACAAAATGCCTTGGAGAGTGAAACTTTCGGAGCGCTAGTTTTGAATTTGGGAGTAGTGTGGAATGGAGAGGGCGGCAGCATTCAAACTGATGAAACGCACGTTTTGATTTTTTTTTTTAAGTAACACGTAAGGTGTGCTACAGATCAGCCGTGAACAGTGGCTGATCCGTAGCAAAACTCTTAGGAAAATGGTGTGGGCCTTCACTATTTGAGTCTCTAGAGCCTAGAGGAGTCCGTCCTCGAGCTCTTTTTTTATTTTTTTTAAATAGTAAATACATAAATAAAGATGGTAGGATACAACAAATAGACCATTTTTTATAACATTGCTTAATAAGATATTAACTTTTAAAAAAAAATTCAACATAAATAATTTCACAAGTACAAAACATATCTCTTCGTCCATACCATAATTTTTAGTTTGGTCGGCACATCTATATTATGATCAAAGTTAGACCCCTAAGCAAAGCTTGGTCGCGATTCGCGAACATGTATTTTTTGGCAAGGGAAAAAATAATAAATAAATGTGCTCTTCTCAGTTCAGTGAAATGAATATAAATAAAAGTTAAAAATTAAATAAAATATTATTTTTTAATAATATTATTATTTTTTAAAAAAATTAAATTATTTATTATATTTTAGTTAAAATTTTAAAAAATTTATAATAATAAAATGATATGAAATGAAATACTTCTAAATCAAACGAGACTTAATACCATTTTTTTTTAGTTTCAATTACATAGTATAATTGATGAGGTTAACTTTAAATAAAGTCTATATCTATAACTTGAAATATGTAATATCAACGTATATGATTAAGGTATCGTTGGTATATGATTAAGGTGTCGTTTGGACAGTATGTTGAGATAAAAAATAAATAAAATATTATTAAAATATAATTTTTAATTTTATTATTATTTTAAAATTTGAAAAAAATTTATTTATTTATTATATTTTGTGTAAAAAAATTTTAAAAAAAATTATAATGATAAAATAAGAGATAAAATAAAACACTTTTTTACTATCTCAAGTAATATGAGACAGAATAAAGAATCAGATTTTTCAATTTGAAGGGGAAGAAACCCGCGCATTCGGATTCTGAAGTTTAAGGAATAAACAGGCTTCCCTCTTTCCCTGAGCTCTAATGACAAGCTTTAAAAAGAGATGGAGAACATTTATAGTAACAATAAAAGCAACATCCGCCATTACTGATGTCTTTCTTATTATTTATTAGCAAAAAGGGTAGAATTACTAATGGGGACTTTACCACCAAGTTGCCGCTATATTTTACCATTCAATCTTTAAGAGCTAAAACACTCATCATAACCATCCGCACGGTGGCCAGTCTCCAACACGTTCATATGCAATCTTGAAGATGGAACTTCAACAATGATTATTTGCGCAAAGTGGGCAATCTCCAACTCGTTCATAAGCACGACCAGGAGGAGGCTCTCTAAGCAGTCCAAGACTCCAATGGCAGCTATATGCACAGGTTTCTTGTGCACCTACAGAAGCTCCCAGTCGGAATCGCATTCCTGGTTTGCTTGCAAATTGTTCACATCCAAGGGATTGGCAGGGATAGATTCCGATCTGTTTTTGCTAGAGCCCATATCGTCCTCTCCATGCCAAAAAGCTAGCAGTTCATATTCCTGTGCCACTCTCTTTTTTGAAGCAAATGCATCTTGAATCATTTTCTGTTTTTTTTTTTTTTTTTTTTTTNAAGAAAAAAAAAAAAGAATCCGCTCCGAACTATCACGATGAAATTTTAAAAAAAGAAAAAAATAAGACGAGAGAAGAGAGTACCCGGAATGATCTGAGCTTGTGTGTTCGGCGAGAGAGAGTATAAAGTTCACTAGGCTCTACGATGACACAGCTTTTATCGAGACTCAACTCGTCACGCAATTCAATGGTTTCCATGCCCGGATCATTAATATCACTGTTCATGTCATATGAATGTCCTGTAAAACTTTTATTAGTATAATTGTTCAGTTGACACCAAAACACATGATAGATGCAGGGATCATCAACTATAATTCCCATATTTAGGGGTGAGCAAACGGGCCGGATTTTTTTCCGGCCCGGTCCTGAAAAAATCCGGTCCGGTGACCGGTTTTTAAAACCCGGGTGTTCCCGGGCCGGGTACCCGGGTTTTTTTTAAACCTAAACCCAGGCCAAAACGGCGTCATTTTGGCCATGGGTAAATATTTTTTCTTCCGAGTCCCGCCGCCCTCCCCCTAGATCTGATTCTCTCTCTCTCTCTCTCTCTCTCTCAACGAATCCGATTACCCCAGAAACCCTTCATCGCCGTCGCCGTCATCCCTTCGTCGCCGTCGCAGTCATCCATTCCTAGGTTAGTTTTTGATTTGTTTAGTGGGTTTTTTGGGTGCGGTTTGTTTAGTGGGTTTTTTGGTGTACTTTAGTTTATGGTGTGGTTTGTTTAGTAGGTTTTTTTGGTGTGGTTTCTGTTTTGGGTGTGATTTGTTAGTTTTTGATTTGGGTATTTGTGTTTTTTTTTTCCTCCTAATCCGTTGTTTGGGTCTTCTATATTTGGGTGTTTATGTTTTACAACTCTGAGACAGCTTTTGGTTTTATATTAGTTAGTGATTAAGTGAGATGCCGCAAGGGTTGGTTTTTTAACTTAGTTTTTAATTTGTATATTGGGTTGGCTTGGCAAGCTTGGTAATGTTCGATCCACATACTAATGGGTGCCTGAATGCAAATTCATAATACTCAATCGTGTCATATTAGAAGATGTTGTGAGGATGATATCTCTCTTTAATACAAGTTATGGAGTGGAAAATTTTACACGGGTATGGAGTGTAAAATTCATTATATATTGATGAGTTTGGTACAAATTCCCTGAAGACCCAACCTGAAGACCCAAAAGATTAATTTATAATGAGTGCATGTTATGAGAAAAATGAGTGCATATGACGAGTTATTTATAATGAGAATAACTTTTGTGACGAAATAGATTCATATATATTGGCAGGAAATAGTCATATTTGTAATATATATTCATTCTTGAAACCCATACCCCACTAGTATCCACAAGGATTAGCTAGGATCAGCTTAGAGATGATGCTATCTATATATAAATATATATATATACTCTCACCACAAGAAAAAAATAAAAAGATTTGTAAGGTTGGGAAGTTCAAAACCCAGATATTCTTCCCATATCTCAGCCACCACAAATTAATCAAACTTTAATTAAAGGTTTAGAGGAGCGCCAAAGAATATCAAAATGGCTTCTTGGCATGTACTCATGAGTCTGATTCATGAAGATTTGGCAGATAAGTTAATTTAAGCATCCCAGCTACTTTTTATAAGTTTTTAATATAATTAATAATTAGTGGCTGAGGCTCTAAATAATTTCTTTTATTAATAAACTGTGGGTCAGATGACAGATACAGTACTGAGGTCTACCTGGGAAGGCTCAACCTTATTTGGCTAGACTCCTCATGCATACACATTTGTTTTTACATGTTTTTTCTTTTGGCTCTGCATGATCTATCTGCATGCATCATCAAGTGCTGCATGCATATTAGAGAAAACCTTGAAAACTTGAAGCGTGTCCTTTTGTGGAAAACCTTGAAAACTTGAATTCCTGATGACGTTGAGCTGAAATTGGGAATTCGTTTATTAATATGTTTGTTTTACCTTCTGTTGTTTCTATAGATCTAGAGTGATGAATGTGCTTGAATACAAGACTAGTTCTTTTTAGTACCCCTTAAATTGGAAGAAAGATGTAATCTATAATAAAAATTCTATTTAGTATGTCAGCTTTCACAATTTGTTTTGTTCTCGTACAATATGAAGAAATACACATTTGCATGTGCCATTCTCTGCTAGTTGCTGAGTTGTGATGGACCCAAAACCTGATCCGTTAGATCAATTATGCATTTGTTTGTTTTTGGACTCTTTGATAGTGGCCAAATGATTGGCACTTCGAAGGTTTAATTTGTACACATTCTTCCCCATCGAAGTTTATAGACTCGAAAGCCGAATAACCAAGCAAAACCCGAGAGGAGCTCGATCGAGCTAAAGTACTAGGGTTCCTCCCCCCGCTACGCTCGATAAAAATATCTATCTGCACAGCCGCCGCGCTTCTCCTTTCTCGATTGATTGGAGTGGTAGAGATGGAGGAGATTGGAGAGATGGAAAAGCCGATATTTAGAGACATTAGGCGTTATTTCTGTGATTTTTGCGGCATCTGCAGGTCCAAGAAGTCCCTTATTACCTCTCACATCCTCGCTCATCACAAGGTCTTCCCTCTTTCACTCTCTCGCTAATACGTGCTTATTTATGTTTTTCGTTTCGTACTTAGTTTTTGTTCTCCTGTGGTTCAGGGAGAGATGGGAGAGATTGAAGTTGATGGGGAAGAGAAAATCAAGGGAAATAAATCTAATGCTTGCTCAGAATGTGGTGCAGCTTTTAGTAAACCTGCGTATCTGAAGCAACACATGCAAAGTCATTCACTTGAGGTATTTTTGGAATATTTTCCTTTTTTTTAATGCTATTTTTCTCGTTGTGGTTCAATTAACCTATTCTCGCTTTAGATTTGCTTGCTCGAATTTATTCTGTGGTGGGTTTGGTTTGGTTGGTTATATGAGCTTAAGTGATTCGGGAATCTCTCGCTGGCCGAATAACCATTTTTGTAATTGATCGTTTGGTATTCTTTGCAGGAGCTCTTCATGTATATCGTATTAATTTAATGGATAAAATATTTAATCGGCATGATTTTTGTGTGTGTGTGTGTGTGATGATGTTTTCCATGAGTTGGATGACCTTATGAGAGTACGATCTTGTCCAAATGTTTCTCAAAAAACAATTTCTCTTATCTTCTTTTTCTATTTTGGGTAGAGAACTCAATTCATTTGAATATTTCACTAATCAGTAGGCGGAAATAACCTCAAGTGTCAAAATATGGGTTTTATGAGTGGTGGGGTGGAACGTCTGAAGACGCTGCTGAGATGCTACTGCTTTCTTTCTTAACTATCAATTTCTTCTATGGCCGTCTGCACCTTGTTAATAGCATATATTTAGTTTCCATGTCAATTAAAGATGCATTATTTTGCAGGAATAGTTACTTATATGTTAAAGTGTGAAGCATTGGATCCCATACAAAGAACTCCAAAATGTGTGAGGCTTCATCTTCTGACTTGAGTGGACTAGTATCAGGTGGGAGACCTCCTGAGAAGCTCCTTCAAGCGAGCCTCATTCACACGGTGTTTTCAAGTTGAGGTTTGAAGGCTTCTTGTTCATGTACATCTAGATATATTGGTCAGTTATCCTCGAGCTCTTAACAAATGTATGGTACTTTTGATTTGGGTGCAGAGGCCGTATATGTGTCCAGTTGATGATTGCCATTCCAGTTACAGACGAAAGGACCACTTGACTCGTCATCTTCTTCAGCACCAAGGTAAACTATTTAAGTGTCCAATCGAGAGATGCAGCCTTGAATTTTCATTCCAAGGCAACATGAAAAGGCACATGAAAGAATTCCATCGCGAGGATTGCTCTTCCCCTCATGCTGAATGCCAGAAGCAGTATATCTGCCAGGAAATTGGTTGTGGAAAGGTTTTCAGATTTGCGTCAAAGCTGCAAAAGCATGAGGACTCCCATGGCAAGTTGCCCTGCTTTCCAGATTCGAACTCCTTTAAATGTGTCTGGATATTTCCCCATTGCTTTTTGTATGGCAGTGTGGATTATCTTTTTAAAATGAGAAAACAATTAGTCTGGATATTTCCCCATTGCTTTTTGTATGGCAGTTTGGATTATTTTCTTTAAATGAGAAAATAATTAGTCTTACTTGATTTTTAGATATTCGTTCACATGATGGCAATCTCTGATGTATGCCTTTACTGCTGCAGTTAAACTAGACTCGGTGGAGGCATTCTGCTCTGAGCCTGGTTGTATGAATTATTTTGCAAACGATAAATGCCTTAAGGCCCACATCCAGTCCTGCCATCGACATATTACTTGTGAGATATGTGGCACCAGGCAGCTGAGAAAGAACTTTAAGCGACACCAGCGAACACATGAATCCGCAGGTTCGTTGGAGAGAATCAAATGCAATTACAAGGGTTGTCTTCAAACATTTTCAAATGTAAGCAGCCACACCATTGAGATTTTCCATTATAAGTTCATTTTCTAGCTTTTGAATTAATAGATATGGAGTATTATATGGCTTTTTATTGATTTTTTTTTCTCACGTATTTTTATATTTGCAGAAATCAAATCTCCGTCAGCACATGAAGGCCGTGCACCTTGAACTTAAACCTTTTGCTTGTAGCTTTTCTGGTTGTGGCATGAGGTTCGCACATAAGCATGTTAGAGATAATCATGAAAAGACAGGAAACCATGTTTATACACTTGTAAGTATGTTGTGCTTTCATCTAGATAGACATCCTTTTGCGACATGCTTTGAAAATAACATTTATGGTCGGGATTGTTACTGTTTCTGGTTCAGGGGGATTTTGAAGAATCAGACGAGAGATATCAATCCAGGCCTAAGGGTGGGCGAAAGAGGAAGTACCCAACGTGAAATGCTGATTCGGAAAGGGTTACCCACCGAGTCAATCGGAAGAGGGATCTGACTACCTTCTTGGTTGCTCGCTCAGACGACTGAGGATTAGCAATGAGTCGGGCACTTTTCACACGATGTGGATTGGATTCTACCACTATAAATATATAGGGGTTTGGTATATATCAAGCTCGTTGGAATGATTGTATAGTTTTTTGCATCTTTGTATAATGAGGTTCGTTCCATCAAATACTGCAAGTTAGTGTGTCCTATAGGTTCTCCAATGCTCTTCATTCACACCATTATTACTAAATTAGTGTAGATATACCTTTGTTTGTTGTCCGAACCTTTCAATTTTTTTTTTATTTATTATAAATTTTGTTCCTTTTGGACCGGGGGTTTCGGTAGGCAACTAGTTAAGAGTTTTGACGAGAACTTGTTCATGGAGGATTTTTGATGTTGGGCTTAAGATAAATTTAAGAATAGAAATAATGTTGCATATAAATTATTTTGTTATAAAACTAATGAAAAGAGAGAGAGCAAAAAAGAGAGATCTTGAATATGAGAGAAATGTTTTCTCTTATTTCTTGGTGCTTAACACAAATGAGGACTCCCTCTATTTATAGGGATCTCTTGGTACAAAGAATGGTTATGATTGTTACACTTGTCATCAATCCAATGGTAAAGAGTACAAAGGAGGTTAGGTGTACCTAAAATCACCATTGGGGGGTAAGTGTACCTAAAATCACCATTGATGGCTAAATGTGGTCATACAATACAATTTGAATTTGGTTTCTAACACATTTTCCATTTTTGGAGGGGTTGTTGGAACTTGGAGGTGTAAAATTACATGCTCTAAAATTATGGAAAAATCTATTTATTATTTGTTTGATAATCTTTTTAACATTTCTTGATGAGGTATTAATGGATTGTTTGGATTTAAAAAGTGTTTAATCTCAGTTTATCTGATGATTATAATTTTTTAAGATTCTCACATACAATATCATAAATAATTTAATTTTTTATAACTTTTTAAAATTTTAAAATAATGATAATATTAAAAAATAAGATTTATTTAATTTTAACTTTTATTTAAAATTATCTTATCTTATTTTTGAATTCAAATAAGTCTTTAATGATGTCTGTAAATAAAATATAATAAATAATTTATGCTCATTTAATATTATATTATTATGAAATGATTAGAGAATAATAATAAAATAGATGATGATAATCAATGAATCATTATTCTAAAAAGTGTTATAAACCAAGTTCAAATTGTATTGTATGACCACATTTAGCCATCAATGGTAATCTTAGGTACACCTACCCCCAATAGTAATCTTAGGTACACCTACCCCCAATAGTAATCTTAGGTACACCTACCCCCCAATAGTGATTTTAGGTACACCTAACCTCCTTTGTACTCTTTACCATTGGATTGATGACAAGTGTAACAATCCTAACCATCCTTTGTACCAAGAAATCCCTATAAATAGAGGGAGTCCTCATTTGTGTAAGACCCCAAGAAATAAGAGAAAACAAAGTTCTCTAAACATCTCTCTCTCTTTTGCTCTCTATCTTTTCATTAGTTTCATAACACGTGCTCAAGAAGATCGACTCCAAAGGTAGCAGTTCAGTTGAGAAAAATGTCTTTTTTTAAAAAAAAAAAATAAGAAAAAGGCCTGTAAGTATTTTAGCCTATGTTCTTCTTGGGAGAGTAAGGTGTCGGTCTTGAAATTTGATCATGGCTAGATGACTTTTGACCGCATATTCTTCTTTGGAGGCTCCCATGGCGGACTCAAACTTAAAGAGAGAAAAAGTTGTGTGTGAGAGAGAGAGAGACGCGTTAAAAAGAAAATAAAAGAAGTTTATTTTTATATATTTTTTTATTTCTGCCGTACATCCGTTTACATCGCGATTGTATACGCCGACTGCACCTAGCAGTTTTGTTATTTCAAATTCTCCCATGCTAGACATCAAGATCAACAACTAGCTATTCTCGTTCACCATTCCTAACTTTACTGGAGCATATAAGCACCGTTCCTTCATTTTCATCAATTTTTCTACAACACCAATCGAAGCTCATTTTCTTCAAACTCCAAACACACAACCGATTTTCGATGGGAGATACTGTTTGAATCAATGTGCCAAATCTCTTGGAGAAAACATGTTACTTGTCAACTTGTTCTATGGAGTTCTGGCATCGTTGGGTCTCTGGAAAAAGGAGGTAAAAATCTTATTCCTTGGTCTTGATAATGCCGGGAAAACTATCTTGCTCACATGCTAAAAGATTAGGCGCTCCAAGTGAGGCATCTGGGTCGAGTACGAAGGAGTGATTGAGGTCATGACTGTGGGAGGAATGATTGATGATTTGGCCTATCTGTTGTTCTGCGACTGTGAATAGAATGGATCGGCGAGTTGGGGATGAGAGGCTAGGTTCTCATCCGATCATGGGACTTGGGCGGCTAAGATTTGAGAATTGAAGATAAGGATGTTTTTATAGTCGGATGAGTTGATATCCAAAACACAAACCGTTACTAGTAACGTGTTGGAGACCCGATCAGATACAAACTGATCAAAGTCAAGTTGGATCATTTTAATTGGGTCCAACTTTTTCTCAGGTTAAATGCACAGCCCTAAGTACTAGACTAGACTAGGAATATCATCGTCGGCTAGTACTTCAATCGTTGTTCACCAATTCATGGCATCAGTACACACACATATGTATATATTGGGTGTTATCTAAGGCATGTATTTGATGCGATGTTTGTGATTTATTTGACATGATCATGATTCAATTATTAAGAGCTGAATGTAGAGCCCAAAGTACTGTACACAATTCGTGTCTGTCATATGCATTATTCTCACAGTATATGTGTATATATACACACACACACACACACTCTGGCTGGCAATCTGTACGTGTCAATATGTGGTTTGTTTGACATTTAAATTCCTAAGAGTTGTTTGAAGATTAGCTAAAATTAGTCTTCACAAGGAATGCTAGCTGTGAAGGATCAGGAATGGGAATAACAACAGTGCCCCCAAGTTGTCCCTCTCCCAAACCCTACCCATGTTCACCAAAGATTACAACTCCTCTCAGCCGCCGTACATAGAGGTTCAATGCAGTGACGTTAGACTACTCCTGAGGCCAAAATCTTTGCACAGAACTTCCGTGAGCATGCAAATGGGAATGGCTTGCCAGAATATGGGACGTTCGAGGAATGGGTTAAGGTTGATGTGAACTTGAGGTTGAAGAGTGAAATCAGAGAGGTTAGAGGGTGAGCTTGACCAAATGAGAGGCTTAATGAAGAAGCTTCAAGGTGTATGGTTGATAGAGGTGGAAGTGCAATTAGGGTCAACTCGGAAGTTGGTTCAAATTCGAAGCCTTTTGGTGGTTTGGCTGTTTCTATGGCGTAGAATAATGAGCAATGGATTGGTGATGCTGTGGAGAAAGAGAAGAGAGCGACCAAGGCGAATTAGTATTATCAGAATTCGGGTTTCACTTCAGGGAATGAGGGCAAATTAACCTATTGGAGGGAAGAGGGATCATGATGGGGTGATCAATGAGTGATAAATGATAATGTGGGTGGATCAAGTAGTTTCAACATCTGGTAATATGAGGTGATCTTAGATCATTTATGAATAGTAATGACGAAGTGGTAAAATATATATATTAAATAATAGTGAATAGTAATAAAAATAATGAAAAGTAATGATAAAATATTGAATAATAATAAAGTGATCTCAGCTTGTAAATACTAAATGGTATGCTATTTTGCTCTAAATTTTAGAGTGACAGTTTCTTTCCAGTGTTAAAAATATAATACAAGTAATTAACTTTATTTTTTTTTCATCAATTTAAATTTTCATGTGGTTGGTGATTTTACATAACATCATAAAAGAGATCATGAATTCGAATTGTAACTCTACATTGTATCTCATTTAATTAAATATTACATATATATATATATATATAATACACGTCAGCTTAATAGTATGAGCTCCAATGAATTCAAAGGATGAAGTTGAGGTAGGAAGCATTATCTTTTTTCTATGCATATACGATTATTGTAGCTATTGAAACTCGGGTCGCCTGTTATTCATAACTCTATATAGAACATGTACATAACCCAACAGGCCACACGGCCCAGTGCTGCTGTAACTAGGTCGGAACAATTAATAATAATAATAATTATTATTATTATTATTATTATTATTGAGCGGAAGTTTTAAAAAAGATGGCAGATGCAAGTCGACATTCTTGAGAAACTGATTTTGTTATAGCATATAATGTCCGGTGTATGAGAACCATTGAAGGTGCTTTTGCTTTACAGCTAGCTGAGATATGAAATGCCAGCTTCTGTTCGGAATATTTAAAGTTGTATGACTATGACCTTCATGAACTTGGTGGTTCCTTCATTTTGTATGATAACGTACATTAGATGTATGTTATAATGAACAGGAAACCTTTTTTTTGTAGCAAATGTTTATTGCCACAAGACGAGTATGAGGCTAAGAGCCACCAAATTGGTCGGTGGAATGTGTTTCCATATTTTACACTACGCTTAAAATACCTTATGTTTTTAGGTTTTCTTCAATTTTTCTGGATTAAACAGTTCTTACAATTCGGAGAGATACGTATGAATGCCACTTTATTAAATACAATGGTAAGTCTACCTATTGTATCCGATTTGAGTTCTCTAAAGCTTTTATTAGAACTTTAGGATCTAGAGTGAGATAGAAATAGATACATAAAATAAATCTTATAATGTTTATTGAATAATTATTAATGTTATAGAACTTGTTTATGTATATTTCTCTCGCATTCTATATCTTAGGATCTGAATTCTAAAAAGTCAAATCTTATCCTTTTCCAAATTACAGAGAGTATTTGTATCGGAAAATTCATCAAGCTGGTACCTGACAGATTTGCAATTTAAATACCACCTCGTGAGTGAGAGTCAATGACAGATTTCTGTTAGCAACTAAAGGCTAAGGTTTTTGGTATACACTCGTTCGAATGGATCTACGAGATGTCCAGTAGACAATAACAGGATAAATAACGTTACATATAGTCATAAAATACATAAATGCCATTAGTCACTTTAAAGAAGAGTAAAGTCTATTGTTAAAAAATTATTATTATTTTCATAAATTCCGTATTTATTCACTTTTTTCAAAGTAATTGTTCGACACTTACATACTCACAACTACAATTATCATGTCTCTTCAAATTACTCCGTTATCCAACTGATACAAGATAATCTCCAAAGATGGAAGCCACGGGGCTACGATAGTTCCCAGAACTTGCTTGTTTTTCACTAGTTACAGGCCAGTGCCAGTACCAGTTCCAACATACTCCGGAAACCAAATATGTTAATAATCGACAGCAGATAAATCACTGCGAATGACAGAATGATATGATAAAATGATTTGGATGAAATAAATCACGCCCAACTAATCGCATAAAGTTCAAAGCTATCTCTCCCTTAACATGCCACTGGGAATTATTGCGGAATCTTTGCTTTATAAAATGCCTGGCATAAAAGCAAGGCCGGTGCCACTTGGAGCAACAAATACAACATTGGTAACGAAAATGAAAGGGCAAAATTTAGGTGTCTCTCTCAAGAGTGGGCAGAGAGACCACGCCAGCCATATAATATTGCTCATCTAACTCTGGCTGGCAAACTTGATTCCCTTCTCGATAGATGCCTCGAGTTCAGGTTTCAGGGCTTTTAAGTTTTCTTTTTCATAGTCAGAGAGGGGTCCCAGCTCCAGAACCTCATCCACACCGTTCTTTCCAAGCCGCACCTGCAAAATGGGAAACGGATTTAGTACCGATGACCAATAAAGCAAGAATATCGTTTCCATTATCAACTAGCCCAACTGCCCAAGATACAAACATTATGCCGGCCAAATTATGTCCATGTGAATGACTTATCAGCCATTCATGTGGCATAATATTACTGACTGATTTCCAACAAAAAGGCAGCAGCTCAGTCCTCAGAAGTTGATATCATTCGAAAGTGGTGGCTTTTGTAACTTTTTTCAAGTAAAATGAGTCCGTTTGAGTTTACAATTCAACCAACACACTTCCCCCCCCCCCCCCCCCCCTAAAAAAAAAAAAAAAAAATTTGATCACAGCATTAATAATCTAATCAACCATGAACAGCACTATTGCACTAACAAGCAACATAAGTTAGAAATCAAAGGTCAAAATAACTCATGACAAGTGTGGGACATATTAAGCAAAGATCTTTTTGCAAAAATCATCAAATGAGTTTGGGAATCTCACCTTAGAAGCAAAGAAAGGAAGCTCAGTGACTGTTGATTGAACATATGAACATTCCACTACATCTGGAACCCCATTAAGTCCCTTCAGGCAAGCATCGGCAAATAAGGCTCCAGCATAGCTACAATAAACGGCCAATTAGTTCAGAAAAAGAATTTCCTTTTATCTCTCCAATACAACAAAAATAACAGGTATATGTGATGGAGTTACAAAATCAGGAAACAACAAAAAGATTGGGAAAGAAAAGTGGGACATAATGCATATATTCTGGCCAAATGAAGTAAAAAATCTCATAGGATACAGATCCTAGAACCAGAATCCAAATTCTTGCATCCATTGACCCATGAAAAAGATTTATACAGACGTATTCCAAATGTATCCATCCATAGTAATTTACATCCAAAGTGATATGATCTGAGAGTTGAAACTGACAGAAATTCTGTCAATATTTTATGTACCAATATAGTCCCTTCACATTAATGTAAAATTTCGAGTGGCCACAATTTCAAAGGAGGAATCTCATGGTGTTTGAGAAATAAACCTGAGTATTAATGTATCAACAGAAAATGCAAACGTGATGGGTATAAATCAAAACTTACGCCATTGACAATGTTGCAGATCCCTTTCCAGCCTTTGCTTCCACAACTTCTGTGCCTCCATCCTGAGTTCTCTTTGTAAGAGCCTTGATATCTTCATCTGAAAAATTTGCTTTGGGAGTGGCCTATCAAACATACAACTCTGAATTAGCCAAGTCCTCATCAACAAGACGAAAGTGAACTATATTTTACAGGAAAGCAAAACTTTTTTATGAGTAGGAAAACAATACTATATTATATTCAATGAGATACAGATCAATATGAGAGATCATGATAGATGCTAAGGGGCAAAAGATTTACTTGAGAAAATAGTGGGAGAATAGTTATACCAGCATGGCCACCAACAACTGGAACATTAACCTCTGCAAACAAATGCACAAAACTCAGTTCAACCTGAAAATTATCTACAATGACTTTTCCTTGAACATTGTGGCCCCTTTGCAAGTAGGGATAAAAATTGAAAGACAAGAAATTAAGAGCCAGAACTCAACTTAAATATCAAATATCATGTTTAAGACCCACTAGAAAATGAAATCATCAACTCATCCTAGCTTTATATAAGCATCTGAGCCTGTATAAGCATCTTGCCTTGTTCGATTGTGTTCTAATTCTTTACAAAGCCATAAAGAAATACACCGTAACTTTGTCATCCTTTCATTGATATGTATTATTTTAGCAACCAAACATAGAGTTACTACAAACTAAAAGGACTATTTCCAGTAGTAGGCCATTAGCATACCTGCAACATTCAGATTTGCCTTTCCAGCATAGAATGTCTTAGCCCTAACCACATCAAGGGTAGTCACGCCAAACAACCTCTTCTCATCATATGTTCCTGCTTTCTTGAAAACCTCAGCAGCAATAGGAACCGTTGAGTTCACAGGGTTGCTTATCATGTTAACTAGAGCCTGATCCCACAAAACATTCACCAAACAATTATGAAAAAGACATGTCATCAGAAGACCCACAACAGAGAAAACAATAAATAGAAAAAATTTACTATGCAGGATATTTCAATGCCTTCTAGAAGACATAAGGCGCCAGGATCTACATAATATTTACTCAGTGTTGCATTATAAAAAGCGTTGATTTTTTAAGAAGTTGAGTGCCAAATATGAACAGGTTTCCATCTCTTTTCAAAGACTCAATTGAAAGCAATTATTTTCAAATTCAAAACCAAAATTTGAAAAATAAATTGAAAAGAGCAGAGAATATATACAGAGACTCACGTTAGGGCAGTACTTTGCGATGGCAGTGCAGAGAGATTTGACGATGCCTGCATTAATATTGAAGAGATCGTCACGGGTCATACCAGGCTTTCTGGGGACACCGGCCGGGATGATAACAACATCTGATCCCTCCAAAGCTTTACCCAGCTGATCTTCACCCGCATACCCAGCCACCTAAAACAAAGGCACATACATAAACTCATTGAGATAGACCCAGTGCCATAGTGTATAAAGTATATATACTTATATACACACGGACCCTCCTGCAGCCACAGAGACTCCACCGGGAAGGCCATTTGGTCTTTTTTTTTCATACATTTTTTTTTATATCCTTAAACATTTAAAAAGAAAATTCACAACATCACTAAAAAAACATTTTCTTAATAATCAAGTTAAAAAAAAAAAAAAATCAATCGGTAGCCACCATTGGTGGCTTTCTCTGTTGAATAAGTATTATCACCAACAATCCAAAATTAAAAGGAGGTAGAAACCGAAAGAATCAAATAGTCAACTCTTTTCTCGTTCTTTTAAGGTTAACATGAAAAAATCGATAAAAGTCGAACAATCAACAATTTAAAAGTAAAAGAACATGAAGATAGTGAACAACTGAACTAATGGTTTTTCTCTTCCCTTCTGCGTGGCTAACAATAAGGAAAAATTAATTGAGTTGAACATAAAAAAGAAAGAAAGAAAATCGACAGAGGCAGATGTACATGGACACCTCCATGTATCCATCCTTCGACAAATACAGTGGCTCTACCGTTAATTCTCCCCACAACTGTCAATACCAGCCCAAGTTAGAATACAGTTTTACATGAAATACATGGGACGCCTATTCCCAAATACTCTCAAACACGAAAACACAAATGCAAAGTCTGATCAAATCTGAGACAAGGATGAGCCTCGGAAATGAAAACAAATATCATAGTCAAATTAACGACAAACACCGATGAAAGCCAGAGAGAGAGAGAGATAAGTGTGCGTGTAGACCTCGGATCTGGTGTTGATGTGGCTGACATCAGCGGCAACACCTGGGGTACCGGCAATATCGTAGAGGGCGAGCTTGGAGACGAGAGGGTTCATCTTCATTAGCAAAGCCAGGGGCTGCCCGATCCCGCCGGCGGCACCGAGGACGGCGACCTTGCGCTCCGGACCGGAGTCGACTGAGTAATTACGGCATGGGATGCGAGCAGAGGAGCTTGCGCTGCTTCTAGCTATGGCAGATTGTACGGATCTGAACATCGACGGCCTCATTTTTCACAGAGAGAGAGAGAGAGTTGAGAGTTGAGCTGAGGAAACGATGGTTTAGGAAAATGGTGTGGGCCTTCACTATTTGAGTCTCTAGAGCCTAGAGGAGTCCGTCCTCGAGCTCTTTTTTTTTTTTTTTTAAATAGTAAATACATAAATAAAGATGGTAGGATACAACAAATAGACCATTTTTTATAACATTGCTTAATAAGATATTAACTTTTAAAAAAAAATTCAACATAAATAATTTCACAAATACAAAACATATCTCTTCGTCCATACCATAATTTTTAGTTTGGTCGGCACATCTATATTATGATCAAAGTTAGACCCCTAAGCAAAGCTTGGTCGCGATTCGCGAACATGTATTTTTTGGCAAGGGAAAAAATAATAAATAAATGTGCTCTTCTCAGTTCAGTTAAAAAAATTAAATTATTTATTATATTTTAGTTAAAATTTTAAAAAATTTATAATAATAAAATGATATGAAATGAAATACTTCTAAATCAAACGAGACTTAATACCATTTTTTTTTAGTTTCAATTACATAGTATAATTGATGAGGTTAACTTTAAATAAAGTCTATATCTATAACTTGAAATATGTAATATCAACGTATATGATTAAGGTATCGTTGGTATATGATTAAGGTGTCTTTTGGACAGTATGTTGAGATAAAAAAATAAATAAAATATTATTAAAATATAATTTTTAATTTATATTATTAAATTTTAAAAGTTTGAAAAAATTTATAATTATTTATGATATTGTATGTGAAAAGAATTTTAAAAAAATTATAATGCATAAGATAATGAGATATAAAACACTTTTTTACTATCTCAAGTAATATGAGACAGAATAAAGAATCAGATTTTTCAATTTGAAGGGGAAGAAACCCGCGCATTCGGATTCTGAAGTTTAAGGAATAAACAGGCTTCCCTCTTTCCCTGAGCTCTAATGACAAGCTTTAAAAAGAGATGGAGAACATTTATAGTAACAATAAAAGCAACATCCGCCATTACTGATGTCTTTCTTATTATTTATTAGCAAAAAGGGTAGAATTACTAATGGGGACTTTACCACCAAGTTGCCGCTATATTTTACCATTCAATCTTTAAGAGCTAAAACACTCATCATAACCATCCGCACGGTGGCCAGTCTCCAACACGTTCATATGCAATCTTGAAGATGGAACTTCAACAATGATTATTTGCGCAAAGTGGGCAATCTCCAACTCGTTCATAAGCACGACCAGGAGGAGGCTCTCTAAGCAGTCCAAGACTCCAATGGCAGCTATATGCACAGGTTTCTTGTTCACCTACAGAAGCTCCCAGTCGGAATCGCATTCCTGGTTTGCTTGCAAATTGTTCACATCCAAGGGATTGGCAGGGATAGATTCCGATCTGTTTTTGCTAGAGCCCATATCGTCCTCTCCATGCCAAAAAGCTAGCAGTTCATATTCCTGTGCCACTCTCTTTTTTGAAGCAAATGCATCTTGAATCATTTTCTGTTTTTTTTTTTTTTTTTTTTGTGGGGGGGGGGGGTCAAAAAAAAAAAAAAAAAGAAAGAAAAAAAAAAAAGAATCCGCTCCGAACTATCACGATGAAATTTTAAAAAAAGAAAAAAATAAGACGAGAGAAGAGAGTACCCGGAATGATCTGAGCTTGTGTGTTCGGCGAGAGAGAGTATAAAGTTCACTAGGCTCTACGATGACACAGCTTTTATCGAGACTCAACTCGTCACGCAATTCAATGGTTTCCATGCCCGGATCATTAATATCACTGTTCATGTCATATGAATGTCCTGTAAAACTTTTATTAGTATAATTGTTCAGTTGACACCAAAACACATGATAGATGCAGGGATCATCAACTATAATTCCCATATTTAGGGGTGAGCAAACGGGCCGGATTTTTTTCCGGCCCGGTCCTGAAAAAATCCGGTCCGGTGACCGGTTTTTAAAACCCGGGTGTTCCCGGGCCGGGTACCCGGGTTTTTTTTAAACCTAAACCCAGGCCAAAACGGCGTCGTTTTGGCCATGGGTAAATATTTTTTCTCCCGAGTCCCGCCGCCCTCCCCCCAGATCTGATTCTCTCTCTCTCTCTCTCTCAACGAATCCGATTACCCCAGAAACCCTTCGTCGCCGTCGCCGTCATCCCTTCGTCGCCGTCGCAGTCATCCATTCCTAGGTTAGTTTTTGATTTGTTTAGTGGGTTTTTTGGGTGCGGTTTGTTTAGTGGGTTTTTTGGTGTACTTTAGTTTATGGTGTGGTTTGTTTAGTAGGTTTTTTTGGTGTGGTTTCTGTTTTGGGTGTGATTTGTTAGTTTTTGATTTGGGTATTTGTGTTTTTTTTTTCCTCCTAATCCGTTGTTTGGGTCTTCTATATTTGGGTGTTTATGTTTTACAACTCTGAGAAACAGCTTTTGGTTTTATATTAGTTAGTGATTAAGTGAGATGCCGCAAGGGTTGGTTTTTTAACTTAGTTTTTAATTTGTATATTGGGTTGGCTTGGCAAGCTTGGTAATGTTCGATCCACATACTAATGGGTGCCTGAATGCAAATTCATAATACTCAATCGTGTCATATTAGAAGATGTTGTGAGGATGATATCTCTCTTTAATACAAGTTATGGAGTGGAAAATTTTACACGGGTATGGAGTGTAAAATTCATTATATATTGATGAGTTTGGTACAAATTCCCTGAAGACCCAACCTGAAGACCCAAAAGATTAATTTATAATGAGTGCATGTTATGAGAAAAATGAGTGCATATGACGAGTTATTTATAATGAGAATAACTTTTGTGACGAAATAGATTCATATATATTGGCAGGAAATAGTCATATTTGTAATATATATTCATTCTTGAAACCCATACCCCACTAGTATCCACAAGGATTAGCTAGGATCAGCTTAGAGATGATGCTATCTATATATAAATATATATATACTCTCACCACAAGAAAAAAATAAAAAGATTTGTAAGGTTGGGAAGTTCAAAACCCAGATATTCTTCCCATATCTCAGCCACCACAAATTAATCAAACTTTAATTAAAGGTTTAGAGGAGCGCCAAAGAATATCAAAATGGCTTCTTGGCATGTACTCATGAGTCTGATTCATGAAGATTTGGCAGATAAGTTAATTTAAGCATCCCAGCTACTTTTTATAAGTTTTTAATATAATTAATAATTAGTGGCTGAGGCTCTAAATAATTTCTTTTATTAATAAACTGTGGGTCAGATACAGTACTGAGGTCTACCTGGGAAGGCTCAACCTTATTTGGCTAGACTCCTCATGCATACACATTTGTTTTTACATGTTTTTTCTTTTGGCTCTGCATGATCTATCTGCATGCATCATCAAGTGCTGCATGCATATTAGAGAAAACCTTGAAAACTTGAAGCGTGTCCTTTTGTGGAAAACCTTGAAAACTTGAATTCCTGATGACGTTGAGCTGAAATTGGGAATTCGTTTATTAATATGTTTGTTTTACCTTCTGTTGTTTCTATAGATCTAGAGTGATGAATGTGCTTGAATACAAGACTAGTTCTTTTTAGTACCCCTTAAATTGGAAGAAAGATGTAATCTATAATAAAAATTGTCAGCTTTCACAATTTGTTTTGTTCTCGTACAATATGAAGAAATACACATTTGCATGTGCCATTCTCTGCTAGTTGCTGAGTTGTGATGGACCCAAAACCTGATCCGTTAGATCAATTATGCATTTGTTTGTTTTTGGACTCTTTGATAGTGGCCAAATGATTGGCACTTCGAAGGTTTAATTTCTACACATTCTTCCCCATCGAAGTTTATAGACTCGAAAGCCGAATAACCAAGCAAAACCCGAGAGGAGCTCGATCGAGCTAAAGTACTAGGGTTCCTCCCCCCGCTACGCTCGATAAAAATATCTATCTGCACAGCCGCCGCGCTTCTCCTTTCTCGATTGATTGGAGTGGTAGAGATGGAGGAGATTGGAGAGATGGAAAAGCCGATATTTAGAGACATTAGGCGTTATTTCTGTGATTTTTGCGGCATCTGCAGGTCCAAGAAGTCCCTTATTACCTCTCACATCCTCGCTCATCACAAGGTCTTCCCTCTTTCACTCTCTCGCTAATACGTGCTTATTTATGTTTTTCGTTTCGTACTTAGTTTTTGTTCTCCTGTGGTTCAGGGAGAGATGGGAGAGATTGAAGTTGATGGGGAAGAGAAAATCAAGGGAAATAAATCTAATGCTTGCTCAGAATGTGGTGCAGCTTTTAGTAAACCTGCGTATCTGAAGCAACACATGCAAAGTCATTCACTTGAGGTATTTTTGGAATATTTTCCTTTTTTTTAATGCTATTTTTCTCGTTGTGGTTCAATTAACCTATTCTCGCTTTAGATTTGCTTGCTCGAATTTATTCTGTGTTGGGTTTGGTTTGGTTGGTTATATGAGCTTAAGTGATTCGGGAATCTCTCGCTGGCCGAATAACCATTTTTGTAATTGATTGTTTGGTATTCTTTGCAGGAGCTCTTCATGTATATCGTATTAATTTAATGGATAAAATAATAAATCGGCACGATTTGTGTGTGTGTGTGTGTAATGATGTTTTCCATGAGTTGGATGACCTTATGAGAGTACGAACTTACTTGTCCAAATGTTTCTCATAAAACAATTTCTCTTTTCTTCTTTTTCTATTTTGGGTAGAGAACTCAATTCATTTGAATATTTCACTAATCAGTAGGCGGAAATAACCTTAAGTGTCAAAATATGGGTTTTATGAGTGGTGGGGTGGAACGTCTGAAGACACTGCTGAGATGCTACTGCTTTCTTTCTTAACCATCAATTTCTTCTATGGCCGTCTGCACCTTGTTAATGGCATATATTTAGTTTCCATGTCAATTAAAGTGCATTATTTTGCAGGAATAGTTGCTTATATGTTAAAGTGTGAAGCATTGGATCCCATACAAAGAACTCCAAAATGCGTGAGGCTTCATCTTCTGACTTGAGTGGACTAGTATCAGGTGGGAGACCTCCTGAGAAGCTCCTTCAAGCGAGCCTCATTCACACGGTGTTTTCAAGTTGAGGTTTGAAGGCTTCTTGTTCATGTACATCTAGATATATTGGTCAGTTATCCTCGAGCTCTTAACAAATGTATGGTACTTTTGATTTGGGTGCAGAGGCCGTATATGTGTCCAGTTGATGATTGCCATTCCAGTTACAGACGAAAGGACCACTTGACTCGTCATCTTCTTCAGCACCAAGGTAAACTATTTAAGTGTCCAATCGAGAGATGCAGCCTTGAATTTTCATTCCAAGGCAACATGAAAAGGCACATGAAAGAATTCCATCGCGAGGATTGCTCTTCCCCTCATACTGAATGCCAGAAGCAGTATATCTGCCAGGAAATAGGTTGTGGAAAGGTTTTCAGATTTGCGTCAAAGCTGCAAAAGCATGAGGACTCCCATGGCAAGTTGCCCTGCTTTCCAGATTCGAACTCCTTTAAATGTGTCTGGATATTTCCCCATTGCTTTTTGTATGGCAGTGTGGATTATCTTTTTAAAATGAGAAAACAATTAGTCTGGATATTTCCCCATTGCTTTTTGTATGGCAGTGTGGATTATTTTCTTTAAATGAGAAAATAATTAGTCTTACTTGATTTTTAGATATTCGTTCACATGATGGCAATCTCTGATGTATGCCTTTACTGCTGCAGTTAAACTAGACTCGGTGGAGGCATTCTGCTCTGAGCCTGGTTGTATGAATTATTTTGCAAACGATAAATGCCTTAAGGCCCACATCCAGTCCTGCCATCGACATATTACTTGTGAGATATGTGGCACCAGGCAGCTGAGAAAGAACTTTAAGCGACACCAGCGAACACATGAATCCGCAGGTTCGTTGGAGAGAATCAAATGCAATTACAAGGGTTGTCTTCAAACATTTTCAAATGTAAGCAGCCACACCATTGAGATTTTCCATTATAAGTTTATTTTCTAGCTTTTGAATTAATAGATAGGAGTATTATATGGCTTTTTATTGATTTTTTTTTCTCACGTATTTTTATATTTGCAGAAATCAAATCTCCGTCAGCACATGAAGGCCGTGCACCTTGAACTTAAACCTTTTGCTTGTAGCTTTTCTGGTTGTGGCATGAGGTTCGCACATAAGCATGTTAGAGATAATCATGAAAAGACAGGGAACCATGTTTATACACTTGTAAGTATCTTGTGCTTTCATCTAGATAGACATCCTTTTGCGACATGGTTTGAAATAACATTTATGGTTGGGATTGTTACTGTTTCTGGTTCAGGGGGATTTTGAAGAATCAGACGAGAGATATCAATCCAGGCCTAAGGGTGGGCGAAAGAGGAAGTACCCAACTGTGGAAATGCTGATTCGGAAGAGGGTTACGCCACCGAGTCAATCGGAAGAGGGATCTGACTACCTCTCTTGGTTGCTCGCTCAGACGACTGAGGATTAGCAATGAGTCGGGCACTTTTCACACGATGTGGATTGGATTCTACCACTATAAATATACAGGGGTTTGGTATATATCAAGCTCGTTGGGAATGATGTGTATAGTTTTTTAGCATCTTTGTATAATGAGGCTCGTTCCATCAAATACTGCAAGTTAGTGTGTCTATAGGTTCTCCAATGCTCTTCATTCACACCATTATTACTAAATTAGTGTATATATACCTTTGTTTGTTGGTCCGAACCTTTCGTATTTTTTTTTTATTTATTTATAAATTTTGTTCCTTTTGGACCGGGGGTTTCGGTAGGCAACTAGTTAAGAGTTTTGACGAGAACTTGTTCATGGAGGATTTTTGATGTTGGGCTTAAGATAAATTTAAGAAGAGAAATAATGTTGCATATAAATCATTTTCCATTTTTGGAGGGGTTGTTGGAACTTGGAGGTGTAAAATTACATGCTCTAAAATTATGGAAAAATCTATTTATTATTTGTTTGATAATCTTTTTAACATTTCTTGATGAGGTATTAATGGATTGTTTGGATTTAAAAAGTGTTTAATCTCAGTTTATCTGATGATTATAATTTTTTAAGATTCTCACATACAATATCATAAATAATTTAATTTTTTATAACTTTTTAAAATTTTAAAATAGTGATAATATTAAAAAATAAGATTTATTTAATTTTAACTTTTATTTAAAATTATCTTATCTTATATTTGAATTCAAATAAGTATGATGTCTGTAAATAAAATATAATAAATAATTTATGCTCATTTAATATTATATTATTATGAAATGATTAGAGAATAATAATAAAATAGATGATGATAATCAATGAATCATTATTCTAAAAAGATTATTCAAGAAAAAAACCTCGGTTTTGTTTCCAATGCCGCGAAGTTGGGTCCTATTTGATCCGATCTATAGCTCATCGTCTACTTGTTCCTATTTTATTCGCTTCGTTCATCCGATCCGACTCGTTTATTTTGTTGTCGGATTTAAAACTAACCAAATCGGTTCATTTTGAGATGTGGAAGGCCTCCTCCTCTCGGTTCTGTCCCAAAGGGACAGAGGCATGACCGTACCGATTTTTCTCGCACTTTCAAATACACTCGGTTAGTTCTCCATATCTTATGATGAAATACTTTTGAATTGTGCATTCCCTGATTAGTTTCTTTATCCTCCGTTTGGTTGCTTAGAATGCAGTGGAAAAGGCACGAAATTTTTTAAATGTAATTTGTCTCCAGTTGTTTTCGTTTTATACATACGAGGAAACTCAACTCCATTCGTCAACTGATGGAGTTTAGGCTTTATTTCCCTTTTGAAGTGTGGATCCTTGCTCGCCGAAATCGAATTTGTTCTGTTTGGTTGCTGAAAAAAAATGCAAGAATCGGCGTCTTATCACTTATGTCCCTTCATCAAGTGGAATATATGTTTTTATCGTGTTTAGAGTAGCGGCAAACTTAGTATTTAACATTTTATTTTCAATCTTCTTTTCATTACATTTCTCAGTAAGCAAACGGGATCTCCTGTTCTGTGAAATTTGATTTATGTTGGTTTTAGTTTATCCTGCATCGTTTTTGTTATTTTTTTCTGCTCTTTTCCATTTCTATTTTGGATTTGCTACGTAGTTCTTGTCAAGGGGAATTTCATTTGTATTCAATTCATTGATCGTGAGGCATCTAACAGAGGAGGACTACGCGGTAACAAGAGCTGCTATCTATTCCCAGATGATTCAGTCAGAGAGAGAATTTTCTTAGAACTCGAAGTGTCTTCCTCTGCCAAAATATTAAGTTAATGATTCCGACTGAAACGGGGAATAAAAAAAACAACTTACAATGTAAGAAGGAAAAATACCAACCAATGGAATCTGATGGTAGGACACTGCCGGAGGAAGCAAGCCCTGGTTCGTGCGCCTCGTTCTCACAGGAGATAATTGGGGTTGGTGTTGAAGAGTGGAGCTTGTTGGAACTATGACAAATACAATCCCCAGGATTATTACAAGACTCTGCTAACAGGGAACTTCCGGGGTGCACGAATCTCATCTCTGCAATAATTTCCTCACCAGATACGACTGAAAAAGGTAATTTAGAAGGAATAATACTCGAGACATCAGAAACACTCTCACTGACATCAGCAAAGCTATCAGTAATTGTTCCCCTTTTTGGGGGGGGATTGGAACTCCACACAATGCAATGAAGATGCAGGTGAAACCTCAGAGAGGACTCTAGATGAATTTTCATGATTACTTACATTGAACTCACCAGACAATGATGCATCAAAGGGTTTATCACCCGGAGAAAACAACTCCAACGCCTCAGTCGTGGACTCCTCAGTGGCGTTTTCTTCAGAATTCACATTTGGGTTTTCATCCGTCAAAATATCATCATCCTTTTGAAGAAGTGAGACAGTGTCTGCCTCCTCAAGGGAATGTACAGAAGTTGGAATAATTTGATTTACTGGCAGCAGGTTCTTGACATGATCATCTGCATTGGGCTCCACATGTGACTGCTTAATGACAGCCTCTCCATGTTTTTTCTCATCACCTATCATTGACTGCAAATAGGTGCTGATTGCAGCATTGCTTTTCAGAACCACAGCTTGTGCTTCACGCTTTATGGGATCCACTAAAGGAGGAAGTACATCTTCCACAACATCAGAACAGAACTTCTTCACACTGCCACCCATACTGTGCAACTGGTTTTCAACATAATATATTGCATCCTACACAGAAAATCAAGTTTATGAGAGGAAATGTCTACCGAAGTAAAAAGCTTAGCTGCAATTTAACTTTGAAGATTGCCCTCAACAATCCTTTTCTTTTGTTAAGATCGGTTGAACCAGATTATGTGTCTATAACAAAGAGTATACTTTCTCACAAACATGCCTGCCCAACAATATTCAGTGAAAATGGGAAACAAAATACCTGTATTATGATAGGTTCAATTAATGGGCACTAAGAAAGAAAGGGAAGATTTTATGGACAGAACATATAAAATTAAAGATACCTGGCTCACAATATCGTCCACCTCTTGGCACATATCTTCAAACTTCTGGAAAAAACTTCCGACCCAGGTTATACGTTTATGTTCCAGATCCATGATGATTCTGGAACAAAGTTGTACATATGTTAAACTCGTAACAGGTCCAAGGAATTATTCTTATTCCATGATGATAAACTTTAGGTGCAGACTTTCAAATAAACTTTTGTCAAGACTTGCATGACAGATGTTTAGAATGCTAGTTATAAGACCAATATCCCGGCTCAGATGTATGGAAGTCCGTCTCCCATAAATCAGTTATTTAAATAGAACATTTTTAAAAACGGAAAAAAGATGTGCAGAACAAGAAGATTTTCCAGATTCCTCAAGATGCAGAAATAGGCATTTAGGACTAATCTAGTGCAATATGTTCAAAACATAATTAGGTGGAAAGGAGTCATACAAAGGCCAACGAATGGAATAAATAAAAGTTTTTTACGGGGATCCTAGAGTGTGGGTTCTTCTACTCATCCTTTTTTCAGTACTTATCATCGTAGAAACAGTTTTGATCTAAATTTCAATTCTTCCGCATTATAACAGTTAGTATATTTGTTCCATGGAGCTAAGGCCAAGAGGCTAGTAATAATGGAAGCAGCAGAAACCAATTTCTTTTGATAAGGGAACATATAGTTCCACAATAAATCTCGAAGAATAGGTTGTGGATTTCAGAAAAAGAGACATCATGATATCAGCTCATAAAACGGGGAAGAAGCAGACAGAAAAATAACAAGTGCGGAAGGCAATCAGAACAAGCTAAGAATGATACGAAAAACACTTAAAAAGATAATATACTCTCTTTTCCACCATCCAACGATGGAGCACTGACATCAAGATTCTTGAAGAGAAATTCTTCAGGAAAAATCCCCCCTTTTCTGTATAAAATAGCATTTCAAAGCCACAATAGTAGTGTGTAATAAAAAACCTCTCTTGTTTTACATTCAAATCCTTGTTATTTTAAGATTCAAATCGACCGATCAATCCTCAAAAAGAAGTTTCAAACTTGCAAAAATTCACCTGGTAACAACCAACCTGACTGTTGGCAGTAGGCTGGCCATATATTTATGTACCCGAGTTTTACTTTTTTCATCATTAAAGCTGTGAGCACGAGCAGTAATTAACTTTTCTTTTTTTAACAGGTAAACAGAAATTAAAGGGTGAGAGAGGCTGAAAAAAGGACACGCCAGATAGGGGTCGAACGACTCGAACCCATGAGCAGTAAATAAATTTTCAAGCTTCGCCTAGAACTCAAGTTGCCAATCTGTACCCATTTACAAAGCAAGGGATTTTGGAATCTCGGAAATTAATAATAATAACATCTTCCCTCAAAGTCAAATCAAATTAATCCCAACGCCTAATGCACACTGTGATCCCATCAGCATACAAACCCAGAATTAGAAGTGAAAATAAATACCATATAAAGCACACCCAAAAACACAAAACGCATGGTACGTGCGTGAATACACATCCATACATACAGACATACACGTATATATGCGTATACAGATAACTTAAAACTCGAGGCTCTGGGCTTGTACCCAAGTTTTCAGTGTGTTTCCAAAGAGTTCTTAACATGAACGAAAAAAAATTCAATATATCACTTCAAATTTCCACGGACTTGATCACAGCATAATTTAACAGTACATATTAAAGCACAAACCCTATGAACTGAGAGGGAACTAAAAAACACCCTAATAAATCAAGCGCAAAAAACGTAAAAATGAAGATAATAAAGAGAACGGAGAAACCGATTACCGGGAGCCTGTAGCAGCCAGTGATCGGCGGTGAGTGCAACCGTTGAGCTTAATAAAGCTCTTTTTTTTTTAGTAGATATTGGTGAGTTGTGAGCTCCGTAGGACCAGGCTTTTTTATTGACAGTTATAGAGTTGTTTAATGTCTCTAAAGAAGTAGACATCAAGCCGAACTCGGAAGGTGGATTAGGACGGCGTCATTTCCGTCCCCTTTTTTCATTTTATCCTAATCCATTTTATTATTTATTCTTATGAAACATTGAAACTACGTCGTAAATAGTTAAAATTAAAAATTAAAAAATACTGAAACAATTTAAAATTGTTATAACGTTATTGGCATATCAACATACTTGAATTTCAAACTTTTTTTTTTGTATAATTTTGACTAATTTTAGGTAAGTTTTTCGATAAATAAATTGCAATGATTTGAGAAATGTTTAGAATATAATTATTTAGAATAATGCTAGGATCCGCTGGAGAATCCAACTATGAGCCACCATTCCTTTTCTTTTTCATTTTTTTTTTCCCTTAGTGATTAAAAAAAATTATTTAATATTATTGTAAATTTTTTAATTTTTTTTAATATTTAAAAGTATTAAAAATGATGTAAAAAATATTTTAAAACAAAATTAAGCATAACGGGAACTCCCGTGGCTCACGCAGGCCCTAATTATTTAATAAACATCTTAAATCTTAAAATCATATGCCATTATTAGTCTCGATTGACTTTATCGGTAATAATAAACATATCCACTTTACTTGCCTAGACTTCTGTCTGCAAAAAGAGTAAGGATATTCACGCCATCATCTCACTTACATTCTATTATATATAATATAATATATTTATACTATATATAATGTAACATATTTATCACCATTTAATAATAAAAAGACATATAATAAATTATCATTCAATGATAATAAATATACCACATCTTATTTAGTAAAATACAAATGAAATGATAATATAATATATAAAAATTTCCTTGTAACTAATAATTTATATTTTAAGCGTTGCTCATTTTCACAAAACTTAACAAGACTTTTCATCTCATTAAATCATTACGACTTTTTCAATTTCCATATAAAATAAAACAAACAATTCAACTTTTTTAAATCTTAAAATAAAAATAATTGTTGCCCAGATGACTAACACAAGAGGGGGGGTGAATTGAGTTGTATTTAAAAAAAAATAACAATTATAAATCAAATATACAATATCAAATATAAACAAAATACGAAATAGCAATAAATATAAAGAGTAAGGGTAAGAGAGAATCAAACTCAGTATATTAACGAGGTTCGGCCCCACTGCCTACGTCCTCGCCTCAAGCTACCCCTTGAGGATCCCCGAATTCACTATTCAACCTCCTTCAGGTGGAGGTAAAAACCTATTACACCTTTGAACAACACCGCTACAAAGGATCCGTGTAGAACACCCTCTACACTTGCAATCACCTTACACGTGGTGATTCAACGATTCCCTGTGTAGAACACTTTCTACACGCACAAGGGTTGTACACACCCTTTTACTGATACAAGAATTGATAGTGGGTAGAATATCAGAAAACACTCCTCAATGAGTGAAATAAGAACAATACAGCACAACCTATATCTCTCAAAATGAAAAAGGATTAAGGCTCAATGCTTAGAGAAGAGAGAATGAAAGCTTTGAATGAGAGTTGTATGCTCTTGGTGTTGTGAATGTGAAGCTCTCAAATGATCTATTTATAGGCATATGAGACTTCATATTCAAATTTAAAAAGATTCACATGTCAAAGACATCATCATTCATTTTTCAAAAATTTCAAACCTAATCTTTTTACTTTTTGCATGTGACAAAATGAGCACACTTTACTTTTCAAAAAATTCAAACCTAATCTTTTACTTTTTGCATATGACAAAAGGAGCACACTTTACTTTTCAAAATTTTCAAACAAAGGCATCTTCCTTTTGCATAAGTCAAGAAAAGCATCAATCACTTTTGAAAATATTCAAATAAAACATGCACATGTGAAAGATGACAATCAATCATCTTTAATATTTTCAAAGTTCAACCCTTTAATCATGGCATGCACATGTGAAAGATGACAATCAATTATCTTTCAAAATTTTCAAATTTAATTTTCAAAATATTCATGCACATGTGGAAAATGTATTTTAATGCTTTATGATAAAATATTAATTTTTGAGCCTTAATCCTAATTTCGAATTTTGAAGAGATTTACAACATTACTCTATGACTTTAATGTGAACTTGTTCCCTTCTTGCTCATGCTTGGTTCCTTGATGTGCTTGACTCATTGTGTAGACAACTTGAGCTTGAGACTCCTTCATTCTTTGAATTCATTTGTTATCATCAAAATCCATGTGTAAATATATAATTACACAAAACTTGAAACCTTAGGTTCAACAATAATATTAAAAAATATATATCCTAATAATATTTTATTCAACTTTCAATTTTGATCTCAACCAATCTTATATCATCTACAAAAACAAAAGTCCAATAAGTTTTAATAATTTACCCTATCCATTTCAATCATTCTGTTATTATGAATATAATCAAAATTAAAAAGAAAAAGAAAAATACAATTCAAAAGTGCAAAATCCCCTTACATTATCGTAACGATTTTACAAAAACAAAAATAAAAACAGAGGCAGTGACATTATTGAGAAAGACAAAAAAACTGTAAAACGTAACCATCACTAGGCATTTACCGTTTTTGTGGTCGGGCTTTCGGATGGGTAATGATTCTTGGAATGCTGCATCTACACTCAAAACTCTGCGGCCTTTATACATGTAGACTTTATCTAAAAGGGTTTTGTTGAAAATTTTAAAAAAAAAAAACAGCTGTCTGTTTCAATACATTTGTAGCCATTGGTCTACCTAAACGGCAAGCGTGGGCACAGGTTCCGACTGCAGTCACTCTTATTGGTTCTAGGGATTTGCAGCTTTGCAAGCTTCATTCGAATTGAAGAAACTTCAAAAAAATCATATTTCAAACTAATGCATCGACAGTCTTAACTTTCTCCATTTTCTAGCAATAGATATTCAGTCATCCTTCTAGCCTTGTCTCTGATCAATTGCCAGGCCAGACTCCACGGGGCACCCAAGCCTCTCTTGTTTGCCTCACACCCCCCGCCCAAAAGACCGACACATTGACACAACGAACAGAAGAACAAGAAATGGAAGAAATAACTAAGAAATGCAAACTTACAAAAAAGAAATGAAAAGGTAAGAAACAGAACCTACTTTTTGTGTCAACACGTTCCATGTCACAAATTGCCATGGTATACCCCGGCGATGTCCTATATAGTTTAAACACAATGATATCTACCATGAAATACTAAGCAAGGTCAGTTTATTACGAATTTCTTTTGCAAAAATAAAATTAACGAAGATTATGGATGAGGGGTTTAATTTCACTAAGGTCAAATGCCCAATATAATAGGGGTCAACAAGTTCATATATTCAATAACAATTAGCACAACGGTAACAAATTCGATGGGGGGTAATGATTCTCCTCTACCTGTTAAATAATAAAAGCATAAACAGTAACAAATTCTTGAACGTAAGACAGCAGCGTTACACGATCACACTTACGTTAGCAAACAAAAACAAAGGGGGCGGGCAAAATCACACCATTACTCTAAGAAGCACCTCAGTCGTGGTCTGTCTCTTGACAAAATCAGTTCAAGACGACTCACAAAATGTTAGTAACTCAGGCAAGTTTTGGCAAATCCTAGGCTCAAAATCTTAAGCACCAAGAAAAGATGGGAATTGCAACCAACTACAAATTTATATTTAAGTATGTTCCATACAACTTTACCGATAGGATCAGCCAACTACAAAGAGGGTTGCTTTTTTAATAAGAAAAATAACAAAGTGGGAGACGTAAAGTCATTACGCAATCATTATATGGTTTTTGGTATGAACAGAAAGTTTCTAGCACATGGTTAGCATGGTTCGGTACTGTGAGATCATGTATGAATGGCAGCCAAGACTTCCTCTGACAATGACCTCGGCAAGTTATAGAAAATACATTTCAAGAGTACGACACAAATGGAAGATTAAATTAATCAAAAAAAAGTCCTAGTGCAAATTAAACCTAGGATGTCTAAGTTGACAACGCAAACGCGTAATAAGTGCTCCACCCTTTGACCTCAAAACTAGAGGTGGGCAATGGGGCCCATCCGCCCCCGCACCCCCCTGCAAATGAACAGCATGGGGCTAGGTTGCTAGGGGTAAAGGCCAGGACCAAGCACGCCCAAGATTTCCACGGGCAGCCCGCAAAAATTCTACATAAATATATATGACAACAATTTTTTTTTCAATAAAACATCGCGAATAGGATTTCTCTCTTTTCCTCTCTCAGTTTAAACTTCTCATCCAATTGCCCCATCGCCGTCACACCCAACCGGTCATTGTCGCAGTCTCTGTCTCGCCGTCTGAGTTGGTTTTGGTTAATGGTTGTCATTTCACACTGTTGGTTTTGGGTTTTTCGTTGTGGGTGAGCTGTGGGCAAGGGGCCAATTCGCCCCCGGCATCTAAAAGAGAAGGGGGGGGGATGGGATCGGGGCCCAAATTGGGCAGGTCCAGGGGTGCAGGTAGCACCCTACTCAAAACTATTTACATGCACAAAAGGATTCAGGCAAAAACAAAATGTGAAAATAAATGGAACAGACAGGTCTAGTTACAAAGTTAAAATCAATTTGCCACTGCTCAGACCGTAAGTCAATAAGCATGCATGTCATGTCAAAGCAGATTAATTAGAGGAAGAGTTATGACTCAAGGCCCAAAATCACAATGCTATCCATTTTACATTCCAACCTCTAGAAAGATCAATGAACATATAGCAGAAACAAACAGAAAGCACAAAGCCAGCCTTGACCAGTCTCCAACAGAAACTCAAGGAATCTAGGTAATCACAGAACCAAATCATAAAACTAAACTCTTATCAGGTCACAACATTCACTTAACAAGCATCAACTATCCCCACGTTGGAGAGTCAATGATTGATAAATCCAATAAAAAGGTCATGGAAACAGGCACCTTCATCTAGCATGGTATAACTTTACAATCAATAGCACAAGTGCATAGAACTACTAACCACTGGCATATACAATGAGCTTGCAGAACCCACAAGATGATCGAACAACAACTAAAGGATAGATCCAAAAAACTGTATTCCACCAAAAGCAACGTACATAATATGGGAGAGAAAGAAGGAGGGGGGGAGGGAGGGGGGTAAGCATTCCAAGGAGAGTTGCAGAGATAAAAGAAAAACCCCAAGAGAGACAGCAGACACCATCGTTCAATATAGTATGGCCAAAACAGCTTGTAGAAGGAGCACTGAAATCCCCACCATGAGGAAGATCACTACCATACAACAGATCCTATTTCATCAAAACAGATAGTAGGACCTTCACCCGCAGACTTCTTCACAATGAAACACACCATACGTGTTTTATTTATATGTTATCATCATATACACGCAATGCATCCATTAAAACATATTTTAGTAGGATTTATAAGCATTGTAGAGCCTGATTGAAGATATAAGTATAGGTAATCAAGAAATTTTATTCATAGGAAAAGGAGGCCTGATTGAAGATATAAGTATTATAAGGACAAGGAGGACAAAGCATAATTTCAGTACTTATATTACTAAAACTATATCATTAATTAAAAAACCCAGACAATGCTTCCTGATAGAAGTACATAACTAGTCTAACTCAGATGCTTTTACTACAAACACTCAGAAAATAACCCCAATACAAAAGGTGCAGATGAAGAGGCTGTAAAGGAACGAACAGCTAATACATTCATCAAACTCTGCAATCACGAAACACCAGAACCACATAAAGCATCAGCGCCGAATAAGCTGTCATACACCTGAACCAAACATTCATTGACAACTCAATACATGATTCCACATCCATCATGCCAATCAGGGATCAATACATTCTAACTCAAAGTGATCAAAAAACAAATACTATACCTTCTTGGGGCACCAGTAAAAGAAACGGCTCCTATGTCTTTCCTAACCACAAACAAAAACAAAGATGGCGTGATACAAAGTGCATGACATCTTAAAGAAAAGTACCATGCAAACAAAGCATCAGGAATCAAAAAATAAAAAGGCATATAATAAATCATAAGAGATCATGATGCCAGAAAAATAAGGGAAGCACATCAGGAGGTGTATAACTGGAAATTTAAAAAAAAAAAAAAACATGATAAGTTAGCACCAAGTTATCAGCAAAAGAACAGATATCCATAATTAGATTTCATTTGAATCAACACATAATTTTTTGATAGGTGAATCAACACATAATTAGAACCAGAAAGTGTAATTATCCAAAAGGTTTTATGAACATGCCAAATAAACTAAAAAGTTGCCATTCACATTTGTACATGGGCAATGACAATAATGGATGCTTATTAAACAGAACACCATGGCTGCATAGAAAACCCGTTGACCCAGTCCACCCACCCAACATTGACCCTGCTTGCCCGCGTCCTAATATATTCAATTTTATTAAGGCACATTTTAAATGGGCAGTATTACACGCACAATACAAGATGAAAACTCAATTCCTCCATGCAATTTGCAGTACATTGTATCCAGTAGCCCAATAAGCTGCCTAAACATCTTCATTACACACCACCGTCATTTTGAACATACAGATTAGATTGCATTTATAAATGAACAAATACAATTAATCATCCCCCAAAAAATATTGCAAGAATGAATACAAAGTCAAAAACAATCATAACAGACAGAATCACAGACAGCAATATTACAAAATGCCTCATCACTCCAATATTACAACAGATACTTAATACCAAAATGACATTTTGACTAATGGCAAGCTTTCCAACACTATAGAAAACAAACAAACGCACAAAGAGACTAAAGCAAGACACATACACGCACAACGAAATCCCAATAAACAAACCAGAACATATAAAAACCCACAAACAAAATGCAAAGCACGCAAACACCCATCACAAGTCACAAGACGCAATAATATAAAAAGAAATCAGGCAAAAAACAAAGCATGGCACCAAGTCATTCAAAGCACATATGACTACAAGCACAGCACATAGTAAAAAGGGGAAAGAACCAAGTAACAGAAAATAAATTACCTCAAAAATAAGGCGGTACATTAGGGTACATTGCTCCACCACCAGGCGGAACCCTTGGCACCGGCGAGTTACCCGCTGGCTGGAGGAGCTGACTTGGATACCCAGCCGATGACGAGAGGCCATAATGCGCACTCTCCGGATACCCACCAGAGGGCATTCCCACAGAACTTGGCGCCAATCTATACAACGCAGAGGATCCACCCACAGCAGCTGCACCGCCCAATCCCCCACCAGTCCCACCAATGCCGCCATACCCACCATACGGCCCACCCAGTCCAGCACCATACCCAGCAGTCCCACCAAAAGACGACGGAGCCTGGTTATTAACAGCCGATAACCCCGGTCCACCCAACGAGGACGAGTTCAATGGATGATTCCCCATAGGCGGCGCACCAGTATACGCTCCGTACGTGCCGATTGATCCTGGTCCGCCGTACTGCGACCCTGGAATCGAACCCTGCGTCATACCCATTCCCATACCCATCCCCATCCCCATCCCGTCATTCCCAGTACCCGAAATCGGGCCCTGAACCCCATCAGGCCCAGCCTGGCCGGGCGGCCCCCCTTGCTTCCCTTTCTTCCCATCGACGTTCGCCAATTTACAATTCAACTGCCTCCCGTCTATCATCTTCACCGGATTGGACAAGGCCGCCTGCGCCCCCTCGGCCGTCTTATACACGAACAGCGCGAAACCTTTCGACTTCCCAGTGAACCTGTCGAACCCCAAAGGCCCCTCTTCGATCTCCCCGTATGAACTGAAGTGGGACAACAGCTTATCCGGAGACATTTCATGCGGCACCTCCCATACGTAGATTTTCCGCATCGTTACATCGGCGGCGTTCGCGTTCGCGTTGTTGCCAGAGTTCCCCGCCGCGGCGAGCTGCGTGACGGTCACGCGACCATCGATCCGCTTGCTGGGCTCCTTGAGAGCGAGGAGCGCGCCGTCAACGTGCTTGAAAGTGACGAAGCCATAGCCCTTGGACTTTCCGGTCTGCTTGTCGAGGATGACGACAGCCTCCTCGATCTCGCCATAGGAGGAGAAAAGGCTGCGGAGGCCATCCGTGTTGGTGTCCCAGCCGAGGCCGCGGACGAAGAGCTTGCGCTGTGAGACGTCGGAGTCGGCGAGGGCTCGTACGCCTTCGAGGACGTCCAAGTGGCGGACCGCGGCAGCCGCCACGATATTGATGAGCTTGTCCTTGTCGATACGGTCGACGATTTTGCGGACGTCTTCCGGGGTCAGTATCGAGAGAGACGGATCGATTTCGGCGGAGACGCCGTTCTCTTCCAGCTTACGCTTCTTTGTTGGGTCCATTGGATGAGAGAGTGAAGCAGCAAAAGAAGAATCTCCGGACTCTGAGGTTAAACCCTAACCCTAAAAACTACCGTAGGCTAAGGGCTGTGAGGTAACGCACAGCATTTGCGTGTGGGGATAAGTTGTTGTTCTTATAAGTTTCGAAATTGGGTTGGGCCGTTCTGGAAAGAGGTGCTGTAAAATGAGTTAGGCTTTAGGTCCACTAGTTGTTAGATTTTTTATTTTCAAAAGGAAAAAATTAAAGTTAAAAATTAAGCCTGATTCGGTAATTAAATACCAAATTATTTCATTTAATTATTATAATTTTTTTAAAATTTTTATTTAAAATATAATAAATAATTAAATTTTTTAAATTTTAAAATAAAATTAATATTAAAATAATTATATTATATTAATATTTTATATAACTTTTAATAAAATATTTTATCTTAACTGGATAACTAAACGAGAAATTTTATATGTCCTATCCATGGTTTTAAAAACTAAAAAGTACATAGTCATCCTACTACTATTTTTCCTTCTCTTTTTTAAACAATTAGCCAATAAATTGAGTTCGATTGATAGAGAAAAAATGTGAACTCGTAACTAATGGGTATCATATATGATTGATTGTGGATTTTTTTTTAAAAGAAAAAATGTGATATTTATTGAGCTCCGACTGCAAGTAAGGATGCTACTGCTCCCTCGGATGGGTGGCTGCGAGCCTTGCCCCCTCATGAGCAAGGGAGAGAATTGGGGCCCCAAGCCTCAACCTCGTCCCTATGGCCAAGTGCCCCTGTCTACATGCTAGGAGGAGGATTGGCTCCTATGACCGTCCGCCCACCAGCCTATGCCGAAACAAAATCCTCCACCACCCAAAACCAACCAAAAAATAAAAATAAAATTAACTCTCAGAGAGATATATATATATAATTATTTTTTTTTAAAAAAAAATGTAAAACAACGATGTTTTGGAGACTTCTCTCCATAATAAAATTAACTCTAAGAGAAATATATATATAATTTTTTTTTTTTTAAAGTATAATGTAAAACAACGATGTTTTGGAGACTTCTCTCCATAAGAAACGTTGTTTTATTAAAAACATTGGTTTATATATATGTACTAGGTCAGGTGCACATGTAAAACATGTTTATCTAGTTGGGTTAAATAAGTTTTTTACAAAAATAATATGGTTAAAACTTGATTAATAAATAATTTAATGCATAAAAACAAAAAAGTAAACTTTAGCAAATATCTTTGGATAATGATAGGTCGGTAAATATAATAATTACATATTTAGATACATTAGAAAACAAAAAGATATATTAAAGTCAAGATACATTATAATAACATAAACAAATAAAAATAGTATCATTGTCACTACAATAAATATTACCACCACACTCAAAGAACGCATAAGATTTGAGATTTTTTTTGAGACGTTGGATGATAAATCCAAATCATGTGTTTTGATATAATTTTCTTTAATCTCAACATATCTAAATAAATCTTGTTAAAATATGATTATTTTTCTTTGTGAGGGTTTTTTTTTTTTTTTTGTTCATTTTGTACTTGTTAATCTTTATTGTCCTTTTTTTTTTTCTTACAAATCTAAACATTTATACTCAAATTAAGATCTAAGTGTTTTAGGAAAATATATGAGAGGACGGGTTTGAGGGGATAGGTAGAGAGGTAGACATCGGAAAATGTGAGAGATGTTTGAGATGAGAGGAGAGAGGGAATCGAGAATGAGAGAGAGAGAGGTATAAAAAGACAATTATATTCCTAAAATAAGAAAGTAATAGATTAAACAGAAAAACAATAAAAGGTACTGTAACAATTAGATATCTACTTATTATAATAGGATAAATATAATTTGTGCCGAACAAACGTGTAAATCCCAGGCAAGCTTGGGCCTAGTTTAGGCCCCATCCCCTAGCGTCCAAATGCGTGCAACTGTGCAGGCATTCATCCACACGACCAGATGAACAGTCCTACACAACCCCAATCCGTCTCAAGCGAGGACCAAACAGGTTGAATGTGGTGGTTCGCCGCCCACCCTTGTATACAGGAAACTAATTTACTTTTTTTTGAAAGAAATTTAGTTTGCAATTTCTCATTTTTATGTATTTTTATTTTCAGATTTAGAAGATTTTTGTTTTTAACTTTCATAATTTTGTATTACTGTTATGTTGTAGTATTTTATACTTACGTGTTATGTTGAGTTTGTATTTTTTTTTTTAGTTTTTAATTTTAAGTAGACTATGCAGTGTCTGTGTATGACTTATTATGATGGGGCAAATCAGATCCAAGTCAGCAATTTCTGTTATGACTGAACGGAATTTGAACAAAGGGACAATTTTAACAAGTGCATTATCTTGAAAACATTTGGGAAACTTTTTAACCTTAGGGCTTCAAATGATATCATATCAAGAGACATCATCCACGTAAACAACAACAGCTGCGAAACAATTGGGTTGGGCCCGTTTTAAAAAATAAAATAATATTAAATAATTTTTTAATTTTATAATATTTTTATTTAATTTTAATTAGCCTTTGCCAGCAACCGTGGTATAACTGCAATTTTGAGCGTTGGAGAGCATGAAAATCTCCTAAAATATAGGTCACCATAGCAATTCCCAACTTAATTAACTGCTGAACTGTGAGTTAGTGTGGGGAAGATGTTGAGGCAACCAACACTAACCCTGCTCATTCAATGACGGGGGTGTGCATCCGGATCCAGATCCATATATCCGGCCATAACCGGATCCGGATCCGGTTTTTAAAAACCGGGCGGATAACCGCCCGGATTAATCAAGATCCAATCTGGGCGGATAACCGGATCCTATCCAGTTTGTAACCGGATATCCGGTTTTTTTCCCTTTTTTGGCTTAAATTCGGATTGAATCGGGCTTTTACATAATTTTTTTTTTAACAAGACTATAACCTAAAACAATGTTTTATAACACTTTTTAAAAAAAAAAATTCTAAGATCATCCTTAAATTGCCCAAATTTCTTTAAAAAATAATTTAAACACTTTTTAAAAAAATTTTATAAAAAAATAAATTAAAGAACAAAATAATTAAAAATGCAAAATAAATAATATTATTGTTACATCACAATACAAAACATAAATTTACATAGAATAAAATAAATAATAATACATCACAACTAATTAAACTATTACATAGCAATGCAAAATAAATAACATTGTTGAATATTTTCTAGATCATTTTAACATTCTGGTGAATATTTCCTCCATATCAAGTGTTGGGTATTTTTTCTCAGCACACAAACCTGGATAAAAAAAATGAGAGAAAAGTCAAGAAATGAACAAGAGAATCAGACTCGTTTAAATCCATCTGGTCTCGAACCAGTCAGCCTGGTAAAACATTATTGTAACTATGTGATGCTTGCAAGCAACAAAAAAATAAACCCCCTCGGTCTATAGTCCTCAACTAACCAAAAACGACAATCAACTTATAGATGGGGCCCAAACACATGGCACCATCTTTCAAGATGCTGAGTGATTTGAGAGACTCACAACCCCCTTGAAGTTGGAAGTCATTTTCATTCCAGCACTCTTAAATTTCAAACTGTAGCACTTAAGTCTCTCTTTATCAGACCACAATTGTGAAAATTAACAGCAAAATAGTCATAAACCACTGACATAACTGTTATTTAGCAAATTGGTGATTGGAGATAAAGGCAAGCTATCTCATAAACATCACAATAATAATTGAAGAAAAAAATGAAATGAAAGAAACAAAAGACTAAAAGGAAAGAATTATGGATGGCTAGGCCACATTTTTACCTCCATCAAGCTACCATAAGTTGTAGGAGATAAATGTTGCAGGGTATAATGATCTCCTTACTAAACTTAGAACTGATTCAGCAAATATATATGACTACAGATAGCAAGGGAGCTAGCCACAAAGCATGCCAACCTTGCTGCAACAGCAATTGATTCTCTACCCGAGAGCAATGATGAAGATAATCAAGAAGGGCACTTGTAGTAAACAAAAACAAATGATCAAAACAGGTTGAAAACAGTATTTTGATGAAGAAGTAACATCAAAATACTGCAAAAAAATCTCAAAAGTAGTAACCAGTTAGCAGTTCGGAATTACATGATTTCACATTAGTTCCCATATCCCATGGGTTTCTTACAACAACATCTCATGTGGAGATTTGGTGACCCCTGTCATTCTGACATCCCCCAAGTGGACAATACCAAACTAAACCAATAACACATTTATAACCAATTGAATCATGACATAATAGAAGAACAAAACTATTGGATATTATCTATTTCTATTCTAGATTGAATAGAAGAACAAAACAATAACACATTTTTTTTCTTAGTAACGAGTAATGATATTGCTCTAGCCTCTAATGATGTCACAGAGTCATAGACCATGTTGTAACGAGTAATGATATCTAAAATTGTTCCAATATAAGAAAAAAGAGAGGACATTTCAACTTCGATCTGTAGCAAAAAAAAAACGATTAAGAACATCAACAAAACCAAAACAAAAAATAAAAATCAAAACGGTTAGAAATTTTTAGACAGAGATCTGTAGGAAATTTCGAATCAGAACGCAAAACACTTAAACAAAAATACCCATGTAAACCAGATACCAAAATGACTGAGATCTAAACAAAATCTCTTCAAATCTATCGAGATTTGTTCAGATTGTACGCAAAAAAAGAAGCAATATAGAAGAACAAAGCGAAAAAAAAACCCACAAAGATAGAAAAAGAGAAATCCCAAAAACAATCCCAGAGATCTTCTGACGATAGGCTACAAAAAATAAGAGAAAAAATGAGACTTTTATTTCCCTACCAATCAGTGGGGGAAGAGAGAGAGAGAGAGAGAGAGAGAGAGAGAGAGATACCCTAGCACACACGAAGGAGAACTCGAGTTAGGGTTAAACGGACGATAGCCCAGTCACCGGCGGCGAAGGATCCAGCGTGCAAGTTTGGGTTTCCGGGAGGGGAGGTGCAAGAGGATCGAGACTCAAGGTAAGCGGATCAGAATTTCTGTGAAAGAAACCGGTTACGGATATCCGATTATAAAACTGGATCCGTAACCGGGTCCGGGCAAATAACAATTAATTCTTACCCGCCCGGGTGTAATCCGGGCAGTTAATCGCCCGGTTTCCGGGTTTTGGATCCGGACCGGAAAAAATCCGATCCGGATGAACACCTATAGTCATTGTTGAGTTCACCTGGAAAAGCTTCCCAAGTAATTAGCACCCCCCGCCCATCCTCACTCTCTCTCTCGTCTCTAGCTTTCTTGAAGCGTTCTTCCAACATTCCAAACTCCACCAGAAGTCCCATTTTGGAAAGCAAAATCAAGTCAAAGCCATGTGTGCCAAATAACTATATTGTCTTCTCAAGCCTTTTGACTTCTAAGTTTGTAGCACCTAGTTTGGTGTGTTAGCTCATCTCCTCTTCTTCTTCACATATTCCTCCAACAAAATAAATTTTCACTTTGTCACTGATCCCTCTGCGTCTCAGAAATCAATGGAGTTGCCAGTGAGGAGTCCGGTTTCCAGTGGCCGGAGAGTTCCATATAGAATTGAAACCAAAATTCTGTCCTAGAAAATATGTGGTCAGTTTTGTGAACTCAGTTGGGCGTGGTGTTGTGGAACTCCAAAGAGAGCTCCTAAGTTCATTTTGAAGGATGTAAATTGTGAAGCAAGTCCCGATGAGATCACCGCAATTGCTGGTCCTAGTGGAGCTGGAAAAACCACTATGCAAGAGATTCTTGCTGGAATGATTTCACCGAGGAAAATGTCAGGTCAGGTATTGGCGAATGATTGGCCTATGGACGCTAAACGTTTTAGGAAAATATCAGGATATGTCACCCAAGATGATGCTTTATTCCCATTACTTACGGTAGAAGAAACACTCATGTATAGTGCTCTGTTAAGGCTAAGGGGTGGGAGAAAGAGGCTGCAATTGGAGTAAAAAGGCTAATGAAGGAGCTTGGCTTAGATCATGTTGTAGGCTCGAGGATCGGTCTTATTGCTTAGATCAATGGTAATAAATCAAGGTAAGACAGTTGTGTTTAACTATCCACCAACCCGGTTTTCGAATCCTTGAGCTGTTTGATCGCTTTGTTTTGCTTGCAAATGGATCTGTCATGCATAACGGATCATTGAGCCTTCTAGAAGAGAGGTTTAGGTTGATTGGCCATTTCATTCCACCACATGTTAATGTGCTTGAATTCGCTATTGAGGTCATAGAAAGCGTAGTCATTAAAACCTCAGAGATTCTCAGCAACCGACGTATATCTGAAGAAACAAGTGGCCAAGAAAACAAGGATGAAGATCATCAAACAGGGAAGAAAAAAAATACTCTACAGATGAAAAATCAAAGCTCCTCTTCATCCGAAAAACTCGATTTAAGGAGGTTCTAATACTAGGACAGAGATTTTGCAGGAACATAGTCAGAACCAAGCAACTCTTTGCCACGAGAGTTATAAAAGCCTTAGTAGCCGGATTTGTAATGGGGACATTGGCAATGAGCAAGGGCAAGTGGCCTGACAAACCAGAATTGGGTTTTTTGCCTTCAGCCTCACCTTCATGCTATCTTCCACAACCGAAGGCCTACCAATTTTCTGGGAAGACAGACGAATTTTGATGAATGAGGCTTCAAGTGGAGCTTATAGAGTATCTTCTTATGTGATCGCAAACACCCTCGTTTTTCTCCCATTACTTTTAATGGTTGGTATTCTCTACACAACCCCAGTGTATTGGCTTGTTTGTTTAAGGAGGGAGATCTATGGATTCCTTTTTTTCTCTCTGGCGGTTTGGATGGTTCTCATGTCTAATTCTTTTGTAGCTTGTTTTAGTGCTCTAGTGTCAAACTTCATCATGGGTACCTCTGTGATTTCAGGGCTAATGGGCTCTTTCTTTCTGTTTTCTGGGTATTTCATATCAAGGGAAAACATACCTCGTTATTGGATGTTCATGCATTATTTGAGTTTGTTCAAGTACCCACTTGAGTGTTTTATGATAAAAGAGTATGGAGGAGAGCAAGGGAGGACCAGGTGCATGATATTTGAGGGAGGACGGTGCAGTTTGAGTGCAAATGGGTTCCTAAGCAAGGTCTTCAAGAGTCACAGAAATGGAGCAATTTAGCTTTGATGTTGGGTTTCATTATTGGAATTTGGGTATAGAGTGCTCTCTTTTTTCATTTTGTATTGCAGACGCTTACAGACCAGAAACTGGAAAAACGCTAAGATTTCATTTTTTCTAGTACTTTTTCTTCCTTCTTTGCATTCTTTTCTCAATTTTTATGGGGATGATAACTAAATAATGTACTGTCTTCATACATATTGTACGTCTATTAGTATCACCTTTGATCTCTATCACTTGATTATCCCTCATGCCAAACAGAAAACATCAGCTTCAATCTAAGCAAAATAATTGTTTTGAATACTTCCATATCCACGATCCCTATCACTTTGCACTTCAATAATGAATGCCAACGTAACAGACAGAATTTACTTGCCCCCAGACCACTTCAGTTGCCCAGAAATAAAGGAAAATAATGCAGTTGATGATAAAAGATTTACCCAACTGGAAGTCACACGAAGAAATTTTCTCAGTTGGCACTTTGAAAGTACTTTAATTTATTTAGAAAGCAACATTTATAATGATTTTTGCTCAGAATAAATCAAGACAAGAAGCTTGAAACGGCTTTCCAAACAATGCCTAACAAAATTTCAACTCTACTTATTTGCTTCGGTCATATATTGACGTGAAGGTCATGGTAGCAACAGAGGCGGTCATGTCTTCTGATGACGAAGATGAATTATCCAGCTTTCCTAAACGTGAAGATGTTGCACAAGATGTATTCTTCATTTCGGCCTTATAATCCTGGCCTTTGATGTCTTCTGAATCCAAGAGAGAAAGTATGCCTGGTTTTGATATCTCCTTATCATTTACATGTATTTCGCCCAGTAGCATTCTCACAACAGTGGACATGGATGGTCGGAGCTTTGGCATGTCTTGGGTGCAAAGAAGACCGATCTTCAGAAAGCTGCAAGCCTCCTCAACGTTGGACTCCTCATTCAGTGATGTGTCCACCAATCTCAGCAGCTCCCCCTTCTTATGCAGTTCCCACGCCTGCAATACAGCTCTGTCTTTAATAAGTTGGGCATGTTCTGGACACTGCCTCATATTTTTTTCCCTTTATTGCCTTCTCCTATATGCGTGGTAATTTTTCTAATAAATTAATCAATCAAAACGGTGCTTTCCACAAGAACTTGGAAGATATGAAACCAATTAAACCAATATTTACCCTTCCTTCCTTGGCAACAAATGGTGCCTTTCCTGATTTGTCCTCTTAGTCATGACACAATGAGCTAACACTTAATCATGATGCCCCATTTCCTGTTTAACTGACACCAACTTGAAGACCAACAGTAATTTAGATACCTAACAGAGAGCTCAAGAGTAATTGCTTTCTATAGTTTTGAAACAGCTTTTAGTGACACAAAAGGATATGAATTGGTTTCCAACCCTTTTGGACTTACCCTAATGAAAGCATTGCATAAAACTTCCATTTAGGACTTCAACTACTAGGTAAAACAATATAAACTTACCAAAAAAACAAGTTCATTCTTAAAAACACTGAAAGGATAGTTGATGGAGTGGGTCCTCATCCAACACTTCTATTAGACAGATTTCATGCATAAGGCTATCAATTTGTACTTTAAGACTTCTTTATATTGGAAGCAAATTGAGGAAAAAGAAGAAGAAGAAGAAGAAGAACTCAAGTCCTTACCCTTTCCAGTAGATATTGTTCTTCAGGTGGTAATCGTCTGTTTGTGTTGCACCTCCCACTAACAATTTCTAAGAGCAGAACACCAAAGCTATAAACATCCGATCTCCTTGTCACTTGACCACGCATTGCATATTCAGGTGCCAGATAACCTCTAAAGAAACCAAACAAGGCCAGTTGATCTTATAAACATCATCTAATGAAAGTGCATAAATTTGGTGAGAGATGAAGCGAGAAGTCCAAGAAAAAAAACTTGCCACTTTGAAACAAATAACTTGTTTTGAGGGTTGAACGAGTAAAAAAACCTTTTTATGTCAACAATTTCTCATAGGTAGGTTGGCATAGCCAAGCAATATAGTTGAGGCAGAATGTGAAATTGAACACGAAGAGTTTAGAACTCTAATCAACATACTCACGTTGTTCCAGCTACATGTGTACTAATATGGGTCAGGTTAGGTGGAATGAACTTTGCAAGACCAAAATCTGAAATTTTGGGCGTTAGATCTTTGTCAAGGAGAACATTACTCGCTTTGATGTCTCTATGAATAACATGAGGGTGGACGTCTCCATGAAGATATGCAAGCCCCCGAGCAACACCAACACAGATTTTATGCCGTGTTTGCCAACTGAATTGGATGCTACTGTGGCCTCCACCTAAAAAGTAGAAAGGGAGACTAAGTCATAACATCTACAATTAATGGATTCCTACAAAGAATAAACAATTGAATTACCAAGAAGTGTTTGTGCAAGGCTGTTATTCTCGAGATAGCCATATACCAAAATCCTGTGGTTTCCTTCCACACAGCAACCATACAACTTGACCAGGTTCTCATGCTCTACTTCTGAGATCACCTTTATTTCTGTCAAGAACTCCCGCACCCCTTGCTTTGAGCCAGCTGACAATACCTTTATAGCAGCCACACAGCCATTTTTTAGCCTTCCCTGTTCAATTACAATAATTTGGGAAAGGAAATAATGAAGCGGATGACCAAGTATTTCTTAAACTATATAGAAATATACAATGTGCAATCACCTTATAGACCAAACCGAATCCTCCCTCCCCGATTTTGTTTGCTAGACTGAAATTATCGGTTGCAACCCGCAATTCCTTGTAAGTGTACAAGTAAACATTCTGGATGCCTGAAAGCTCTGTAGACATGGAAACAAAAGAAGCTTTAGCATACAAGAATTGGTAGGACGTCCAACAGGTGTCTGTTTTGAGTAACTCTATTCTCATGCTCTAAAGAACACAAAAGATGGTTACAGTCTCACATACACGGTATAAGAGATATAGATTTTTAAGCATTTAAAAGGAAGGCTTAGGGGGATGCTTGGGGAATGAGATAAGATGAGATGAAAAATCTATAAATAGTAGTGAAATAGTTTGTGAATAATAGTGACAAGATTTGAATTATGATGTTTTATGGGATTTTGGGAAAGGAGAGAGAAAAATTTGAATAAAAACTTATTATAAAGCTAAAATATTGATAGAATATAATTTTTTAATATTACTTTTGTTTTAGAATTTGAAAAAGTTGAATTGTTTTTTATATTTTGTTTGAAAAATTGTAATAATTAGATAAAAAAATGTTGAAGATTTGAAACTGAAAAGTGTTTGTATTTGAATTCTGTTTAGGAAGGAAATGAGATGAGATAAAACTATCATATCTTCCAAACAACCCGACTTCCCCCTGGGAGAGAGGAATGTGTTTTTTTAACAAATTACACAAAAATCTCTTCATTAACAAGGTACATTAAGGCATAAAACAAGAAAAAACCAAAAAACATAATCTTATTCATCCAGTATCCCGGCAAGAATTATTTGAAGTAAAAATCACAGCTGCAATTCCAAACCTACTAGACAGCCAAAATCCAGGTCCAATAAGGAACACAGTTTATCTTGCCCGGTTATATGATCTTGTTGAGGGGTCTGGGATTGTTAAGACGTTAAAAGAGGCTTAGTTTTCTACAGGTAATTGGAGGATAGTGCGAATGGAGTATCTTCATAGTAGCTCGCTATGGTGGCCTTTTAGTTGTTTTCGAATCTAAGCTGATAAAAGAATAAAGTAGTTAAAACATGTACCTTCATCACCTTCAATTGCTTTTTTACCCGAGGAAGCCCCTTTTTTACTAGAAAAGAAAGAGAAACAATTCATCACCAACTTCTTGTGTTTATCAATGCTCACAATCAATCAAACCCCAGCCCTGTCAAGGTAAACAATTGAAAGCAAACCTGTCACAAAGCCCATAATAACTACATATCATTTCAGTTTCTTTGATTCATCTAGAGAGAGAGAGATACTTTATTTTGATCATGAGTCGGCAACTGAACCCGAAGAAGGTTTTCCTCTACTTCAACCCTGGAGTGCACCGTTCGTAACAGTAACTAAATCCAGCAAACTAAATTTGATCTTAACCATGAAACACCCATAATAGCTTATCAAACATGAGGAGGTTATAAAGACCGGCACAGAGTAGATACCAGCACAAGGGTTTTGATGTCGGCATGTCGCAATGAACAGAAAGAAGCAGGAAATAGAATAAGAACGACCATCAACGATCACTTGTTTGGTTGCTGAGAAAAACGAAGGAAAACTCAAATTCTAAATCTTTGGAAAGAAAACCAAAAAAAAAAAAAGGAAAGGGAATTTCATCTTGTATAGTCTACTCAATTTCTCATATCTCAGGAGGAAAAACGAAAATGAAACTGCTAAAAGGGCACTTTCTCCCTTAACCAACAGAGAAGATTAACTCACTGAGAATTCATTGAGAGTCCGGACAAAAGGTGAAGAAGCTTACCTTGGTAACTGTCTGTCCTTCCAGCAACATAATTAAGAGCGAGAGACAGAGAGAGAGAGGGTCTGGTACTCAGGTTTTTGAAAAAACTTATACACCGCGGAGAAGTTTCCACTCCATGTAAAGTGAAACCAACTCCAACAGGACGAAATGGTCAATACATTCCATATGTCATTAACCTGTCTAATTAATGGACTGCCTAAAGTCTAAGTTTCGAATACGTATAAATAAATTTAATTATTTATATTATGCAAGTTTATGTCTGGTGGATTTAATTTTCTTTTGTGTTTCTGTCTCATGGAAATTTGAGTGTGTTTTCGTATGGAAAAGGAAAACCATTGAATTGAATTATAGAAAGTAGCAATTCTATTGGAATCACTTTAGAAAAGTATCAAAATGACTGATTGACTTTGTTTGCAGAGATGGACTTTGATTAGTATTAAAAGTATTTTTCCATTCCTCATTTGGGGCCGTTTCAAAATAAGAAGGACGGAAAGTTAAGAGGTGGGGGTAGTGACGGGAGAAGAGCAGGCGGACGATTGAGACGTGATAACCACCCCATATTATAAGAAAATCATCTTATAGGACCTGTAATTAATATTCTCCAAATTATAATTAAAATTGACGTTGGAGTTCACGCTTGCTTGTTCTTATAGAACTCATTAATCTATACACCGAGAAAAAGGGAATGGTATTATGGCCTTTGAAAATGGCGAGGAAACAAAAATCAGAAACAGGAATAGAAATATTAGGATGTTTTAGACCTTTTAGGATAATTCTAGGTAGTTTTTTTTTTTAATATATTAACCATTTTAATATAATTTAATAATAAATTTTCATGAAGTTTTGTTAAAAAGAATTGTGAGGATTAGTATTGTAGTTTTTAAAGTTTGGCACAAAATAAACATCCTATTTGCATGCATATCAATTTATAATTATTTCATAAAAATAGATTTTTTGAATTTAAACACATTGAATCAAAAGAAAAGGTCACCTTAAAAAAAAAAAACAAATTAATGTTTTATCGTTGTACAAAAATGATTAATATTAATTATTTTTATTTCTATTTAAGTAGTATTACTTGTACATATAATTTTATACACAATATTATACATATTAAGTATCTGTTTCATTAATATTAATTTTTTCTAATTCAAATTTTAGAATTTTTACTATTTCAATAATTGATATATCAGTACTTATGATTATGTGTATAAAATAAATACAGTTCTTCTATAGACAACCGACTAGGAGAATCGCGGGGCCACTGTGGCTGACATCGATTCATTCAAATATGGTCGTTTCATTCAAAATTCACTCTACTAAATTTCCTTTTTTCCGAATCATTTTTCCCATTCGTCTTTCCATTCTCCCAAATTCCCTTCAAACTAGAGGCAATAACCCAATTCCCATAACCATTTGCCCCAACTTTCCTCGCCATGCGAGAGCACTCGGACAAGATTATTAAGGGAAGGTTTGAGGGTAAAGATGATAATTTTGAATTGAGATGAAAGTTTAAAATATTAGTTTTTAATATTATTATTGTTTTGGGATTTGAAAAAATTGAATAGTTTTATATTTTGTGTGAAAATTTGATAAAGTTGTAATGATGAGATGAGAATTTTAAGTTTAAGATGAGATTTTTGAGTTACCAAATCTGCCCTAAGCTTTCAAGTCCTTTCATCATTATCAATTTATTTCTCGACTGTATCAAACCCTTTTTATACAAAAAACATACAGAATTTACAAGATAACAATGAAAAATAAAAAAACCCGACATTACAACAAAATTAGGGGTGGGCAGCGTGGCCCCGCCACCCGCTGTACCGCCCCGTATTCGCACCGCCAGGCCCCCGCCCGTATGTTCTCCTTCTAGCGGAGGCGGGGGACGGAGGGGCCGTGACCCCGCTTCGGTTTTCCCCTGCCCCGCTTCGGTTATATATATATAATATAATTATATAATTATATTAGTAAAAAGTTTATTATATGTGTTGAAACGGCACCATTTTGTACATGAAAAAACGACGCCGTTTCAATAAGGGCCGGCCCGGTTTCATTAAGCATTAATGAAACGGCACCGTTTTGTAAAGAACAAAACGGCACCGTTTTGTAAAGAACAAAACGGCACCGTTTTGTAAAGAACAAAACGGCACCATTTCATTAAGTCACTTAATCAACCCCCCGCGGCCTCGACCCCTTCACCTTGGCTTCTGGAACCCTCTCGGCCTCTCCACTCTCGAACTCTCCTCTCACTCTCAGACTCTCAGTGCTCTCACTCTCTGTCTCTCTCAGCTAGTCAGCCGAAGCGCCGAACTCTCCTCTCTCTCGCTCTCGTTCTCTCTGCTGCCCACCCCTAGAGGTAAGTCACTTTGTACCGATTCTCCGTTGTTTTTTTATTTTATTTTTTATTTTTGAGTTTTCATCGGAGATTGGAGGAATGATGGGTTGAATCGGAGATGGAGGATGAGAATTTGTGACTTGTGTGCTGTGGATTCATGGTTTGTGTATATATATTCAGTGTTTTGTAGCTTTGAATATGTGAACCCTAAATTGATTTCTGTTTTGAATCTGTGAACCCTAAATTGACTTGTGCTTTGAATATGTGTTTTGTAGCTTTTAATAATTTCGGAAACCCAAAATTTGATTTAGGGGTTTCAGATTTGATGAAACCCCTCAAAAAAATTAGGGTTTTAAAAAAAAATATATTTAGCCCATTTTTAAATAACACTTTACAATTTACATATAATAGATCTTTTTTTTATTTTTATTTTTTTTGTGGGCTTTCAAGTTTGAAGTTTACTAAACATATTAGAAGGAAAGAAAACGAAAATACAAATAAAAAATATTTCATATGCTATGTAAACCTGAGAAATTAAAAAAAAATAAAGAATTTTAAAGTATATAGTAGGCCCTTTAATTAGGCTATTATCCATATACTAAATATTGTATTAGAATTTAGTCTATTAATATTCTTGGATTTAACAATACAAAATCTAGGTGTTTGATTAAGTCTATCACATTAAATCATGTTAAGTTGCAAATTTATTTTTATAAAATCTTTTTATGGTTTTAGTATTTTTTTTATTAAAAGCAGCAATTTTTTATTATATTAAATTTTAAAATCTAGCTCTAGTTTATGTTTGTTTGTAATGAACATGCAATCACCTCATGTACTATGCCTTTTTTTTAAATGTCTTGTGTTTGATTGTGTTATGCCTTTTTTTTTTCCTTTTTTTAATTCTTTTTTTTTGTGTTGTGTTGGATTGCACTTTGAGAATTTTGTATGTGTTGGGGAATCAGGAATGTCTTCTCAAATGGATCCAGACTTCAATGATAGCTCTCATGCCTAGCTAATACCCCTACCCCAGAACCTAACCCTACTCCTACCCCTACTGAGAGCACACATTGCCCTGCCCCGAAGCCCTCATTGGGCAAGAAACCTGTGTCCATAGTTTGGTCTCACTTTACCAAACTATAGGGTGGTGACCCCAACAACTCACAAGCTAAATGAAATTATTGTGGGAAAATATATGGATGTCACTATAGGAAACATGGTACATCCCAGTTGAAGGTCCATTTAGAAGAACAATGCAAGAAGAGTCCAATATTGTGATCCTTAGTAGAGAAGGGTCAATCTAGACTGGATTTTAAAATGAGTGATGGGAGTAGTGGGGCCGGGGGTCCAACATTGAAAGGGTATACGAAGTATAATCCCAATGAGTGTAGAAGGAAGTTAGCTTGCATGATTGTCACGGACGAGCTGCCTTTTCAATTTGTGGAGGGTAAGGGGTTCCAAGAATTTGTCCAAGAGTTGGAACCGAGATTTGTGCTTCCTTCTCGTCACACTGTGGCAAAGGATATTAAAAAGATGTATATAAAAGATAAAGATGTTTTGAGGGGTCAATTGGCGGGTTTGGTAGTTTGCCTCACTACCGATACTTGGACTTCTATCCAAAATATGAATTACATGTCGTTGACTGTGCATTTTGTTGATTCTGATTGGGTTCTTCACAAAAAGATTATTAAATTTTGTCAAATAACTGATCATAAGGGTGACACGATTAGGAAGGCCTTGTAGGCTGCAATAAAGGAGTGGGGGTTGGATAAGATTTTGATTGTTTCTGTTGATAATGCGTCGTCTAATGATATTGCCTTGGAATATCTAAAGAATTATCTTAAAGAGGCAAATAAGACATTTTTGGGTGGTGAATATTTGCATGTTAGATGTGCTGCACATATTTTGAATTTAATTGTGACTGAGGGGTTGAAAGATGTTGATGACTTGGTTGCACGAGTTAGAATGGCTGTGAAATTTGTGAGATATTCTCCTTCTAGATTGGAGAAATTCAAAGTTACTGCAAATGCTGCAGACATAACATCGAAGAAGGGTTTTTGTACTGATGTTCCTATTAGATGGAACTTAACCTTCTTGATGTTGGAAGTGGCCCAAGAATATAAGGCAGCCTTTCAATTATTGGGTGATGAAGACATCCAATATGTCAAATACTTTGATGAGCACGGGGGATTAGGAAAGCCTAATGATGATGATTGGGTGGTGGTTTCTACTTTTGTTGATTTTCTTGGACTTTTTTACGATGTCACATTGAATATATCTGATTCTTTGTACCCTACATCCCATGGATTTTGTCAACAAATATGTAGCGTGAAAGAAGAATTAGAAGATATGCGTAGGGGATCCAATGAAAGGATGAGGGGGATGACAGTGGCCATGATACTAAAATATGACAAGTATTGGAGAGATTTGACTATAATGAATATTTTATTGTATGTGGCTGTTATTCTTGATCCCCGTCTGAAAGTTTCAAGCTTGTTATATGGTTTGATACTTGTTCACAATCAGGCATTGACTGATATTATTGGTAAAATGGCTCGAGAAACCATATCTAAATTGTATGATGAGTTTAATGCAATCAAGGGTGGTACTGCATCCAAGACACATACACCTACCCTAACGCCTTCTACAGACACCATGACTGGGCCTCCTACAAAGAAGCGTAGAATGCCGTGGAATAAGACCTTCGCACAGAATCCCACACTAGTCCATCAATCTACGGAGGTGGTTTCGGAGTTAGAAAATTATTTGTCAGCGGATATGGTCCAAGATGATGATGATAATTTTGATATATTAGGATGGTGGAAGAATGCAGCAAAGAAATATCCCATCATTTCTGAGATTGCCCGCTGTATTTTGGTCATCCCTATTAGCACCGTTGCCTCAAAGTTAGCTTTTAGTACCGGAGGTCGCATATTGCATCATTTCCGTAGTTCATTGTCTCCGACAACTGTGGAGGCATTGATATACACACAGAGTTGGACGATAGGAAAGGATATTCATATTCCGGATATTTTAGATTTTAAGGAGACTGATGAGGGTGGTGATCAGTCTGGATTTGGATCACCTAGTAATTGTTTTTTATTTTATTCTTTTGATTTATTTATATTCATTTCGATTTCATTGTTATTAATTTTAGTATTAATTCTTGTAGTAACACATGAGATGACGTCTACCTCCGCTGCAACATAAATATGTGCTCAATCTCGGGCCGCCCCAAGTGTCACAGCTGACAGCTCTTTTCAAGCTCTAATTTCAATTATTTGTTTATATTTTGTATTCAGTTATTTGTAATGTTGATACAATATCATTTGGACACTTTTATATTTGTAATTTTATAATTGTTTAGCCTTTCAATTTTGTAATAGTTTAGTTATTATTATTAGTTTATTAGGTATTACTTATTAGACTAGTAACTTTTGTTAGCCATAAAATCATTTAATATAGTGCAAACTTTTTTTTTTTTTAATCTGGTTTTTAAAAATATTTTTCTTTTTACTTATAATTTTATGGGCTGAAAATGGCCTACAAGCTTTTATGAGCTAAAAAGAAAAGCTTGTGGGCCATTTTTGGCCCAGAAACTGCTTCTAGACCGAAAATGGCCTAGAAACTGCTTCTAGGCCCAAGGCCCAGTGGGGGGGCCGGGGGCGGACGGATTGCCCCCTAACTCCGCACCCCGCTATGCGGGATGGGGTACCCCGCCCCCGCACACCGGGAGCGGGGGACGGGGAAGATTCCCCCCCCCCGCCCCATGTGGGGGCGGGGGGCGGGGAGGGGTGTACCCCGCACCGTATGGTGCGGGTAGCACCCTTAAACAAAATGCTCCTTATTCCATGTTCTCAAATCTTTCATGGATAGACCATGCAAACCATAACCTTTCCATCATTATTGTACTCCTTCTAGAAACCGCTATGCTTCTAGCACATTTTAAAAGGGGCACTTTGAGTCGTTAGTTTGAAGTTTTAGAGCTCATTCTAACCTATATTCAAAAGACACAATTTATTTTAATGGCTTAGAAAACTCAAAAATTGGAACAAAGTGGCATGAATCACCGCCCACAACAATTGTACTCCAGCAATCCTAAACACTCGAGCATTTTACTCAAGTTTGAACTATTGTGCGTGAATCGGTATAGAAATGTAGCCGTTGGGAAAAAAAATAATCNTTTTCTTGGACTTTTTTACGATGTCACATTGAATATATCTGGTTCTTTGTACCCTACATCCCATGGATTTTGTCAACAAATATGTAGGGTGAAAGAAGAATTAAAAGATATGCGTAGGGGATCCAATGAAAGGATGAGGGGGATGGCAGTGGCCATGATACTAAAATATGACAAGTATTGGAGAGATTTGACTATAATGAATATTTTATTGTATGTGGCTGTTATTCTTGATCCCCGTCTGAAAGTTTCAGGCTTGTTATATGGTTTGATACTTGTTCACAATCAGGCATTGACTGATATTATTGGTGAAATGGCTCGAGAAACCCTATCTAAATTGTATGATGAGTTTAATGCAATCAAGGGTGGTACTGCATCCAAGACACATACACCTACCCCAACGCCTTCTACAGACACCATGACTGGGCCTCCTACAAAGAAGCGTAGAATGCCGTGGAATAAGACCCTCGCACAGAATCTCACACTAGTCCATCAATCTACGGAGGTGGTTTCGGAGTTAGAAAATTATTTGTCAGCGGATATGGTCCAAGATGATGATGATAATTTTGATATATTAGGATGGTGGAAGAATGCAGCAAAGAAATATCCCATCATTTCTGAGATTGCCCGCTGTATTTTGGCCATTCCTATTAGCACCGTTGCCTCAAAGTCAGTTTTTAGTACCGGAGGTCGCATATTGCATCATTTCCGTAATTCATTGTCTCCGACAACTGTGGAGGCATTGATATACACACAGAGTTGGACGATAGGAAATGATATTCATATTCCGGATATTTTAAATTTTAAGGAGACTGATGAGGGTGGTGATCAGTCTGGATTTGGACCACCTAGTAATTGTTTTTTATTTTATTCTTTTGATTTATTTATATTCATTTCAATTTCATTGTTATTAATTTTAGTATTAATTCTTGTAGTAACACATGATACGACGTCTACCTCCGCTGCAACATAAATATGTGCTCAAGCTCAGGCCGCCCCAAGTGTCACAGCTGACAGCTCTTTTCAAGCTCTAATTTCAATTATTTGTTTATATTTTGTATTCAGTTATTTGAAATGTTGATACAATGTCATTTGGACACTTTTATATTTGTAATTTTATAATTGTTTAGCCTTTCAATTTTGTAATAGTTTAGTTATTATTATTAGTTTATTAGGTATTACTTATTAGACTAGTAACTTTTGTTAGCCATAAAATCATTTAATATAGTGCAAACTTTTTTTTTTTAATCTGGTTTTTTAAAATATTTTTCTTTTTACTTATAATTTTATGGGCTGAAAATGGCCTACAAGTTTTTATGAGCTAAAAAGAAAAGCTTGTGGGCCATTTTTGGCCCAGAAACTGCTTCTGGACCGAAAATGGCCTAGAAACTGCTTCTGGGCCCAAGGCCCAGTGGGGGGGCGGGGGCGGACGGATTGCCCCTTAACTCCGCACCCCGCTATACGGGACGGGGTACCCCGCCCCCGCACACCGGGAGCGGGGGACGGGGGAAGATTTCCCCCCCCCCTCCCGCCCCATGTGGGGGCGGGGGGCGGGGAGGGGTGTACCCCGCACCGTATGGTGCGGGTAGCACCCTTAAACAAAATGCTCCTTATTCCATGTTCTCAAATCTTTCATGGATAGACCATGCAAACCATAACCTTTCCATCATTATTGTACTCCTTCTAGAAACCGCTATGCTTCTAGCACATTTTAAAAGGGGCACTTTGAGTCGTTAGTTTGAAGTTTTAGAGCTCATTCTAACCTATATTCAAAAGACACAATTTATTTTAATGGCTTAGAAAACTCAAAAATTGGAACAAAGTGGCATGAATCACCGCCCACAACAATTGTACTCCAGCAATCCTAAACACTCGAGCATTTTACTCAAGTTTGAACTATTGTGCGTGAATCGGTATAGAAATGTAGCCGTTGGGAAAAAAAATAATCTAAAAAGAAGAAGAAGATGAAGAATGAAGAAATGATTTGACGCTTCTTTTGTACGAAACTCTACAGTTGGGTTTGGATGTTGAGTTGGGTTGAGTTGAGATGAGTTGAATAAAATATTATTAAAATATTAATTTTAAATATTATAAATGTATTAGAATTTGAAAAAGTTAAATTTTAAATATTAAGAGTGTATTGGGATTTGAAAAAGTTAAATTTTTTATTATATTTTATATAAAAATTTGAAAAAGTATATTGAGATTTGAAAAATGTGTAATGATAAGATGAAGTGAGTTAAGAGGAGTTCTCATTTTTCATTTTTCACGTGACACCAATTACACAACACCCACGCGATTGCAAGCAAAATTATTCAAATAAATATAAATAAAATTTTAATTTTCGTTTTCGAGATTTATTGATTTGATTTTTAAAATATTTAGATTTTTATGTTAATATGTGCTTATCTTATCTATGTGTAAACAGTAATACCAGTGTTGACTATCGAGAAAGAACCCGATCCAAAAGAAAAGTTTCGGGCGGAGGATCCGATTTCGGATCCAAAGATGCATATTGTTAGCTGCCACTGCCGGTTACCGGAGTATGATTCCAAGCTTCTATTCTCCGATACAACTGATTCGATCATTTGCTTTGCCATGAGACTAGACATACACCTCTTCTAGTCTAGGGTTTATTCTCTCTCTCAATACCAGCATGCCTTATCACCATCGCCCATCGCCGTCGCCGCGCAGATCGACGGTCCTCATTCTCGCTTCCTGCCTCCTGATCGGTATATCTGGGTTCGTATTTGGCATCGCGGCGATCCTCAGCTCCAGTAGCGCGTCGTACAGATGCTCTAACGCCGAACCAGGGTCTGTCCGAGTGGTTTGGGAGAGAGGCGGTGGCGGTAGGATTGACAACGGGATTGGTGATGGGGATCCGAAGAGGCACAGGGTGATGGGGTTCGTTGGCATTCAGACTGGGTTCGGATCAGTGGGTCGCAGGCGGTCCTTGCGCCAGACTTGGATGCCTTCCGATCGTCAAGGGCTTCAGCGGTATTGGTTTATTTTCCACTGATATCAGTTTTTAAATTTTAAGTATTCAAAATCATCTGTACGTGTAGGGACACATGTTTAATCCAGAAAAATTCCATGAGCTTTTTAAATTCAAGAAAGTAAAATTATAACCGTTGGTATAAAATTACGGGGCAATGATGGATGGATGGGCAGCAAAGCATGAATAGACCTATGACTATTTAGAATGAGCGAATAATTTGTTGTGCTTCTATGAAGTAAATTTTAATTTTTGTAGTGTTATTGAAAAGCAGCATAAATTAATAGATATCCGTATCTTTTGGTGAGATAGAAAACATTCTTTTATCCGAGGATCCACATTAAATTTCCAGAAGCAACATTTTTTATCAAGCCACATGCAGTGTGCTCGTTCTTGTTCGACGCTCTTAATGATCCCTGCTCTTTTTTTTCACAATGAATCATGTCAATATGACATTTTTTTCTTGCTGCTTTTGTTTACTAGATTTTGCAGCCGTAAATATTAATGGGCTTCGGAATTGAAGTTAATACTTATCATCTATTTTGGCTGTCAGTAGCATCAGTCGTTTATTTTAATCGGTTTATGGATTTTATTATGGCTTGCAGCTTAGAAGAAGCAACTGGTTTGGCTTTCAGGTTTATCATTGGCAGAACCAATGATAAATCGAAGATGTTAGAGCTTAAGAAGGAGGTAGAAGAATATGATGATTTCGTGCTATTGGATATTGAAGAGGAGTATAGTAAGCTTCCATACAAAACGTTAGTGCAAACAATAATATAATGGATATCGCCTATGGTTTTAGTTGATTACTGTGAAATCAAAATTCTCTGTTTTCATTGCAGGTTAGCTTTCTTTAAAGCTGCATATGCACTTTTTGATTCTGAGTTTTATGTTAAAGCCGACGATGACATATATTTGAGGCCAGGTGACTGCCTTGATATGGCTCATCTAAATATATTTATATGCTTTCTTTCTGGGATTTTCTTTTCTGGATTTTTTCTGCATTTGTTTGATCACTTGATTAACTTACAGATCGCCTCTCACTGCTCTTGGCAAAAGAACGCACTCATTCTCAGACTTACATTGGGTGCATGAAAAAGGGCCCTGTTTTCACTGAGCCTAAACTCAAATGGTTAGTCCTGTTTTCATAATTTGGGGTCCATGATTGATTACATTTGGTTGCATTTTGACCTTATGTCTGGGAGATTGTTAGCCCCTCTTTCTTGTCCTCCTAATATCTTGCTACTCATTTACGGAAATACCACACACACACAGGGCAAGAGTGATCAGTTGCAATAGTAACTACATTATGTTGCTGCATATAAGAAAGTGGATGTGCAAAAATCTTATGACATTATCTTAATGATGCAGATCTTCGAGCTTTCTGTATTACTTTCTGTATTAGGCATGTATTAGCCTACCTTTGAAATTATATGATTTAAATTGAAGAGGCTATATCTGCAGTGATACATAACTTGCATCTTCTGTGTAAATTATACATGCTGCATCTGCTAGCACCTTGTTTTTTCTTTTTCTTTTTATCAAATATGGATCTTGTGAAATCAGTCAACTTAATGCAGGTATGAACCACTATCCTATTTGCTTGGTACGGAGTACTTTCTTCATGCTTATGGCCCCATATATGCACTCTCTGCTGATGTTGTTGTGAGCTTGGTTGCTCTTAGAAACAACAGGTAAGTTTTGATCAGTTTCTGATACTCCCATATAATGACAGGTCTTTCCCATTCCTTAAAGTTCTCCTGTATATCATCATTAAGAAAAAAAAAAGCTAGTGTAGCACGCTTAGGTGTTGCTCTTGTATATGTCCCGTATACTTGGGCTCTTGTAAATGATCAATAAAATTTTGTTTACCGATAAAAAAAAATCTCTACCTTGTTCAATGTTACAGTTTTAGGATGTTCAGCAATGAAGATGTTACAATTGGGGCATGGATGCTTGCAATGAATGTCAACCTTGAGAACAATAAAGCACTGTGTGAACCAGAGTGTACACAAACATCTATTGCTGTCTGGGATATTCCCAAGTGTTCTGGTTGGTTTTCCTCCCTTCCAAATAAACAATAGAATTACTGTTGAAGCAGAAAAGCGAATGTCAAGGTTTTGTTCTTGTTGTCTATATTATTTCCTCACTTTCACTTTAAATTTAACTGCAGATTCAAATTTCATGATTTGTGTAGATCCCTAAAAAATGTCCACCTGATGCTGGCTGACTAACTAACTGACTACATTAAATTATGGTATACCGAGGATTTGGATTCTGATGGAGATAAAATTGGTCACTTTTGAGGCACCTATCCTTTGGCATGCAGTTGATAGTGGTTATAATGGTAGTAAGAACAAAAGTAATCATTACAGAAAGTTGGAGTCATTGCAAAGAACGATTAGAAAACGTTTGATGTCCTTTTTCTTGATAAAGTGTAACAACAAATCTGTGCATGATAAAGGCATGAGTCTTTGGTACAAGTAACAAGATCAATCTTAGTTTTATATTTGCACATGCTGTAGAAAACATCAGAAAATTCACGAGAATGAGGAGGATAATATTATTCATGATATTGCTCTTCATGCAGGGCTCTGTAATCCGGAAAAGAAACTACTAGAACTTCATCAAAAGGAAAGCTGCTCAAAGAGCCCAACTCATTACTAGTACCCGTAAACTGAGGAGGTAGTTTGAAGAATTGCTTGCTCCTGTAAGGTCTTGCTGCGGTACCGGATGTTGTTCTTTCCACCTTTTTATTTATTTATTTTTCTTTGGTTTTGTAATCTATCCTTTCTAGATGGTAAAAGAAAATAGAATTTTGTACTATACGGCTTTAGACCTAATCTTCCGTGAGAGTCGAAGTTATAGTGTAGGAAGACAGGTAGCATTAGAGATGCGATTACCCCTTTAAACCTCATTTGTTTAAATCAAATATCATTCTTTTAAAATTTTGTAGCTTGCATCAGCTTCCACAATATTGTGTTGTTAAGTGCTGGTTTTGTTGTGATTAATATTATCTTTGTTCTCAAGAATTTGATATACTATATTTCTCAATTTCGATGTATATAGTATACATAAATATAGTTAAGTGAGGCTGGACCAACAGTTATTTTTGTTCTTATTTTTTGAGAAAGTCCAACAGTTATTTATATGCAAGAAGGTTATCCTGAACACATGCGGGCCCCACTAATCTTAGACAGACCGCAAAAATATAAAAACTATCCTTCAACGGAATTGGTAATTTGGTGATAAGGAAAACTCTAAGCCACCAGCTGGCCAAAATTTTTTTTTTTCTTAATGATTAAGAAATTTTTTTTAATATTATTATAAATTTTTTATATATTTTTAAAATATTTAGAAGTATTAAAAAATAATTTGAAAAAAAAATAAAAAAACAAAAAAAACTTTTTGCTTAACAGTGACTCCCAGCGGGAGCCACCAGTGGTGACTGTAGCACCGCTCTTTAACAAAAGCCCAAAGGCTTTATTGGATGTCAATGGTACTTGGAGGGTGTAACGTGTGTGTGTGTAAATTCTAATATTCTATTGACTAAGGAAAAAATGCGAACAAATTATTTCAAATTTCAATGTTTCCAGCACCATGCTACGGGTTTTTTGTAGTTGAGCTAAGTAGCCCATGCACATAAGAAGATTGATCAGACGAAAGCCATAGCAGATTATCATTTTTTTTTTCTTGTGCCGTTTCTTTATGCTCTGAAAATGTTTTTTTTAATATTTTTCTGAAAACACAACCAAACATGTTCCAAGTTCCCCTTTTCTTTAGGGGGGAAGGGGGTTACTCAATCCGAACACAGCTCAACTTTCCTTGGGATGACTGATGAGCATGAGACTCAGAAGTTTAGAGAAAGGGGCTACTCTGAGGCTTGAGCCCCATGTGAAAATGTGAATCCGTGTCTCATCCATTTTGATTTTCATGTTATGGGTGCCCATATTCCGACAGTTCATGAATGCTTCCATTTCACTATATATGCATCATATCCTGATATGCCAATGTATGCGGTTGATATGCTTGCAAGTAATTATTTTTATGTAATATGCCCAAATTCGTTGATGCATGTGGTTGACATTCTTAGGATCCATATCTGCTATGCTTCCCAACCGCCATTTCATGGTCCCCAACAGACATGATGCATTTAAAACAAGGAACTGCTACAATCATTTTTTCTCTTCTTTCTCTTTTCTCTTGCTGTTTTTATTGAAGATCATCATTTGATGCTTTTCCCAAGCGAATGGGATGGGAAAACACTTTTTCGTCTCATACTCTACAATAGATTTGTTGAAGAATTGGCAGGTTCTGGAACAGACATTTAAAACCCATGTCCTATGAGTTTTATCTTTTATCTTTTATTCTGGTTTTGCAAACATCAAAATGGTAACAAGAATTTTGATCCAACTCTGATTCTAGTAACTAAATTCAAGATGTATCAGAAAAGAAAATTTAGAATGTGGGTGATTCTGAATTTATCAATCTGCATCTGCATGAAAATTCTTTGGACTGTTTGATGGGCAATAAGCAAATTCTGGACAAATTCAGATGTGAGGCATCCAGGCCATGGATAAAAAGAGAAGAAAGGATATGAATCCAGATCGTCATGATGAAAAGTTATCAAAAAAGTACTGGACCTACTTTGGAATCAAAGCTAATCATCTTTGAATATTTATCTTTAGAGTGTTTGAGAAGAGTGTAGTTGAAGTGAAGTTTTCAACTCCAAAGGAGCTGAATGATATACTAGTTATTTCCAAATCATTAGTGGACTAGTTGAGTGAAGGAGTGCTGCTCAAGGGAAAAAGGGCCTCCAGAATTATGGCTCATTTGATTTGTCGATCAAAAAGCAATCATGCAGGACCCATCGAGTAATATTTTCTACCCAATCATTAGGGAACATAACATTGTTGTCGGAGAAAAATGTTGGGGTCAAGAGGCTTTTCAGCTGAGGATTATGACCAATCATTTCAAATTTTACTGTGACACTTGTCTTCAGTTTGGTGGAGATTCTCACGGCTCTATCAGGAAAGTATCAAATAAAGTATCTGAAATAGCTTATCCAAAATACATAAATAGTGATAATAATAGCTTTGCATATGCAGGTTGGAGCACACATTTTAGGTTCGACTCTATTATATTGCGAACGAATGCATTAGATCAACAGGTAGTCAGTCTTTTTTTTTTTTCAGTCAGGGTGGATCTGCATTTTCTTCTAGGATTTTCCGAAAGAAAGCAGACCCAAATGAAAGAGAGCCATTAATGTGAGGAGGATCAAGGTTTTGAGAACTGAAATCATGAAAAGGACCTAAGATTAGGAGCAGTACAGGAAAACCAGTTCGTTGGATGCCTTGTATATTTAGATTGCCTTTGGAGCCACAAAGTTTGTTGCTAGACTTTAATATAGCCACCTTCAAGTACTGTATTTTTCTGAGAAACAGACGTACCAACAAAAATGCAGAGCTTGGGTCAGATACAACCCATACTAAACTTCAGCACTTCTGAAAATTATAATTGATTAGGGCTGTGTAATCCATTGTCATAAGCATTGTTATAAAAACTACAAGCAATGCAAAGAGGGGGGGAAATAAAGATAAGGAAGTCTAGAGAGGATTACTCAATTCTCGAACTTACTTTTAGTTACATTTGCTTTGCTAATTTTCAGGTCCTGTGTTTTTGGTGTCTGCAGAAAGCAACTGATGCCCCTCTGGATATAAAATCCCGAAAGTAAGATGTTTCTAAAATCATCATTGATAAGATTCTGGGGAGTGAAATTGTTAAAAACCACTGATCTTAGTGGTCTCCACTTCGTTACATGGTCTCTGAAAGGGGTCAAAACTTAGAGCATTTCAACGACATAAAGAGGGAGGCTTTCTAAATTTGTTCACACTTTAAATTGCAGAAAGTCTCCAGTTTGACCTCCTAACTCAATGACCATCACATGCCCTTGGAGCTCCTCTTTTCTTTCAATGACCAAACACTGAGTATAGATTCCTTGTTTTTCGCAGACACAGATGTATAAAGTATAAACTCTGCCAGTTCCTTATTACAAAGTCTGATAATAGCAGTTACTGGCCAGTATGCTTTATTGGCTAACCGTGTACGGAAAGTTAAGCAAAATTTTAAATTTTGTGTGTTTTAGAAATACTTTAAACACAAAGTACACAAGAATAAACTTATAAACTGACGTCGTTTAATGTGGTACGTCAGATTATAAAGTTACTAATTTTATTATAAAGTATATTTAACATATCCCAATAAGCCACGTACTTTTGTGAAATAGATGAAATCTATTTGTACATGCAACACTTCTGTTTCACATAATTTTACTAAGGGACTCGCCATCTCTTCTCGATTCCCTCAGGGATGAGCGGCCCTCCCATTATGTTGTCGGGCTGTTCATATAAAATGATCAAAATACGAAATGGATACAATGAAAATAAACCATCTTCTGAGAAAGTTAGAGCAATATGCCAAGGGTCCACAACACAGCAAGGAATCTCACACAAATCATGCACCGTCACGGGTCTACAACACCAAAATGGAATGAAGTGTCAATGTAAAGATCCTGCCAAACGTGCACCGCTTAGAATGGAATATACGTATTTCTTTTGATTTTCTCTACTCTATTAATATTTGAATTTCTCTTACTAATCTTCATTGGCTGTACAAACTAGAAACGTCACTTTTTAACTCTTCATTCCGGACTTCTTGTATCTCACTGTATATAATGAAGGAATATGTATGTATATGGCTGTTTGGTTGTCGAGAAACCAAAACAACTTCTGATCCAATATTTTCGTTATTCCCTTACGATGTGTTGCTTTGGCCGATCGAGTCAATTAATGTTCACTCAAACTCAGCAAAGACCTCTCTAAAAGAAAGATTAATAAAGAAATGACAAAGATCCAAAGAAGATAAGGAAACCTTACAACGATTGAAAACAATGACTAAACCGTATAAAGCACCGGACAAAATAACAGCGCAGCCATGAGAGGAACTCATCGAAACCCTTTCGCTGTTAGAGCAGGAATCCAAGGTGCCCTTGGTTATGGTAATGTCATCCAGTCTATATATATATATATATATAATCATATTTTTTCTTGACCTTTTTCTGGTTTGCCAAGCATGCAAGATATTTGAAAATAACTGAGATAATCTATAGTCTTAAATATATGATTTTTTTTTTCAATGATGCGCTCCTTTGCTTGAGTGTTGAGATATCAAAGCCTAAAATGTGAGCTGGCTTGCTCTCTTTGTGAAACAAACCAATCTATCAACTGATCCTTGAAATGGTTCTGATGACTGACACTTGTGATCATTGTGTCTGGAAATTCCAAAAATTATGCGATCCGTACTCAGACAAATTTTTTTTTATCCCTACTCTTACAACTTGAGGATCCTCACATGGAGACATTCTGGTTTCTAGTACTCTTGGATTATATCACTCACATGGCACTCGAGCTTCCTGGAAATCGGAGGTTCTCTTCTCTCCACCCTCGTATAATTTATATACCTTCTTGAACTTCTGTCATGCATGCATTTAAGTGGGGTGCTTTTAAGTAAAGTCACAACTATTCTTGCTTCCACTGTTGTATGTTCCAATTAAATAATGACCGAGATGGCTCAATTTATATTTGAATAACAGCAAACAGCTCTACCAATGATAATTTCCCCAAAAATGGTTTTTTTTTTTGGGTATTTATTCTTAAGATCGATAATCTCAGTCCCCCAGAAGGTTTCTGCAGTACCCATTAGGCAACAAAAGCCATCATTACTTGAAAATTGGATCAGCACCGTTGATCCAAAATTCTTTTACTATGTCCTACATGTGCAGCACATGTTCCTAATTCTTTTATCATTGCCATGTGGATTCTCTCCCATATTGAATATGTGGTGGACAAGACAGAGAAGCTTGCAAGTGGCAACACAAAGTCAACATTTTGCAGAAGAAGCTTTCGTTTCAATATTATTGAAAGGAAAACAAGAGCATGGCATGATGGTAGTGCTTAGCAACTCAAATGGACATTGGAAAATTTATAGAACTTCCAGAAACAGCGCAATGATAAGGCCTAATTTCAATGAAAAAAGGTGGATGAGAGAAGCAGGATTGAGAAACCCTCATCATCAGCATAGGATATGAGAAATGGAAATGCCAGTTAGACAGATGGAGAGAGGTATAGAAAAGGATTCCACACTGCCAAAGTCCTTCCCCCACAAGACCATCACGTGCCCTTGCAACTCTAGGACCAAGGCCCTTATCCACAAACATTTCCATCTCTTCACCCCTTCTTTGTAAAACATTACTCTCATGCAAAGCTCCTTGGGATTTATATCTGTAATCGTATTCTTACACTCTCTGAGGTTCCAAAGTCGGAGACGTTCTTAGTTGCCGCTACAGGACTTCCTCGTTACTCCCTCATGGGAACTCAGATCTTTGGAAATTTGCAAATACCCTATAAGGAATTTAATGGTATTGTATTGTCTCATTTATCATTATCTGTATGGATCTCTTGAGTAACTTTGAAGTTTAATACATATTGCAAGAGGTATCCATCTACCTCTTAAATTTTTAAAATTCAGATAATTTTAAAAATTTAGAGAATCATAATCCGAAGGCATTACATGGTTCTGACTGTACAAAGTGTCATAAAGGGCAACAAGAGCACCTAATTCTGATACAGCTTATATAAAAATATAAAGGCCCCTCACAAAAATGCAGTGATGGCTGGGGTGGTTGAAGTGAACCCAATAGTGCAGAAGTTGGTGGCCGGCTATACAATGAAATGTTACATACAGTCCAGTATAAATTTTACGTACTCTTTTTAAATTAAGTAAGATTTATTATTAAAAAAATATTTCTTTCATGAGTCTCAAATTTAGGCATTTCTTTAAGAAGTACGCGTGACTTGCATAGTTTAAAACTGTAAATTTTATTTCTCATAACATATATCTCCTGCATGTATTAATGTATCTCCTGAGGAACGCCCCAGGAGGATGAATCTCTGTGGGTTGGTACAGTGAAGCTTCCCCTAGAGGAGATGAAATGCTTTGAGGAAAAATAATTCTGGAACCCATTAATATCTCATACTGAATTATTATGCTTTTTATTTCCTGGTAAGTAACTAATTTATCATACTATTAATTACAGATACACCAAGAAATTAACCAACCAGAATTTTCGCATAAAGAATTAAGTGATCATCAGCCATTTAAGATGCAGGCCGTGAGCCTTCTTATTAGGAACTATTAATTAAGTGTATTGGTCCTCTAACCTCTCTGTTATTCTGTTAAATTATTTAAAATTTAAAAGTAATTAGAAATAATAAAATTGCACACGACTCTTACATATACAAAAAAAAAAAAATTATATTCAAATAAATTTATAAATTGACATAACTTTATATATTCAATTAGATTTAATTTATAATAAAAAGAATTTTATAATTTAACATATTACATCAGATCACGTCAATTTATAAATTTATTTTCATATAATAACTTTTTGCCTCCAAGTTTGAAGATTGGGTAGTTTTAAGATGGAAAATGCTTTACACAATATTTTTAATAACATATTTCACAACAATGTGTCAAATGAGAGTTATTTTTGTAAAACATCTTATAAAACTAACATTACTTTACAAAAATACTCTCATCTTACAACATTATTATGAAATGTGTTGTGAAAATGTGTTGTCTGCATATCATTATTTATATTTTTTGTTTCCTAAGTACCACACGAATCGATATGCTGTTCTATGCATGTAGATATGTGCTTAGAACATGATAATTGGAAAAAAACAAAACAAAACAAAACAAAGCATTTAATCATTTTTCATGGTTAGAAGGGTTTGGTTGCACACAAAATTAGTGATTAATTATAGGTATTATTAACTTATAATAATGTATTAATTATCCTAAGCACCGAAGTTTGTGTATTGTTTATGCCAAAAATGGTAACTCAACATGGTTAAACTGAGATACATGTGTTTTTGCCTCATGATGTATGTTAGATTTGGTCTCAAACACAGACAAGCTTAATATTTTTATTTATTTGGGGGTGCAATCATTATATTTATTTTGTAAATTCTTAAAATTATTCAGATTCAGATGCTGGCTTGGCTTGGCTTGGCTTGTCTTGTTTTTTTCAAGGGTAGATGAATGGATTTAATTGCAATAAAGAAGGGTGTACAAATACAACACCAAAAGAACAAAGAAGGCGGCACATCACAACCTCCAATTAACTCCAAAAACAAGTCGACAACAAGCTACAATATATTGGCATCCATATGCATCCATTACTAATTAATGCTATTCACATAAAAAATATATATATATATATATATCCTGAAAATTCTCAAAAATATTAATTACTGCTACACATTATTTTATTTCTTAAACCAAGTTACACTATCCAATACCTTTCTAAATTGTACTTAAATTTACATGTTCCAAGCATTAAATATTTGGTTAGCAAACTGTTTTTTTTTTTTTAAATGTAAAGATTTTTATATCAGGTATCATCTATGTGATATAATTTAATTTAAAAAATTTAAAATTAAAATATTAAACACCATATATTTTACACGTAACATAACTCTTAAGTATATTATTTATTATAATTATGAAAAGTTTAAAATATAAATATTATTTAGGATTTAATATCAAAATACGGGGAAAATATTTTTGTAATAAATCAATTTTCATCCACCTGGCATGATTTGGATTGCCTGGTCATCATTATCCCCTTCTCTGCCACCACTCGCCTCGTCTCTCTCTTTCTCGTCGGTTGTCACCATCCCCGTTAACGCCCGTTACTTCACTCATAACGTGACGCACCCAAAAGAGTAGAGAATAGAGGGAGTCATAGTGACGCCGTCATTTGCTTAGCTGGACGCAACCTTTTAGGTCCTAGTAAGAAGGTTTTGTTTGCTGAATGGGCCAGCTGGCACGCCACTCCCTCCTGCACATGGCCAGCTACATGTGTCGAGACGCTCCTCTCCAAACAAAACAACCCCTCAATCGCACCCTTATCCACCACAATGCCACTCTACCTACAAATCTGACCTTCACAACATCACATTATTTCCCTCTCACGTTCTTGGGCTTATCGAAAGTCGTCGTACTTTAGAAGACATCTGAGGGACACAAAAGTAATTTCATCGGTTTAGGAAGTCCTCAAGTCTTGAATTTTCTCCATTGCGTTGCGTGAGGGAAGGTAAAAAATCTGGAAATAAAGAGTACAGGAATGAGGAATCTTTAGGCAAAACTGGGAGGAAACAATAGGGTGTGAACCACTCACACCTAAGAGTTATGATTCTGATCGATCATACCAACGAACCCCGCAAGCCAAACTGTTTTGATCGACACTATTCGGATCTATTATTTCTCCCTAGAATTGACACGTGTGGGGTCGATCTGTATGACTTCCACGTGGTGAAAAAACTCATTTATTTAGGGATGTAATGTACGTTATATTTGCTGGAGAGTGCAGAAAGAAACAAGGAGGGAGGATAATAAAGGAAAAGGCTTTTCCTTTTCTCTTTTTGGGAAGCGTTTTTGCTATATATAAATAAAGTTACGTATTAATTTACATATTAATATTGATTATTTTATATTTAAAATTTAAATTAACATTATTTTTAATAAAATCTACTTTTTGACCAATCACATTATATTAATACACATATTAATGCACGGTTGTACTTGCAAATAGAGTTTTCCTTGCATGAAATATGGGTCCATCTACAAATTAATAGAAAATGTCAAAGTTATCAGTTTCTCAAACACAATCAGATCTTAAAAAATGAGAAAATTTGTGAAAAAAAGTGAAATCATGAATGAGAAAGTAACCATTTTGATAATTTGATTTAAGAAATAGATGATAGCTCATGAAAATTATGAGTAATTTTGGTATGATTTGAAACTACAAATTCCCTTCATGATGCATTACCCAATTGAGGGAAAATTCATTGTTGTAGAAATATTCAACGAGAATAAGTAGTAAACAAGAGAATAGAGGGAACACAGAGAATTGGGTAACCTTTTAAACTGGTATAAAATAAATAAAAGATTCCTGCCATTTTATAATATTATAATAAATATATTCATCATCAATTTTTTTATTATTGTCTTTAATTATTTAATATCATATTATAAAAGAATAAAAAAAATAATAAAAATTAAAATAATGAATTGTATTACTCATCATCCATTTATATATGCAAGATGACAACGATTTAAAGGGAAAATCTGATGCAATTAATACACATATATACAGATTTAATACAATTACCATTAATGCGTTATTGGGAAAATTTGATAGCATGAAAAAATATGAAAGTTGGTGCAAACAAATAAAGGGAATAAAATTCTTATGTACAGTCATTTTTACGTTTTTTTTTAATATTGTATTGATGTAGTTAGCTGTATTAAAAAAATTAATATAGTCAATTATATTAATAAAATATGTAAAAAAATATATAGAAGTGACTGTATGTAATATTATTTTATTGGAATAATGATATACATTATATCACCATTTTACATGCATCCTACTATATATGATGTGATATATTTATCATCATTATATGATAAAAAAGTATGTAATAAATGATCATTCAATAGTGATAAATATGATACATCTTATTTAGTTGAGTAATGCTATACACTACACCACCATCCTACTTGCATTCCACTATATATGATGTGACATATTTATCATCATTTAATGATAAAGAAACATTTAATAAATAATCATTTAATGGTGATAAATGTGCCACATTTTACTTAAGGAGATACAAATAAGATGGCAGTATAGTGTATAGAATTTTCCTATTTAGTAAGATGTAAGTAAGATAATAATATGATATATAAAATTTGAAAAATTTTACAAATCAGTCACTATTCACATCACACACCCACACATTTATATCTTATTTATAGGATGTAAAAATGTTTTTTACAGGATATATAGATTTTTTTTTTAATAAGACGTGGAATGTGAATTGTAAACAGTAACTCATGAGAAGTAAAAATGTTTTTTACATGATATATAGATTTTTTTTTTTTTATAAGATGTGGAATGTGAATTGTAAACAGTAACTTATGAGAAGTATTATTTATAAAATTTTCCAATTCAAAAATACCTGTAGAGGAGGAATGTAAAGGAGAGATGGTGGTGGAGAAATAATAAACAAAGAGAGGAGATTTTGAGTGGGAGAGAAGTGAAACCTGTCTCGTGAAGGCTGCAGCAGCAGGAGCAGTAGCAGGTGTAGACGAGAGAAAGAATAGGGAACAAATTAAAAAGCTTTTATCTTTCCTTTCTTCCCTTCTCCTTTCTTCTCTTTCTCCCTCTGGTAAATCTCTCTAAATTCACACAGGCAATTTTTAAAGATTTATAGTCTCACATTCATTCTTTGCTTTCTTCTTTTGTATCACGAGATCCTCGTCTCTTTCTCTCTTTCCTCTCTCTTCACTCCAAGACTTCTTCTTCTAACTCGGTGTCTCTGTACTCCCATTCTCACGCATTGCTAAGACAGAGAGTTAAATTTTCGAAGAAGGGAAAACAAAATTTTTGTAGGGAAACAGAACATTTGAAAGTAGAAAGTTTTCGTTTTGTTTGCTTGGTGGGAAAATGTCGCATCCCGGGAAGACCATTTCGGAGCTAGGGCTCGACACGCTCGACGAACGGTTCCGGGATTCACTGAGTTTCGAGGCGAACAAGCCCGATTTCAGAGAGCTTGATCTGGGCTCCCCAGTCTCGCCTCTCCGAACCCGGTACGCCGGACCTGCAGGCAGTGGGCTGGCCGCCACCACCACCACAACCACGACCAGTAGTTCCAGCTCCTCCGGATCGGTATCCGGGCGAAATGGGCATAATCCGGTTGGAAAAAGATCCGATTCTGGCCCTAACAACCACTCCGGCGAGCTTTCTGGCTCTGGCGAGAGTAGTCCCACAGCCGGCGACAGCATCCGATCCGGCGTAAATGCTCGGAATTTCAAATCGGTCTACACTAGATCCGATTCTGGTGCGCCTCAAACGATAAAATACCCGAGTCAGACCCATACACAAACACAAAGCTCCGTGAATTCACCGCCACTGAATGTCCTTCCCACTGGCAACATTTGCCCGTCTGGGAAGGTCCTCAAGACAGGCATGACTCCAAACAGGAGCTCGAGAGCCGACGTTTTAGGTACCGGGTCGGGCAATTACGGCCACGGGAGCATAATGCGGGGCGGTGTGGCCCCCAAAGAGCCCTCAAATATCAACGCCACTAATTTGAGGTCAAGCGGTGGCGGAGACTGCGGGCGGAGATCAGTTGTAGGTGTGGATCCGGAGGAGGTGAAGAGGGCTGGGAATGAACAATACAAGAGTGGTCATTTTGGGGAGGCATTGAGCTTGTATGATCGGGCAATTGTGCTTTCGCCGGGCAATGCGGCATACCGGAGCAACCGGGCGGCAGCATTGACTGCTTTAGGGAGGCTAGGAGAGGCGTTGAGAGAGTGTGAGGAGGCGGTGAGGTTGGATCCTAATTATGGGAGGGCTCACCAGCGGTTGGCATCTCTTTTTCTTAGGTGGGTTATGTTTTGAAGTTGGGATATTTGCCTTCTTTGATTGATTGGTTATTGTGGGCATCGGTGGGTTGGTCTTATGTTGTTAGATCCAGGGTTTTTTTCTGATGCGAATGTGATTTGCATTAGGTTGGTTTTTGCTTCTGTCTTTGATCGTTTTGTTTTAGCGTGTCGGTTCTGATTTTGTTAGCAGATAAGTTGCTTGGAGTTATCTTGTTTGAATCTGGTAATTGACTATTTTCGTTAATGGGTTCTTTGTGATTTTTTATTTGGAAAAGCCCATGATTTTATTTATTTTGTAGTGTCCCAGAGAAATTCAGTTCGTTCTTTGGATTTGATAATTTCTACTTTGTGCTTCTAAAGTAAATTTTAAGCAATGTAAAATATCTTAACATATTTGCGTTTTAAGACATTGGATTGTCCTAATATTGCCTATATAACTGGGACCTCTCTCTCTCTGGTAGCCAATGCAATGCATTTTATTTTAGAATTTTGCTGGTCTATTCAAGTCTTTTTTATTGGCATTGTGCAAACTAATTTTTGTTCATACAAGTTTTAGGCCATACCCGTTTAACTTAAATTATTCACAGGTTAGGGCAGGTTGAGAATGCCAGGAGGCACCTTTGTATTCCAGGAGTGCATCCAGATCCAATGGAGCTGCAGAAGTTGCAGACTGTGGAGAAGAACTTGAGAAAATGCACTGATGCCCGGAGGATTAATGATTGGAAAAGTGTTTTGAGGGAAGTTGATGCTACAATCGCTGCTGGAGCTGACTTTTCTCCTCAGGTAAAAGCCTATTTGTAACATTTTTCTTTAGCATGGTTTAAGAGATTGGTGCAGCCCACATTAATAAATGGCTGAACTGGTTCAAATTGAATTTACAGCTCTTTATGTGTAGGGCGGAGGCCCTTTTGAAGCTGCAACAAATTGATGTTGCAGAATCAAGCATATTAAACATTCCCAAAATAGAACCATGTACCCCCTCCTGCTTACAGAGTAGATTCTTTGGGATGCTTTCTGAAGCTTATCTGTATTTTGTCCGCGGTCAGATTGAAATGGCGTTGGGAAGGTGAGTTCAGAAATTTAATTTTCCTCAGATATGAGAGGGCAAAGGGTTTTGTGGGTGAGTAAGAATGGATGATGTATTGCAGGTTTGAGAATGCTGTAGCAGCTACTGAGAAGGCTGCACAGGTTGATCCTCGGAACGTTGAAGTTGCAGTGCTGCATAGCAATGTTAGGTTGGTGGCAAGAGCTCGTGCAAGGGGCAATGATCTCTTCAAATCTGAGAGGTTCACCGAAGCTTGCTCAGCATATGAGGAGGGTCTCAAGGTTGACCCTTCCAACTCTGTTCTTTACTGCAATAAGGCAGCTTGTTTGTTTAAGCTCGGGCTGTGGGAAAAATCCGTTGAAAATTGTGACCAAGCCTTAAGTATGCAACCCAATTACACAAAGGCCCTTCTTCGGAGGGCTGCCTCAAACATCAAGGTAATTAGCTCAACTTCACCGTTCCATATCCTTTCATTGGTATTTATGGAATTGTTTACGCATTTACATATTGCCGATTACAGTTGGAAAAGTGGGTGGAAGCGGTACGAGATTATGAGGTCTTGAGGAGGGAACTTCCAGAAGACAATGAAGTTGCAGAATCACTTTTCCATGCTCAAGTTGCATTGAAGAAATCCCGTGGGGAAGAGGTTTATAATATGAAGTTTGGCGGTGAAGTGGAAGAAGTGTTGGGTCTTGAGCAGTTTAGAGCTGCAATATCTTTACCAGGTTCCCCTTCTCATCTAGGATGTATAAACAGAAACATCTTCTAAGCATTCTCGCCCGAAATACCATGTGATGTTCTTGATAATAAAATTCAAAATTTGCAGGCGTGTCCGTTGTCTATTTCAAAGCTGTCTCTGATCTGCAAAGCAAGCAAATATCTCCTTTCGTGGACACACTTTGCGGCCGCTACCCTTTTATTAATTTCCTGAAGGTAAATTGACTCACCTACTCTCGTTTGGTAATGGCATTTCAATGAAATCTTCCACTCAAAATTCTGCTTGGAGAGACGAATGAAAAAGGAGGAAATTTTGACGTGCATTTTCTGGTGTTTGTTCATAGGTGGATGTTGAAAAGAGCGCAGAAGTTGCAAGCACCGAGAATGTGAGGATTGTACCAACATTCAAGATTTACAAAAATGGTAGCCGAGTTAAGGAGATTGTGTGCCCAACTCGTGATGTGTTGGAACACTCGGTGAGGCATTACGGCATTTAGAACTCAATGTCTCTACGGCGATGCTTCTCTGCCCAATTTGCATTTTCTTCTTGCTGCCCAAACCCGGGGTTTGGTGGGAAATCCGCCACAGCCCTTTCAATCTGTCCTCCCACCATAAAAGGTTTACCAGATTCCTGTGACATAATCAGAAACACAAATAATCTCATTAGCAGCCAATGCCAGGGGAACCCAGAGAGGTAGTAGCTTAGTTCCTTTAGCAGTTTTCATTTATTCATTCATTCCTCATTGCTCTCTGGTTCTATTGTTCTTCCTCCCAGTAATTTCCATCTTTTCCTTTTTGGAACTTCTTTTTACTTCATTTTCATGTAGGCCAGCCTCGTTCTTGTATACCCCGCCACTTTCACTGAGAGTATGTTGAGAAGTATGTACCATTTAATTAAATTTGCTCTTTAGCTACACTTAGAGAGAGAGAGAGAGAGAGAGAGAGAGAGGTGTCTGGCTGGCTGGCTGGCTGGTAGAAGAGGATCTATGTACATGTATATGTGGTGATATTTATACAAAAAGAAATTGGAAGCAATGAAGGGGGGATTGGATGTCCAGTGGGTTCTTACTGGGTTAGTGAAAGAAGGATGAATATGTTGCTATTATATTTTGTTTATTGTCTTTATAAATCATCTCATCAATATAAAAAAATTCCCATTTTTTCCCCTACAATTACTGCATCAATATATTCTCTCAAGCTCACCATAATTCGAGCTGCATTCCTTCAATGAAAAGCCGAATGCTCTTTAGCTTTTCTTCAGTAGGGAGCATTCTGGAAAAAAACGGTGAGGAAGTGGGAAACACGGACTTGGTCTTTGCCAACGGAGTTGTGTTTCTTCAAACGTTGGTTGTTCTTTTCTTATTAAAAGGTCCGACTTGGTTGTTGACACAATTCATTGCTCTTTTCTGTGACGATGACTGTTTGTTTTTTGCTAAAATTTTAATTTATATTACAAAAAGATTGTATCAGCAGAGGATTTGAGGTGTGGGGGCAGAGAGAGAGAGAGAGAGGGGTCCCTGTGCTGTGAGGTGGTTGATGTTCACATGTGGGGGCATTTAAGTTAGCTGCTATCCCAAAACTATTTACAGATTCGGAGGCATACCTTATTCATTAATTAATTAAGAAAGCTCAGAAGAAAAGTGCAATCGGTCGGTGCTAATACGTGTGACTTGGTTGGCTGGTGATTTTGGAGACGGTGACCGCCCCATTTTGTGGACCTTAAAATATGTAAGGTGATGGGAAGAATTGTACGACGTAGTTGATTGAGGAGGAGGGACCCAAAAAGGTCGGGTGACGATGGAATAGAGTCCCCATCTCAATCCCCTTTACTTTAGATTAGATTATTATTTGCTAAAGAACAAAATGTTTATAGGGATTCCTTAATTTTATGTTTTTGCACCACACGTGTGTGCGTGTCAAACAGATATCAACTTACTGCTCACGTGGGCCACACGTCAATAAAAAGATAAACAAAAAAAAAAAAAAAAAGAAGAAAAGAAAGGAGCAAAGGAACAGAGAAAGATGCAGTTGCAGAGGTGATGCAGGAGATCCAATGCTAAATGATGGATGGTTGTGGGATAGGATAATGTGCCGTACTGTATGCTACAGTTAGTACGGTGTACATAAAATAGATAAAAAAGAAAAGAAAAGAAATGTTGGCTAATAAAGTCTGATGACTGATATATAGCCGTTGTTGACCAGAAACGACAAGACATTCATCTATCTAAGCAAAGACCTGTCGTTTTTTGCTTACTGTGGCTCTGTTTCTTTGTCTCGGGGGTACTGAATCTCAACCCTGGTTATTGAGGTTCTTTCTTTAGGTTATTGACGATCAAACTTTGATAATCTTTACTTCAATATAGTAAGAGTACTAATTATAACCTAGATGTGTAAAACGGGAGTATTTTGTCATTCATAACCTAGATTTGTAAAGACTTGTTCTACGGATTGTGATGATCATTTTCCTTTTCCTTATAACAAATATTGGTGGGTGAAACTAGTTTGAGTTTGGTTTACTAATGACCTATATCTTGTAATTATTATAGAAAGAGCGGTGGGGTTGAAGGGAAAATGACTTTGGAAATGGTTTTGATAGAATCCATTGGTGCATGAAAATGTTGGTTTCATGGCATCCGACTCAGTGTCTCCTAATGCTTTTAGACCCCCGGGGGTTGGGGGAGGGGGAGAGGGAGGGGGACTATCATGGCGTTTTCTGTAGAAGAAATGCTTCATGCAGGAAGTTAGGGAGTGTTACTTTGGAAGCGAATGATTTGGGCTACAATACAAAAGGAGATATTGGAATTTTGCTTTTGTCAATCTCTTATGCACACTCATATTCTTTAGGCCACGTAGGGCAAGGTTGTCATTAATAGCAATACCCTTTATCCGCTGAGAGTTTGGTTGCTGGGTAAGCGATAACAGCAATGATTCACTTAAACTTCGTTTCTTTTTCGGATTTTTTGGGGTTTAGCCAGTGAAGGAGCAACCAGCAAGCCATGCCAAAATTTGATATTGTCAGACGTTTTATGAAAGAGAAAATTTGTAAAGGGGTAATTATTTTATCATTTTCCTTTATGAAATAACCGAAACCGCCATTTCCATGAGTTCGTCTTTTCCTCTTTTAGATGAGGGAGACATTAGCATCAACAGATAAGTATAAATGCTTTTAATATCAACTGCAGATGGAGCTTAATTCAAGATCAGTCATGCCTTTGTAGCACTGGTCGGCCAGAGCTACTGGCTTTTAGAAAGGGTAAAAATAGTTGGCCATTGCAAATTGCTAGGTATACATATATATAACATTTCGCCAAATTGATGGCCACAAATATCATACAAGTTCCACAAGGCTTCCATGTGAGAAAAAACAATTAACCAGCAACAGGAAGCTTTGCGAATACTAAACTCCAATTGTTTGAAGATCAATTGTTCCAAATTTTCCATCTAAAATCGACAGTCAATAGCATACATTTCATTACTATTATTCAGGGGGAGCAAAGATTTTCCACCGTGTCATCAAGCACCGCTTGCATATAAACGAGTCCACTCCTTCGCTGCAGGGATCAATGGTAACAGAACACGATGAAGGAGAGGGTTAGTAATTTGACTCCCTGAATTGGAGTTACAATATAGACTGATCTTTGAAGAAACCAAGTGGAGACCAACAACATTACCTGTTTCAACAGCTTCAGCCTCATTTGTCTTCCAATGCTTAGCAATGTTCTCAGAAAGTGGATCGTCGGGGTTTGGAGCACTCAGAAGTGCTTGAATGCTAACGAGGAAAACAATGCCAACAAACTAAATAATTATTGGTTCCCTTTTTTTCCCCATAAACACGTGCTAACAAACAATACAAACCATATCCCCCCGTGGTTTCTTTTCCTTTTTATTGGCACCAAGTATCGGGGAACAAAGCCTCAAATAATCCCGAGGATGCACAGGTCCTTGGCAAAGAGTTTCAAGTGCACCTCGAATCACTCAATGGGAAATTTCCCTAGTCTAATGGCCCCAAAAGTGTGAATGTGGAGTTTCAAACTCAAGACGTCCGGTTCATACATTTCACCCCAAGACCACTATACCACCCCTTGTGGCTGCCTGATGGTAGAAACGGAACTTATCCATATTCATATGTTCTCCCTATCTTTAAATGTATTTTCAATTTCATCATCTTTTGCCATTCATTTAAAACTAGACTGCCAAAAGACTTTCAGTTTTTTTTTCCCTTTTTGATAAGTGACTTTCTGTTTTTTTTAAGCCATTCCCATGGAAACAACACAAGTAAATCAGAACTCTTTCTGATAATTGTGATAAGATCGTAGCTATCTATACCTCAAAAGTACAGTTCGTATTTGGAGAGCAGGGCTCCATTTGTCCTTCAGAATATCAAGGCATATCCTTCCAAGCTGCATTGAGAAACTTGTTCCATAAGAGGCAAAAGATATAATAATAACTTCTTCCACGTAAAATGAGTAAAAATGTAATATAAAGTATAGCCTACCTTGTCGATGTTAGGATGATATATCTTGGTGAGAAATCGGACCTGTTGCAAGAAATATGTTTAAACACTTGGTAGTGAAGGCACAGAAGTGGAAAACATGGAAGCAAGCATCACAGAAACAAATGTACACCAGTAACCATGACCACATATGAAAAGGGTACAATAAGAAGAAATATATTGACACGCAACAACTTTATTAAATTAGAGCTAGAGATACAGAAATCCATGTTCTTATAAGATGTAATACTGACAGTCAACCTACTGAAGCCTTATTTTCTCTGGGCCCCCTACTGACTACACAAAAGAATATGAAGATAAAGTATGAAAATCAAAGACCAAGTACATACACTACAGTGGAAACAAATTATACGCTGTCCAGCCAATGAGTCTCAAAGGAGTGACTTCTAGGGTGCCAATCTTCACCTAATCTGTCTGCCAACCCTATCTATATGGGCCTATTCCCTAGAGTTTGTTTTGCATGAAATGAAACCATTTTGCACCTCAATCCCACCACAAAAATTGTAGTAGTACATGAACACAGTATACCCATCCAAGCCCTGACTCCTGAGGGATACTAACAAACTCCAACAGCTGTAATTTTCTTTTATACCACATAACAAACCAGGCCACCCATTTATTCAATCCCAGAGCACATGAGCAGTCACCGGCACCAAGATGGACATACTCACAAAAATTGATCTAAGAGATGTTCAGCAAGACACAATTCCAAGCATCACAAAAAACCAGTCATTTCTCAAAATCAAGCCTACAAACCGAATAAGCCCCTGCCCAGTGCATTAATCATTTTGGGGTCCCATTTAAGAAAGGAATATTTAAAGGGAAAGAGTGAGACAATAACCAAAATTCAAAATTATTAGAAGTCAGGACAGTGTTTCCTCTTAAAAATAAAAACCCACGTGAGCTTCCTTTTTTTTAAAAAAAAAGTATAACACTTGTGAGCTTACCAAATCAAACCATACCAAATTCAGTCTTGAAACACTAGATAGTTCATCTTTAAAAAATGTTCTTAGTTCATAAGCAGCACCATCTGAATCGTAGATTCTTTCTTTATCATGTATCATATCATATTGTGCATTTCAAATAAAGGAAAAGAAAGAAACACGTCTCAGTAACACAAGCACAAGAATAACTCATGTAAGAAGCATATGCATTTTATATAGGCGCTCCTCGGTTAGGCATTCGAGCAAATGCCACGTCAAACCCAAGCTCATCCAACAATATGGAAACAATCTGCGGCCCTCAGCTCCTATCTTCCTGCCTCTTTTTTCAGACGGGTTTTGAGTGTAGAGCCTAGAAAGTTATCACAGGTCAAAATGACAGCAACAGGTTAACCTTTTTTTCTCCTTTTTGGGTAAGTGGCTAACCTTTTTCTCTAGGAAAGCCCTAGACTCGTGCTCTTCAACATAAGCTAGCCAAAGGTTTTTATGTTGAATATATATGCCAAACAATCTAGAAAGCCCCACCGATGGTAAAACCTCCAGTCCTTGATGCCCTCTTTGCTTTCAAGTTTTTAAAAATCATGTGAATAACTATTAATAGTTTTGTAAATACAAGATCTGAGGGCATCCTAGTTCTATAACTTCTAGATAAATCGAGTGAAATACAGATATTTTGTAATTCACATTATTAAGCAAATTAAGCTATGGTGTACATTATGGCTTTGAAGCTCATTGTTGTTTAAAGCACCAGGCTCATACAAGCATCATTTAAGTAACGCAAATTTTTCACATCCATGTCAAGTCAATTATGTTCAAGTCTATAGGGGCATATTACAATGCAGGATCTTATCATACTTGTATACTCAATAATCATTTACTTACAATTTACAGATGGTTCTAGCTTTTTGTAATTGAAAACATTTAATGAAATATGCTATATATTTTTTTTATTGGTAAAATGTGCTATATATTTGAACAAAGGAAACAGCCAAATGTGCAATGAGAATAGAAACATTTCATAAATGATTTCTTTTTATAAGTCAAAATTATTTCAAAGGGTTGTGGCTGATGAAGACTGAACTAGTGTCTACTTCTCATAAAAGTAGAAAGCACCAAATGGAAATGACTCCCAAATTAAACTACCTTGGGAGCAGCCATTGGATATTCTTCGGGCAAAAATAGTTCCAACTTGAAGACTCCTCCTGCATGATTTAGTAAATGAGAACACATCATGTCTAAAAAACAGTGAATAATACTTAAGGCTCCCAGATTAAAAAGATAAGAACATCATCTATTCTTGTTTTGCCTTTGTTTTCATTGACATTCCAAACGGCATGATAATTATAAGTCCAACCATGCAGAATTCACGAAACATATAGGCAGGCTTAAAAAGATCATCACCATCATTTCTAAACCACACTACCACTCATTTCTATTTACCACCAAGCAGAAAATGATCACTCAAAAGCAACCATCATCGCTTTTAACCACCCGGAATAGCATTCACACACACACACACACACAGAGTCACTACCTGCTCCAAAAAAGCAGTACAGGAAATAATGAATGTGCGGGAGATCTTTTTTTTATAGTGGAAAGATGCTTGATGAGTATAATGGGCTATTTTTAAGATGATGACTAAGATTTTCCAGCCAGAGTAATTGAAGTTTAAGACGATTAAAAACGGAGCATCTAAAACAAGTTTTCCAAAAATAATTCTCTATATATAGATAGAGATAGAATTTCTAAATGGAGATGGAAAATTAGGGCCCCAGTATCGTTTTTGAAAGCCACTAGCTCATATCAAAAGTAGAATTATACCTCAAAAATAAAACGTTTATAGACTTCCAGAAATATTTCCATTTAAAGGTGCATATCTGACATCTCAAAACAACGTAAAAAAATTGAAAACTATGAGATACTCTCAGCATTCAATCTCAAGAACTAAGACATCTTCGAGAATGCGCTGCCAACCAAGATACAACACCAAGATAACTATGAAGTCCAAATTGCATGCTGTTCAGCTAATTACCTTCATACGGAGACTGTGTTGGGCCAAGGATCATTACATTAAAATATCGCATATTGTCCTCCGATGGCGATGCACTAATTCCGGGGGCTGAAACCATAGATTAGAATTTAGATAGCTACCCTTCCCTTACATCAGCTCAAAAGGGAATTTAGTTTATGATTTTTTTTTCACATTTTCAAACGTAAAAGAAAATTAAAAGAACAGACTTTAACAAGAGAGTGATAAACATAAACAGATGAAGTTATAAAAATGAAAGATAAATTACTTACCTGGTTCACTCAGGAGACGCTGCGTTTCCTGTTGGATCAAGAAAAGAAAATGAGCAAATACAGTGACGGTCAGATACAAAAACAAGCAGAGAAACCCTAAAACTCCGTTCAGTTGCAGAAGAAGATCGAAAGCAACGAAAAAAACCAGAGCTACCAAATCATAGATTACAGCTCGGTCTAAAGGAGTCGTTCATTTTACGAAACAAAAACAGAAGAAAAAGAGAGAGACCTTTCGGTGGTTTTCTGGTGTACCAAGCAGATGGGGAGATCAAAGAAATTGAGAGAGGGATCTAGGAGGAGATCGAGATACAAACCTTGATGATTCTTCGGGGTAGATTACTGTTGGCCATGTCGAGGTCGATTACAGAGCACGCAAATGACAAAGGTTTTACTGTCGAGATAGAGCAGAGGGACGGAGAGACGGGAATAGCGTTACGATCCTGATCAATCCTTCTTGAGGCGTTAATTTTACTTTAATATAAATATGATTAAACTATGATATTTATACACCAAAATATTATTAAAAAGGATATTTTATTCTCCAATCGAGGCATAGACATTTAAAATCATTAGAGTTTTAAAAATTATTTTAAAAATTTTTAATAAAAAAATTAAATTGTTTAGATTTTATATATTAAAATATTTTTTAATTACTTATGCACTTAATAAAATACTTATTAACCACTCATTTTTAAAAATATATAAAGAATAGAAAATTAAAACCGCACAAACACAAGCGTTACACTTTTTTTTTCCTTTTTGCGTTACGACAGACCTTCTCGAACCAAAACTATACACATGCTTTTATTAAAATTGTCAAATCGTCGACTCCAACTAAACCAGTTTCACCAGTCCTAACCTTTTCCATGTCAAATCGTAACCTTAAACGCGGAATCTATGGTGCCGACCAAACGATCCGGCATCCCATTTTGGCATTAGGATCTTTCCTTCCTTGGGGTCGTTGAATTGATGGATTCTTGTCATGGGATCAGTAAATTATTGTCTTGGACAATTATTTTACAACCCATTGAAAATTCAGATTCAAGAGCAGATGTCAATAGATTGTTCCCCTTGCCTGTCCATTTCAGCAATTGCTTTGGAATGCATCGTCTTCCAAAGACTGTCATGAGTTTTTCAGAAGTTGGATTCACATTTTATACCACTTTCAAGTGCTCTCAAGAGGTAGATTGATAAACCAAACCCCCTTCGAGGAAGAAGGATTTTCTCATTATTTCACAAACATTTTACAAAATTCTTTTCATAAGTCATATTTTCGTATACAATGACCCATGGAAACCTCCCCCTCTTGCTAAAATGATTGAAAAAAGGTCGTTTAAATAGTCCTAGATTTTTCCTATTTATTTTCGTCATCATCCTTGAGCTAAATTTAGTTTTTCCCCTTCACCATCTGGCTTGTCTCTGCCTTCCTGATGGTCTTCGTTGATATCCTTTTTAGTTTCAGGCTCATCCAGTTGAATTTTCTTCTTCCGAAGGAACTCGACGAGGCCTTGGAGGGAAAACTCAGCATCTTTGCTCTTCATCAGCTCTCCTGCAACTTCTGCAGGGGTGACTTTAACCTCCCCTGTAAGCTCTTCAATTGCTTCAAAGAACTGATGCTGGGAAATTCTATGATAGTTGAAGGCTAACTGCTTGAATGCAGAAAATGTGCAATATGACATGTGAACGTGCATGTCCATGCGACCTGGCCTCAACAATGCAGGGTCTAGCCTGTCTTTGTGATTGGTCGTGAACACAACGATTCTTTCTTCACCACAGCAAGACCAAAGTCCATCTATCAAGTTGAGGAGTCCTGAAAGTGTCACCTGATTTTTGTTATCTTTACCAGATTCACTCTCAGATTCTCGGTTCTGCAGATTGATACTGCAATCAATATCCTCGATCACGAGAATAGATCGATTCGACATGCTGAGTAACAGCGATCTTAACTCAGCATTGAACTGGACAGCTGTTAGATCCAAGTCGTAGATGTCATAATTTAGGTGATTAGCCATGGCTGCTATCAAGCTTGACTTTCCAGTGCCAGGAGGACCATACAACAAGTACCCTCGTTTCCAAGCTTTCCCAGTTCTTCTATAGAATTCCTTCCCCTCCATAAAGTTCTTCAAGTCATCCATCAATGTCATCTTAAGCTCTGAATCCATGGCAAGCGTCTTGAAGGTCATTGGGTGATCAAGATTAATCACCCTCGAGTCCCAGAGCCCGTAAACAACTGTGTGAAGCTTTATAGCCTTGCTTTCTTCTTTAATGACCTTTGCTCTGTCCAAAATGTAAGGTAAATATGAATTCAAAACCATTTCTCTATGTTTCTGATGGAAGTTTATCTCGTACGATCTCACTTCAGATCGTAGAGAGGCGTTCTGATCATCCAAATTTCTGCTACGGGAATTTCTGCTACCGAATGATTCAGCCTCCTTGCAAACCAATGTCCAGATTAATGGCACATCTTCATAAACATCAACTATCTCTTCATCTCTATCCACAGTGACCGCTAGTTTCGCGTCGTTCTCGCCTTTGCTCGCTTTGATTCTTTGAACGTATGGGGTCACTTTCGTGCCCAAGTAGGCATCAATTGCCACAAACAACTCGTTTGTCGAATGCCCTTGAAATTCCTCTATGACGATGGTCAGTTTTGAAGAGAATCTCCGGGAAAATCTGTCGATGCTGGAAGAGAAATAACTTCGGAGTCCATCAGGAATCAAATCATTGGCAATGCTTCGAATAATCATCGATGTGGCAACGAAAGAGGCTGCTGCAGTCAAAACTGTTGATGGATCAGACAAGCTTTTGCGTGACAACATTTTCCAAAGTTTCAATAATACAGTTAGGTTTCGCTATCAAATGATAAAGATTGTGGATTGATGAAATTAGCTTTTGCTTTGGATTGACCGAAAGTTTTTTGGCTGATTTCTTGCCTCTGCCCTCGACGGGTTTTATAGCAGAGTTCAGCCTCGGAAAAGACTTTTCCATTTTTTGTGGTCTCTGGTTGACGTTGAAGAATTCCATTTTTAACCAGGGAACCTTTTGATTTAAGTATGACATTGACATTTCAACTTCGAAATGTAAAACATTGTAGGCAACCTCACTCTGAAATTTCATCCAATGCTTGCCCTCCAAGCAATGACGACTTCTTCGTACCTTCATGGTTTGCCCTGCACGAAATGTCACTCTTCTGCCACCCCTGTAACTTAACGGTCGCTTGGAATACGTTAAAAAGGTGGTTTGGAATGGTACTCGAAGGAGAAAAGTATGTGTCTTATTAGGAATACCAGTTTAAAAAACAACCATGTTATTGTCCGAAAACACAAATATAGCACAATGCTCATAGGACATATTGTAGTAAAGCATATAAAATGAAGTTCCAATGACTTCAACTCTCGTAAGGCTACAATAAAACTGCTGGCTTTAGTAGCATTCGAGTACAGCTTTATAATATTTTAATAATAACTAGGATCACATCTCACAGGGTCACGCAGACTTGGATGGTGATGTGGATAATAACCGAACATCCGCCTATGGTGCATATAATTGATGGATCGAGGCAAACCTTTTGTCCAGAAAAACAGCAAAACGAAAACGCTTAACTGCATTAGTCTAACCAGTGTTCTGCAAGCCTGCAGCAATACCCTTCATGGTCAAGATGAGGGTATCCTCTAAACCAGGGGCGTATTCGCTTGTTGGGTTCAGCTTCACAAGTTCGTCAGCCGCTTTGCTTGTCTCCATAATCTCCTTGGAGATGTGTGGCCGCACCTGCACATTATAGTTTGGATCCCTGATTCTCTTCAATGTGTAGGCTTGGCATACATTCAGGGTAGTAATGTAGGAATCACGGAGGCGGAGTCTTTGCTTCAAGTATGGGTCCCCTTCCAGAAGATCCCTGTGTCCAGCAATCTATGAGCAGGAAAAGGAAAACTCAGTTTTTGTTATGACCAATTCATTGAAAGGTCTCATAGGGAGAAATGTAATTGTCTAGTAAACAAAACTCAACGTGTATATATTCTATCCAAATTTATTTACCTGCAGGAGAAGCCTCTTAGTTTCTTCATAATTGACCCTCAACCGCTCTCCAAATTTCCAGAGATCCTCTGAAACAAGGAGCTTGTCATACAAAGCAGCAATTCCTGGATCTCCCTTGGCAAACACCATTTCGACCAAATCAATGGTGACCCTGAAGAAAGGCCATGCATTGTACATCTCCTGCAGCATATGGAGGTTCCTAATGTCCTTCTGAATGACTTGTTTGAATGCCGCTCCAAAGCCTAGCCACACTGGAAGATGAAACCTTGTTTGTGTCCAGGCAAAAATCCATGGGATTGCACGGAGTGATTCAATTCCTCCACTTGGCTTACGCTTCGATGGACGACTTCCAATGTTCATCCGACCATATTCCAACTCTGGTGTAGCCTACGTATATAAATAGACAATGGTTATTAAGTCAAAGATGGTCTATAACGAGCTTGAAAGGAAAATAAGATTGATGCTATCTGTGCAGAATTCTTACAAGGCGGAAATATTCGACAAATCGGGGTTCGTTGAAAACAATAGAACGATATTCTTCTGTAGCAATTACAGCCATTTCATCCATCAATGCACGCCATTCTGGTTTAGGAGAAACAGGTGGGTGCATACCATGCTCCAAAGTAGCAGCTGTGAAACGCTGGAGCGTTCTAAAACACAAGTGCTCCTCTCCAAATGATCGCTCAATAACTTCACCTTGAACAGTAACTCGGAGCGATCCATGAACGGTTTCAGGAGGTTGAGACAATATGGCAAGATGGGTGGGCCCACCTCCTCTTCCAACAGTCCCACCGCGACCATGGAACATGGTTAGCTTTACACCATATTGCTTGGCAACCTTTATAAGCTCCTCTTGAGCCTTGTATAACTGCCAGGCTGCAGAGAACCGTCCTGCATCTTTACCAGAATCTGAATAGCCGATCATAACTTCTTGTTTCCCATTAATTCGATTTCTATACCAATCTATTGAGAATAGCCGAACTAAAGCAGCAGGAGCAGCCTCCAGGTCTGCAAGCTTCTCGAACAGTGGAACAACTCTTAATGGTTGCTTCACATGGCATTCACGTTGCAGGAGCTCAACTGCAAGCACATCAGATGGTGCAGTTGCCATTGAAATTATATATGCTCCAAAGTTGTCTGATGGAAGTTCTGCTATGACGTGAAATGTGTCCAGAACATCACAAATTTCCTCAGTTTTAGGAAGATCAGGTCCAAACAGTGGGCGCTTGCCACTGAGTTCAGATAAAAGCCATTCCTGTCGACGTTCTTCTGACCAGTCTCGGTAGGACCCAATTCCCAGGTGCTTGGTAATGGCATCCATGACATCAGTATGACGATCAGACTCTTGCCTAATATCAAGTCTCACAAGTGACAGTCCAAAAGTTGACACTTGCCTCAAGAAGTCAAGAAGGCTTCCATCGGCAATTGCCTGGTCACCGCATGCACAGAGTGATCTGTAACATAGCTCAAGAGGTTCCAGAAACTGCATGCAATTCGAACTTGATCAGTATCTATACCAATTGAACAATAAATATATGTAAAAGCAATTAGAAACTTCATACAATAAGGAGTACCACATTATTAGCAAATACTCTCGGTACCAAAGCCACCTAATATATCTCCTTTCATTTCTTCACTTGAGAACAATTAAGTACAGGATGACATCATAAAAGAAACTCCAGGTTGTTTAAGAGGACCTGAGATGGCAACACAATTATAGGAAAATACCTGCTCAACGTTGGTGAAAGTTGCATCCTCTGGGATGTCAGAGTACCCATTGGCTAACAGATGACGAGAGCGTTCACGTGTTTGATAAAGCCTATCCCTCACTTCACCAAGAATGACACGATAGGGTTCACTGGGAGGAACTTGTTTCCAAAACTCTGATTTACACAAAAAGTCAGTGAGTCCTATGACAATGGAATATTTCAGGCCCCTTAATTGAAAATTCACTACACTACCACTAACAATAAGGCTGTTTTACAATCATTTTTCAAAGAGTGTCCCAAAGGGATAGAAATAAACTTGAAACAAGAATAAGCTGGATCATGGGGATATGATTAGAAAGCACATTATCGTGGGAACCACTATTTGCATATATTTCTTCCATTTTACTAAAGCTGAAACATTGTGGATCAAACGTGGGGAAATTGGTAAACACTTCAGGTTGGCAATTAACATTGAAACACTTCAGTGAACCATGCTTCCACAAATGGGAAGAAATTATAGGAAAGACAAAGGAGAAAAGGTCTCATGCATTGCAGTCTACCTCTCAACAGACAGTTCAATAAAGATTCAGCAGTTACGTTCTAACAGACATGGGAAATACATGAAAACACCTATATTTCTTTAACTGATGCATCATATATACAAAATATACAAGAAAAAAACACACCCGACCATAGATTGATTACCTATGTAGTGTTTTGCATCTTTCTTGGAAGACCTGTGGAGTTCATCTGCACGAACTTGAAGCTCATCATTGCAGCGCCACATAGATAGCTGTAAGAGCATGAACATATATTAGCTGGTACAGATTACAAGTACGTAAACAATAAATAAGCAACAGTAACCCAAACAAAGCAATGAAGTTCTGTACAGATGATTGCACGAAGTAGAATACCTCAAACATAAGATCCTCTATTTGGGAATAGTACAAGTTGGCAGCCATCATTCTGGCCAATAAGCAAACATCCCTTGTGACCTCAGGAGTCACCCTAGGATTACCTGCATCCAATATTTTAAAACAGTTACTAAACTGAGAGAGAGAGAGTCCAGCTTCTGCAACTGAAATAAACTAATTAGACCTGCCAAATTGAAAAAAACAGTCCTTTAACATTATTCCAATTAATACCATTAAAAGTAATTAAAGTGACTAATCTGAAACCCATTCCAAATTTGATAGTTGAAAGGTGTTCTGTTCATCATTTTGCTCCTTCCCAAAGAACTAAATTTATAAGAATCTTACCATCACGATCACCACCCATCCAAGATGAAAATTGAATTAGTGGGGCATTGTAAGGAACTCGTTCATTAATCCCTAGATTCTTCAAAGCTGTATCAACACGGCGGAGAAACTTTGGAATACCCTTCCAGATTGTTTCATGGAAGTAGCTCATTCCTGCCCTCATCTCATCTTGTGGGGTTGGAGGGGTCCTCCGGATCTCGTCCGTACGAAATGCAGCTTGAATCTACATGATGTCAAATAGCAGAATTAAGTGAAAACTAAGAACACAGTTGAATAAGCCAATATTTGACTCTTCTTTTTTTCTTTTTATCCTTTTTTTTTCGGTTTTCTGGAAAAGCTTCCTGATGTGAATCCATGTTAACCTTCAAATTCATTCCATAACTTAAGTCTTCAGGGAGTTAAAATGTTGTCAGCATTAACATATGTGGCAATCAACTGGTTTGCTGTAAATTACGGAGACCATTTTCCAAAAATTGTGTGCAACCATGTCTAACAGCAAAATGTGATAGCAAAATATGATGTCTAGCACCAATATATGATGGCAAGTAAACAATTTCAAAGGATGCTGATATTCACCTCCCTTTGAAGTGCCTCATCAAGCTCTTGCTTATCATCAGGGGTAATGTCTTTGGCATACAATTGGGCCAAACAATTCCTTATCCTAATCATAAAGAGAAAGGGGAAAACATTAGGGAAAAACAAAAGAAATAGAAGTACTACAAGAATGCAAAGTTCAGTACTCTTTCCCTGACGTAAACCATAGGGCTTTTCATAAAGAATTTAGGAGTAAATTAAGGGACATAAGGAAGTTTGAATGTTGGAATGATCACCCAATATCTTAAAATAGAACCCCAGAGGGGGATGGAAAATTTAAAATGTCTAGTTGTAACTCATGGACACAAAACTATACTGCTATAATGACTCGAGGACAAACCTTCCATGCTTCTGAAGTAAAGACCGACGAACTGATTGCGTAGGATGTGCAGTAAACACTAGATCCACAGTCTGGTTCTTCAGAGCATCAAAAACTTCTTGTGGAGACTTGTTCAGTTGCCCCACCAGTCTCTTGAGAGTTTCTTCTAGGTCTGATTCGGTTGTTGCGGAGTTTTCATCAGCAAAATCTCCCTTTTTCAACTTATTCCGTCTGCGGTAAGCAATCTGAACCGCCTCAGCCAAGTTGGCCAAGTTAAGCATGTGGGAGAAAGACTTTGCAATAACAATAGAGTCCCCGGGATCCAAGCTTGTCAACACACTTCCAAGCTCTTCTAGCTTCTTAGGATCATGGTTACCTTCATATTCGGCAGAAAGCTCGTAACACTCTTGAACCTATACAGATATTAGTAGGAGAGAAAGAGAGGAAGGAGGGAATCAATAACACAGTTGGTTAATTGCTATAATTAATTCAAGAAACTTCAAATACAAAAACAAGTCCGTTTACTTAAAATTTCGGAAGAAAATAAAAAGAGATCCTCCTGCACCCATCTTTCCATGTCAGATAAAATACAAGAATCGGTGTGACCGTATCTTAAACAGCCCTTGGTCTACCCACTTGTGACGTTAATGAATCATATGCAGTAGCACGGACAACTCAAACAATAGCTCCTCGACCCCATACCAAATCAGAACTGCCTGATGTATATTTACTTTACATAATGGATTCTTGTAATGACTTGAGACTCGTTCAGAGTTAAAACTACCACATTATGTTGCTGCAGATATTGGACCTCAATGCAAACTCAAAAACTATCACTTCTCAATGCAAACTCAAGAATTGGACCTCGCGTGCGTTGATCAAAACGAAATGTGAACTTCTAAAACTGATCAAACTAATAATCGAAAAAGGCCAAAATCAATCACTTACAGTTTCCTTAAGATCCTCCCCATGTAAATCTTGGAGAATATCCAGAAACCGATCCAAAAGCAGAGCGTCATACTCAATCAGCTTGTCATCCTCACTCACTTTCCCCGGAACCAAAAGCCGAAGCTGCGCGTCGATTGATGCCAGCTTCTCAAGATTCCGATTCGCCATTGCTCGCTCTCAGTCTTACCCTTTGATCACAAAACCAAGAAAAAACGTGCAAAGAGGATCAGAAAGCAAACACCCAAAAAAGCGAGGCGGAAATCCATGCAATCGAGTTTCTGATGGCTAAAGGACACGTGTAAGGAGATTCAATGCAGTAAAACGAGAATGAAAACACACGTTAAAAAAAAAAAACAGAGAATTTCTAGATAAGTGTGATTTTCGTAGGGACCCAGAAATAAATATTCCGGCGAGTTGTTGATGGTGGAGTACCTGAATCTGAGCAAGTGAGATTCGATACAAAAGAAGACGACGAAAACTTGGATCAGGGACAGAGTCACCGAGTGAGTGAGCGGGCGAGAGAGAGACAGAGAGAGAGAGTTTTGAGATGCAAGTATTGCAGAAGATGCGACTTTATATAGAAAGTAAAAGCCTGCCCTTGTCGATGTCTAATCAGACTAGGCCTCTCTCTTTATTTTGGCCGTGAATCTCCTCCCTGTGATGGGATTTCTCGGAAAGAGAATATGCTCACAAAGATGCTTGGACGGTCAAATTCCCCTCTAAATTATAATTTCACAGGGAAAGAACAAGTAAAATCAAGGTGGGATTGAATTTCCTAGAAAAATAGAATTTGTATTTGTTTTGCAAACGTCAACAAAGTATTATCCATTTTTTCAAAAATAGACAAATAAATATTGTTGAACCTAAGATTTCAAGTTTTGTATAATTATATATTTACACATAGATTTTGATGATAACAAATGAATTCAAAGAATGAATGAGTCTCAAGCTCAAGTTGTCCACACAATGGAGTCAAGCACATCAAGGAACCAAGCATGAGCAAGAAGGAAACAAGTTCACATTAAAGTCATAGAGAAATGTTGTAAATCTCTTAAAATTTGAAATTAGGATTAAGGCTCAAAAATTAATATTTTATCATAAAGCATTAAAATACATTTTCCACATGTGCATGAATATTTTGAAAATTAAATTTGAAAATTTTGAAAGATAATTGATTGTCATCTTTCACATGTGCATGCCATGATTAAAGGTTTGAACTTTGAAAATATTAAAGATGATTGATTGTCATCTTTCACATGTGCATGTTTTATTTGAATATTTTCAAAAGTGATTGATACTTTTCTTGACTTATGCAAAAGGAAGATGCCTTTGTTTGAATATTTTGAAAAGTAAAGTGTGCTCCTTTTGTCATATGCAAAAAGTAAAAAATTAGGTTTGAAATTTTTGAAAAGCAAAGTGTGCTCCTTTTGTCATATGCAAAAAGTAAAAAGATTAGGTTTGAAATTTTTGAAAAATGAATGATGATGTTTTTGACATGTGAATCTTTTTAAATTTGAATATGAAGTCTCATATGCCTATAAATAGATCATTTGAGAGCTTCACATTCACAACACCAAGAGCATACAACTCTCATTCAAAGCTTTCATTCTCTCTTCTCTAAGCATTGAGCCTTAACTCTTTTCATTTTGAGAGATATAGTTTGTGCTTGTATTGTTCTTATTTCACTCATTGAGGAGTGTTTTCTGATATCCTACCCACTATCAATTCTTGTATCAGTAAAAGGGTGTGTACAACCCTTGTGCGTGTAGAAAGTGTTATACACAGGGAATCGTTGAATCACCACGTGTAAGGTGATTGCAAGTGTAGAGGGTGTTCTACACGGATCCTTTGTAGCGGTGTTGTTCAAATTAATAGGTTTCTATCTCCACCTGAAGGAGATTGAATAGTGAATTCGGGGATCCTCAAGGGGTAGCTTGAGGCGAGGACGTAGGCAGTGGGGCCGAACCTCGTTAACATACTGAGTTTGCTTCTCTCTTACCCTTACTCTTTATATTTATTGCTGTTTCATATTTTGTTTATATTTTATATTGTATATTTGATTTATAATTGTTATTTTTTTTAATACAACTCAATTCACCCCCCCTCTTGTGTTAGTCATCTGGGCAACAAACATTATTATACCGAATATTATATATATATATATTTTTTTTTAAAAAAATACTTGAACATGATTGAACTTTGTATATCTATGCTTGAATTTTGTATATTTTTATGCATTTTATACGAAATTCTTAAATGTTAAAATATTTTCATATCTTTACATCTTTCCCATCATGTATCTTAAATTTTGGACAAAAGCTATAAAACAAGTGGTGTAGGCTTCAACCGAGGCCAATGGTTGCCGAACATAAACAACAATAATTAGTTTAGTGTTTGTATAAGAGTAGTAGCATCTTTGTCGAGATTCTTTGGATCAATTGGCAATACTTTTATTTTTCACTTAAAGAACTAATGATCGAATCTTTCATCCCCGTATATAAAAAAATAAAAGAGTAGTAGTATCTCAATTCGTTTACAATTTTGTTTTAAATGAGATACACATTTATAAAATAAAAAACCTTATACAACTCTATTTTATAAAAAAAAAAAAATGAGTTGTAAATATATTCTATTTGATATAGAGTTGTAGATTAGATAAAAGTGTTGCATATTTATCATTATTACGTTCTAAGTCACGTGAGTTTTATATTTATTTACTTTTTTTTAAATGATTGTACTATATATCCGTATTTTATGACTGTAAATATAATTTCTTTTCTATAAATTACTAGTATTATTGGAGAAACAGGAATTGGCAAGTGTTGAAAACAAAATAACAGGTGGGGCCTCGTTGGCAATAAGTAAATTCGTATTGTTGGATCTAATTAAAAATAAAATGATTGAAAAATAAATAAAGAAATAAACAACCAATCAATTTGTTTCTTTCCTTGTAAAAAAAAAAAGGCAATATAGTTGTAATTAAATCCTCATCACCAACACCTGTGAACTGTTTTCTTAAGTTATTGATGAAAGAAATTAAAAATCAAAAGAAGTTACTATCATGAATCATCATATGCTTTACTTTTGGAATATGCCCTTATTTGAATTGCACTCCATCCATTTAATTTATTTTTCTAAGAGTAGTGGTTTAAAACTTTCATTTGGGAGTTAATTGATGTTCCTTGTTTTATAATTAAGCTTTTTGGTGACCCTCCTAATCTTTGTAACCAAAATATCAATACAAAAAATAAATAAACTATTCTAGCATGTTGATGTTTGTAAACTTTCTTATTATTTTTTTTATCATCACTGTCGATCGACAGAGTAATAATATATCTATAACTTATTTATAAATATTTTTACAGCAGGTTCTACCATCAATCAATGCAATCGTGTCTATTACTTTCAATTTTATAAAATGAAAAAAATCTATTCATCATTTATATTTTTATCATTTTCTCATCATCTCATGATGTAGTATTAGATAACAAGTTTATCAAATAAAATATAATAAATAGTCTCTAATTATTTAATGACACATCATAAACTAGTAAAATGATGAAAAAAATTAAAATAATGAGTAACATTACTCTTCCAAAAATCTTAATAATCAGGTCTAAATTGTAAATCATAAAAATGAGAATTTAGAATGTGAATTAACAATAGGGTAAAATATTTTAAGAAATTATGATAATTGATCATATAAAAAAAGTACAAAAACTCTTAGAAATTATAACTTGTGATAGATACCTCGTAATGTTGTCATATCAAAGCTTTTTCTTTATGAAATTTTTGATGCGAATCGAGTCGTCTGACTCCGACATATGGGCACCCACATGGGTCCTTCCTGAAATATTATTATTGTTAGGTTCTCCCGTACAAATAATTGTCCTATCTTTGTCTCGACTCACGACTTATCAACTATAAACCAACTTCAACTTCAAACTCTGTACTGAAAAATAACTACTTTCATCACTCACGAAGAAAGTCGGTTTGTCGATACCCCCTGATCAGTCTCTCTCACTTTTAAGTACGAGTGGATAACAGTGTTTTGAATATAATATCGAATTACGTATTGGTCAAGACATTCAAATGCAACATTTTGATATGATATCGAAACTATCATTTATGCATATATAAATAAATTATATATATAAATTATATTTTAAAATAATAATTTATATATAAATAAATTATATATAAATACATTTATATATAAATTATAAATAGTTTAGTCTGAATTGGAAGTTAAAAAATAAATTTACAGTTTGAATAAATGAAAAAAAAAAAAAAGTAAAGACCGAAATATCGGCCGGTATGAAACAGACACAATACTTGTACCGAATCAGTGACCGATACTGTATGTAGGCCTGTGCAAAAGGGTTATAGATTCGACCCGTCCGAAAGATCCGACTGGACCCGTCCGAATAAAAGCGGGTTGATCGGATTATGCAACAAAGTCGGGCTTAACTCCTCAAAGTCGGTCAAAACCGATCACCGACAATTTCTTTCTCCTCGAGCCCTAGCTGCCGTTCCTCCTCTCTTCCTCTGTTGACAAATAGAATACGAAGAAGACGACGAACAAACTCCAGCTTTCTCCACCGCTCACAAACAATTTTCTTTTCTCTCTCTCGTCTCCGCACGTCTCTCTCGCCACCAACACTGAATCTGGGTTTTGCACTCACGTTTCTCTAACTTTCTTGCTTCCTATTGTTTGGCTATAATTATTCTCCATTTCTAAGTGTCTTGAAGCTGGAAACCTAGAAATGGTGAGGGTCTGCCTAATCACTGTGGCATGGTTGAGTCGTGCATTTTCTTCACAATCCAATTGTGAGTTTCAGCTCTCTGCCTTCTCGGCTCCCATCTCTGTGCTGACAGATAATCTAGAGAATGGTGAGCAGATTGAATACAAGATCCTCGCTTCAATATCTCTGCTCAATTTCAGCAAAATCTCAGGTCAGCTGCTTATACAGGCAAAAAACAAACTAGTTTCATACGACATTACATATTAGAACTTTCTCGTTGGCCGGCTTTCTGCTTCTTTTTCGCTAGAACTTTCTCGTTGGCGGCTTCTCCTCTGCCATTCCCAGCGCCATTGATAGACTAGAGAGAGTGCAATGTGAAACTTCAAGATGAGACAGATGTGGCAAGGCTCGGGAAAGAAAGCAAAAGTTTTGAACTTTAATGGATGTGACGTTTAATTAAATCTGTGGCAAGCAGCTGGTTTCGTGCGCAAGGGGTTCACAAAATGGTCTAGATTTAGCTTTTTCCAATGCAAAGTGGGTAAGTTTGATTTTGGTGGAAGAAGACGCAAGTTGCAGAGTAAAAGTAGGATCAGAGATTGGGTGGAAGTGTGCAAATGGAGGTATCGAAAGCAGAGTAATGAACGGGTTCGACCCGATCCGTAAGTGTTTGGGTCGGATCGGGCCACATAAATGTGCTTTTTCCTTCGGGTCGGGTCGGGTCGGACCAAAATTTGTGCGGGACGGGTCACTGTGCAGGCCTAACGGTATGTACCAGCTGTACCAGTCGATACGGTACGGTATTGAAAACTATGGTGGATACCCCCTTTTTGCACGTATGATATTTTTAATCATTTTTTATATAATATATTTTCAATTAAAAGTATTTTTATAAATTATTTTGTCAAATAACTTCTCATTTAAGTTATAATTGTGTAAAGAGTTATAAAAATAAAACTTATATATTTATTACTTTTGTTATAATTAATATAAGGTTCTTTTAATTCTTGTTAATGTTCTTTCTCCTTCCTTAACGCTTAGAAATCATTTGACAGTCTCTTGTACATTTTTCTCGGTGATAAAAAAAGTAAAGAAATTCTTTTATCTCAAATATTGGAAATGTAATCATCCATGTCTTTATTAGTGGTATAGTTTCTGATGTAATCATCTATGTATTTTTTGGCCTGATTCAAAAAATCAAATTATTACTTTTTATACAAGGCTGGGAGTTTTGACCTGATTCTCCCATTTGGAAACTAGATCTTATGTTACTGTTTATGTTATTCATATTTATATAATTGTTGTTGACAAAGATATGATCTTAATAAATTGAAAATCTAATTCATTAATTGCTGCTAGATTTGAATTGGAAGAGTTTATGCAATCTAAAGATAAAAATAGTGATTCTGGTTAGGGCTGTAAAACGGTTGGTCCGAACTGAAAAAACCAACTGAATCGAAAAATATGGTGTTTGGTTTCGGTCCATGATTCCTCGGACCGAATTAGTTTGGTCCGGTCCACGGTCCAAGATTCCTCGGACCGAAGTAGACCGGACCGACCGAATTAAAAAATATATATTTTTATTTTTTATATATATTATTTTATATAATTAATTATGTAATTTTCATCTAACATATTCCCATTTATAATATAAAATTTTAAATATGTAATTACAAAATAATATTCTATTAATTAAGTAGTGTATATTATCAATTAAATTATAACCAATTCACAATTAACTAATTACTAACATCTACATCTATATCTAATTAAAGTTATTAGATAAATTTTTTGTAAAATACCTAAGTTGTAAGTAAATATATAGCAATTGGTAAATTATAAATTAACTAACCTAATACCAATTCCCCATTATGTATATATGTATATAGTATATATATTATAATTTATATATAAATATAATTTATAATATGTATTATGTATGTATATATAATTTATAATATGTATCGTTGACCATATAAATTATTTTTTAATAAGTTAGTTATATAATCTACATTAATAATTTAGTTAATTTTAATTTAGTAATTTAAATAAAATGTTTAATTGATTTGTTTAGAAAAAAAAGAATAAAAAAAACATTGGATCGGATCGAATGGACTGACCGAACGGACAGACTAGATGTTTGGTCCGGTCCGGTCTGGGAAAAATAATAGACCGAAAAAATGATGGATCGAATCAGATCAGACTGAACCCGACCGGGCCGGACCGCTTTCACCCCTAATTCTGGTGCAGGTGAAAGTGCGATCAATACAGCTAGATGGCAAAAACCGCAATACTTGTTGAAGTTCATGTTTTATGGAGGTTTTTTATTTTCTATTCTGATATAGGGTTAGATGGGGTTATATTTGAAGGTGATGCTTGTCAATCATCAAAGATGTTCATGAGCATGAAGAGAATTGGAAATGATATGGGCAAATGATTGAAGACATCAAACAGATACTAAGTGCAAGACCAAGCTGGAGAATTCAGTATGTCCCAAGAGAAGGAAACAAGGCAACACACAGATTAGCTAGACATGCACTTCATTATGAGGAGGAGATCATGTGGCTTGAAGATGGTCCAAGTTGGATTAAAATTTGTATTCATCTAGAAAAACAATGTATTGGTTAATTATTTTTTATGAATGAAGTGAAGTTGATTTCAAAAAGAACAAAAATTAAAGTAGCCTCACTATTTTTACATTTTCACCTTCAAAGCAAGGGCGATATGACGAGGTTTACCAGAGAAATGTGAAGGTTTGGCAGCATTGCATTTGACCTTCTACCTATTGGAAAAAAACAAACCGAGATTTTAAGAGTAGATCACTGTGAGATGATTGTTAATCGGTCTCTTGGACAAATATTGTCTCCTACTCACAAAATGAATTATGCAAAAAAAGAATCTAACAATCTTGTCCTCAAGATACAATACTGTTTATATAGAGTGTAATTGCAAATTATGAACACTAATATTAGAACGAACAGATGTAATAGCAGCAGTTATAGTATTTCATTTAAATTTAAATAAAACGGTTTCTATCGGAAAGATGTAAAATAATTGTTATTAATAGTTAATAATAAGAAATGAAAAAACATTTCATTTCACTTGAATTTAAATAAAACAATTTCGTGCGTGTGTGGTCAATGCTTTATACTAGCTAGGTGACGCTACTATTATGTGTCTACCCTTATATTCTAATTTACATAATGTGAAACTCATTCATTTATAAACCATTAAAAATTTGCTTGTCTTTCCCATGTGATACTAATAAAAAATCACATTAATTAGAGGAAAACTTTAAAATAAGTCAAAGTCAAATTGGAATGAGTTTTTGAAATAATCCAACAATATCTTGATTCTTTATTTCTCCCCCATAAGAGTTGTTTAACACATGATCGATCTTCCCCCTAAGGTTGTGGGATGAGAGACCTTCTTTGGTACGACATGATCTTCCCCCTGAAGTAGTTGGCACGACATGATTTCGTGGGTATCTTATACAATTAATTTGATCAATTAACCAACACTCGCGACATAACTGAAATTTGAGTCCTTAGTTCTCATTCAAGAGCATGAATTAAATAATAGCGTATTATTTTTGTGTTACGTAATCATATACCTATGTCATTGGGAAAGTCAACGCATGGTAGCACATGAACGTAAGCACGCATGCCATCTGCGTCACGATTTGAGGTACTGCACATTTTAGACAATGACATATATATATATATATTTATATATTTATATATATATATACTAGTAAGATGTTACTAAGACACGCATGGGCAAGTTGATATGCGTAGTGATTAGGGGTGTAATCGGTTCGATTCGGTTTAGTTTTGGACAAAATTTAGGACCGAACTGGTAGGCATCGGTTTTATATTTTTCAAAACCGATTACGCACCGGTTACCCTCCTAAACCAGTACTCCGGTTTTACCAGTTTTCGGTCCGGTTCGGTCCGGTTTTCCAGTTTTAATAAAATACATATTTATCATAAAAAAATCTGTTTATAAAAATAAAAAAATAAAAAAACTGCTATATAAAAAAACTGCTATGTAAAAAAAATCTGCTATGTAAAAAAATTATGCTATTAGTATAGCTTTATATAAATTATATGCTAATATATATAATTTATATTTATCTACTAATGTCTTATGTACTTATCAGAAAAAATATAAAGAGTTTTAAGTGTATAAGGCCATCAAAATTTAGTAATAATATTTGAGTGATTTTATTTTATTTTTTGTTCTTACTTCTTATGAATCTATGATAAAATTTTATTAATAAATAATATATATTTATAATATTATATATTTAAAGCATATGATCAATTAAATTTTCATGTTTAAAATTAAACTTTTATTTTATAAATTGTAATAACAGTATGTTATATATAATTATAATTTATATTATTATATCTTATATATAAAAATTATATATAACATAAAATATATAATATATAACATTAAATAAATAAATAAATAAAAATAAATTAAATAGTACCGGTCCGGTCCGGTCTAAAAATGACCAGAACCGAAACCGGACCGGTTCCGGCTGGTTTTCCATTTTATGAAACCGGTTCTGGACCGGACCGGTCCAAAACCGGCACAACCGGTCCGATCCGGGCCGGGCCGGTTTTCCGGTTAAAATTTACACCCTTAGTAGTGCTGTGGAAAGTGGCCAAACAAAATAATCAAGCAATTACTTCACTCTATGAAAAAGTTTTGGCGCCACTTTCAAAATGAAGATTTTTTAGAAGATGCATATCAATGTAAATGACATCAGTCTCCTTATAATTAGAGAATGCTATTTACACATTTGTTAACACGACTTCTACCTAGTTCCATCTTCTTGGATTCTCTTAATGCATGTTTGTAACAAAATATTAATTGATTAGAACTGTAACTCACTTCTCTTCCTAACTATTTAGGCGATTTAGATACTTTTTCATTCAGAGAACTTGTCAGATATTTTTTGGATAAATGTATTCATAGGAATATTACCGAAGGTGACTACACATCCCATATGAGCATGTTGACAAATGAGGGAGTTGTTGGTAAATCTAAAACATAAAGGAAGCAAGCAAGCCCCAAATAGGAGAAAATAACACCAGCTTGCTCATACCTGAGATTAAAAAAAAATAGCTCTAGCATATTTTATTGTTTTCATTTCTGTTTTTCACCTATTACATTTACGGATAGACAACAGCCAGAGTCAGAAGCAACTAAATAGGGAAAATATGTAAATCTATCAATAAAATAAAAGGACAAAATTGTAAATTTTCAAATAGAAGAAAATCAATGATAAGGACAAAAAGGAAAAAAACAAGAATAAAGAGTGACAAAATGGGAAAATAAAATTTGGAGAAAATTACTGTACATGCTGTATGTGCTCTTTTATTTATAGAAGATATATAATGTGGGATTCGGCCTTTAATTATATTTTGATACCATTAGCATAATTAATAATGATTATATAGAAATAATTATTTTGCAATATTTAATACTTATTTATAAAATGAAAGACGGTACGTAATTGTCATGAAAAATTCAAAATTTCAGATCATATGAAAAACTCAACATGTTAAAAAAATATTACTATTTTTTTTAATGAAATGGCATTGTCAGGCTGGCCGAATATTGTGAAATTAAAAAATAAAACCTACGCAAAATAATTTAAAAAAACGTGCATTATTGTGATGCATTGAACCTAATTTTCTTATATTATTATTATTATTATTATTATTTATTATTTTCTTTACTGTGAGTCACACAAGCGACTTTTTTTCTTTTGGTAGAAACCTCACAGTCACATCACTGACCTAATAAGACGTGCAATAGAAGCCTATGAGATCATCTCTTTCAATTTTAATATCAATAGTAGTAATTAGGAGTCAACTATCGATAGTGCTGTAATTTTATCAACAATATTAAAATTTATTTAATTTAAATTTCTAGAATTTTAATTTATTTAAAAAAATTATATTATTAATAAATTTCAAACATATAAATCTAGCGCAAATTTTATTTTAAAATATTTAAACTCCAAAAAAGAAAGAATTTTTTATAGTTTTTCGAGTCTGATCTTTTATATTTCATTATTCCTTTGATGAAAACCTTCTTTATGAGTTGCAACTTGCATGCCGTTGGATCCGACACTTAAGTATATTAATGTAGTTATTAATAATTATGACGTAGAAATTGATAAGGAAAGTGATAAGCTATATAAATCCGAGTAATCGAGGTAGGTGCTGCGCATGATAGTACTTGTCTTGAATAACTTCTCAGCAGAATTTAATTCGGCAATAAACTTTGGAGATAATAGAAGTTCGGTCCTTATCTGCAAAAATTAAATATTATGTACTGTTGACAAGCTGACACCTATAATGACGCAAATTGCCATGCATCTGCCCTCGAGCCTCCGTGAACGACACGAAGTCTCTCTCGTTTTTTAAAATAAAAACTTCCAAAGTTAAGTCAATGGGATTATCAAATTCAGTATTTTTAAAAAAAATTTATTTATCAATATTTCACGTTTCACGAATCACGGCATAACAAAAGGGCATTGGGTTTCGGAAAGGGAGGGTATAATCAGTCGAATTTGGTTATATATAAGCGAATTTGTATACTAATTTTAGTATCAATATTGATACATTTATATTTAAAATTAAAATTAATATTATTTTCAATAAATTTTATTTTCTGATCATTCATATTGAATGGATACATGTGTTAATACGTATAATTATTTACAACTAGATTTTTCCTATTCAAAAGTTATATTGGACGTAATTTTTCTTTTATAATCGTGTTTTTAATAGAGAAATATTTTAGTTAGAGAAATTATATTTTTAAAAGATAAATATTTTAATTGTAATAAAATTTTATAAAAATAAATTAATAAACTAACGTAATTTGAAATAATATATTAAATTATAAAATTATTTTTTAAAATAATAATAATTTATTTTAATTTTGTAATCTAATAGAGACTAAGGTTAACGAGTCTTATAACTAAGGTTAGAGTTGGATAGTAAGTTAAAATAAGATGAGTTAAAATGAAAGTTGAATAAAATATTGTCTGAATATTACTTTTTAATATTATTATTATTTTAAGATTTGAAAAAATTGAATTATTTATTGTATTTTATTTAAACATTTATAAAATTTATAATGATGAGATGAGATGGATTGAAAGACCCTCTCAATTCAAACGGAGCCTAAATATATAAGACTAACCTCAGATTTGGCACTAAGTTCAAAATTAATAGGGAACTAGAGGAGAGAAGAGTGTTTGGCACTATTTAATTAGGTTTTGAATTTTGATTATAATTAAGTGAATTTTAAAGTCAGCATTGTATACATCAACCTCTTAATTAAAAGTATTACTCAATCATATTTATTATATAATCTTCATATTCGAAATTGAATACTTTTTCAAATAATTTAAAAACACAAAACTCTTTAATTTCTCTAACTTTGTTTTTGCTAAATATTAATATTTTTTGTAATATAAATTGAGAAATAGTTACATGAATATCATTTGTTTATAAAAACAACCTCAATTGTAAATCGAGCTATAAATTAATTATAAAGTAAATTGTGTCATTATATTTTTTTAATGCAATTAATGAGTTTGTTCTCTATGATCATGACTCGTTGATGATTTAGCATTTGATGATCCAGGAGTGTGTGTATATATATATATATATATGATTGATGATATATTTACAATTCTTTTATAATTTTTTTATATTTTATTTTATAATTAATTAATCTAATCATGTATTCCACTTTATCAAAAAGAGAAATTATATTTGTAGTTTTAAAATGTGCAAGTTTTGTGTACTTCCTTTGAAACAAGTAAGTAAATATGGAACTCACATGAAAAAATTATTTTTTAAATAGTAGACCCCACTTTTTTTTTAAATAGAAATTCTATTTTCAGTCTCCACTTAGGGACTGCATGTGCAGATCCTTTATTAAATGAGAAAAATAATCATTTTAAGATGAATATTTTGTAATTTTAAAAAATTTTAAAGATAAAATTGCCAGATTCCCAATTTAGAGATTGTATATAGTATTGCTCTTTTTTAAAAGGAGTACTCACTATAAGAAAAACGGGCTATTGGGACCAATTAATAGCAACGAAAAGAGTATTAACAACCAAATTAAGAATAACTTTAATTTCAATATATTAGTATCAAATTGGTTTTAACTGCTAAAACCCTTGTAATTGGTAATCCCTTGTAATTGGTAATTTGGTATATATTGAGTTTTGAAAGAGATCACATATATTATATATAGAGAGAGTCTAATCACTTGGGAGAAAGATTTATGCCGCCTAGCTAGCTTACCGGTTGTCAAAAGCCATGAATCTTGCAGGCTTCCATGCTGGATACAAGAGAAAGCAACCTTTACATAGGAATATTAAATATCAACAACTATATATGTCAATTCATAAGACGCCCATGTGGTTGATCACGGGCGTCATAATATTTGACTTAATTTCAATTATATATATAGTACTCATCCTCCGAGTGTTACTTTAATTTGTCTTTGTTCGGTTTTCTTCTTTGCGTGCACGTGAATTCATTTGCAGTGTGACTTTAATAGAGACACGGACATGCACACAGCCGCGGGACGCACGGCATTTAATTTTAGATAAATGATTTATACAAGTTTCATAAGTCTCATGCATTCAAATCTTTATAAAAACACACACACACACACAAGTCAATGTGCATGGTATTAGCGTCTAGTTAAACATAGGTTTCTCAGAACAAATGAAATTCGATATGTAAATATACATATAGTTTATCCAGATCTTTGAATTGTAGATAGTACAGTACATATGTTGGTAGTAGCCGTTAGGGGCAAAATAATGTTTGGTTTTTGGGATTTGGTCATAGGAAGCGTGTTTGCATATCCATACGCTAAAGATGGATATTCTCATATTCTAAACTGAAGAGAGAACTTCGATCCTTAGCATATGCCAAAGGAGACCCTCTGAAGGTAATTATTTTATGCTATTGCCGACATATGGATAAAAAAGTCTATTATAACCTTTTTGAGAGCTATAATTCCACCAAATGCCGGCCGGAGTTTTATCAGTTACAGGTGTACGTAGCCGTATGTTGTCACTTGTCCCCATCTTTTCTTTTGGGCCATACCGGCAAAAATGTTACCCATAACCGGGCCCACGGTCCAACCCAGAACAGGAGTCCCTGTCTCCAAATACATTCAAAAGTACTTTTGAGGACTTTTTATAAAAGAAATGATACTAAAGTTTTAAAGTTCTGTAAGTTTATTTTTTAAAATATAGATAAATATAATATCTAAATAAAAAATTACCTTTTTAATGGTAAATCACATTATTTTTTAATAGAAATATGCAAGGCTTACACTCTCTAGGGTTATGACTGTATATAGCATCACTCATTTCATAATTATTTCATCGCTGCTAATTCGGGCTAAAGTCCCGGTCCATACATCTTCACTTACATCCTGGGAAATATACCTTTCAACCATATAATACCATTTCTAAATTTGCGATTCCTTCAAAAGAATAGATATTTATAGGTTGCATTCAATGGGGTTTGAAAATCTCATAGACCAATGTTCTAACCCTTTTGTCTTTATTATTATTATTATTTTTTATACTGTTGCCCAGATGACTAACACAAGAGGGGGGGTAAATTGAGTTGTATTTAAAAAAAATAACAATTATAAATCAAATATACAATATAAAAAATAAACAAAATATGAAACAACAATAAATATAAAGAGTAAGGATAAGAGAGAAGCAAACTCAGTATGTTAACGAGGTTCGGCCTCACTGCCTACATTATCGCCTCAAGCTACCCCTTGAGGATCCCTGAATTCACTATTCAATCTCCTTCAGGTGGAGATAAAAACTTATTACACCTTTGAACAACACCACTACAAAGGATCCGTGTAGAACACCCTCTATACTTGCAATCACCTTACACGTGGTGATTCAACGATTCCCTGTGTAGAACACTTTCTACACGCACAAGGGTTGTACACACCCTTTTACTGATACAAGAATTGATAGTGGGTAGGATATCAGAAAACACTCCTCAATGAGTGAAATAAGAACAATACAAGCACAAACTATATCTCTCAAAATGAACAAGAGTTAAGGCTCAATGCTTAGAGAAGAGAGAATGAAAGCTTTGAATGAGAGTTGTATGCTCTTGGTGTTGTGAATGTGAAGCTCTCAAATGATCTATTTATAGGCATATGAGACTTCATATTCAAATTTAAAAAGATTCACATGTCAAAAACATCATCATTCATTTTTCAAAAATTTCAAACCTAATCTTTTTACTTTTTGCATATGACAAAAGGAGCACACTTTGCTTTTCAAAAATTTCAAACCTAATTTTTTACTTTTTGCATATGACAAAAGGAGCACACTTTACTTTTCAAAATATTCAAACAAAGGCATCTTCCTTTTGCATAAGTCAAGAAAAGCATCAATCACTTTTGAAAATATTCAAATAAAACATGCACATGTGAAAGATGACAATCAATCATCTTTAATATTTTCAAAGTTCAAACCTTTAATCATGGCATGCACATGTGAAAGATGACAATCAATTATCTTTCAAAATTTTCAAATTTAATTTTCAAAATATTCATGCACATGTGGAAAATGTATTTTAATGCTTTATGATAAAATATTAATTTTTGAGCCTTAATCCTAATTTCGAATTTTAAGAGATTTACAACATTTCTCTATGACTTTAATGTGAACTTGTTTCCTTCTTGCTCATGCTTGGTTCCTTGATGTGCTTGACTCCATTGTGTGGACAAATTGAGCTTGAGACTCCTTCATTCTTTGAATTCATTTGTTATCATCAAAATCTATGTGTAAATATATAATTACACAAAACTTGAAACTTTAAATTCAACATATACTTTCACCATGCTCGCTTTCCTTGAACAAATGAAAAAGTAGAAATCCATGCAATGAGCCCCAAAAATTAATTAGGTATCATTTTATTAGCCCAATAGTATGAGTTTATACTTTTAGGCTTCGAATGGATTCTTGAATGAGTTCAGTTTATCTAAATTGGATTTTATTTTAGACATATTCTAATATTTAAATACACAATTATCAAACCAGTAAACAACACTCAACGTAAAATTTCTTTATACGTGAGACTCATAACTTTTTCACATCAATACATTTTTACACGTTGGATCTATAAATTTTTTCAATTTTTCATAAATACATTTAAGCTCATTTTAACATCAAAATACATCTAAACTCATATTAGATATACTTAAAAAACTCATTCATCCATCTTAACTCACTACTATTAATAAAAAACTTAAATGATTTTATAACTAATCTCAATATCCAAATGGTTCCATTATTTTGATGGCGAAGTAAAGCCATCCATCTCCTTCAGTACGCATGGCATAAATTATGACCGTAAATAAATAAAGCCGCTCGAGATCGCGAGTTCGAGTTCAATCCTTTTATTTGATGAGTTAAAATTATGATTAATTATTAAATAATATAATTTGTATAAAACTCTACTCGATCGACTCAAACAACTTTATGGTTATTGTTTTTAATTCTGGTGTTATCTACATAGATTTAATGACAATATTTAAAATATTAAGAGAAATTAGAATAAATTATTTTTTTAGCACTAAACATGTTACTTGAGTCGTTCTTATGAATCTAATTGCTGATATATGTATATATAAATTTCATAAAGATATTAGCAAAAAATCAAAGTTTGTTTATCAAAAGTTTTAGATAAAATTATAAAATACAATATAAATAATCTAATACATCTAAATGAAGCAATTGATGAACAAGTTCAAATATTAAACAAGCTATTTGTGAATATAAAATCCAACTCGATAAAAAGTTCGAGCTCAACTCGAGTGTGAATAAAAATTAAACAAATATATAATAGAGTGGATTATATAATATTTATTGAATATGTAATTTAGTCTAAAATATTTGTAAATGTTATAAGATCTACACCATATTATTTTCAAAACGATTATACAATAGTACTACTCTATCTTACCTGCTGGTCTATTTTGCTAGAAGTACTCATGTAACATCAACACCTTCCATAAGGGTAGTGGAAATATTAATTCAGCCCACTGTTGTCGCACTAAATTGGGATTGGTGGACCCCTGGTATCCTTCCGGCTTTTGCAGATATGTTTGCCACTAAGGCTGTAAAGAGTGGACCAACAAGGTGCATATATATAGCATATGAAGTCGCCAAAAGGCCGTGGTGTTTTGTAACACAGATTACATTATTTATAACCTTATAATATCTTACGTATTTCAAAAGTGATAAATACAGCTTGTTCGTGATTCTTTTATATTAAAAAGGAGGAATAATAATATTATTAGAAGAATATTCCTTTTCATTTCCTTTTATTTTACTCGAAAACAATTTATTTTTTCTTCTTTCAATTCATTTATTTTAAAACATCTAAATATAATAGAGTCTCGATCTCCGTTTCATTTCATTACATTTTATGCACAATGCTCCCAAATGAAGTGATGATCTGAATTGACAATCTTTTTCGATTATTATGTATGTGACCATTTGAAAGTATTCGAGCCGCAGAATAGACAATTAGAATTCCAGACTGGGAAAAGTTAGAATCCCAATGTTCGTAATTTGTTTGTCTAAAGAGTTTTTTTTTTTAAATTATGAATTCTTAAAAAATCATATGAATTAACTGTTTGACGATCTTTTTCGGTGTTAAAATAAAAATATCAGTCACATGGGAAGAATTATAAATAAAAATTTTATATGTAATTATTTTTATTTATTTTTTTACGCATTTTACTGATATAATTAACTGCATATTAAAAAGAATTGACGTAATGAACCATATCAATAGAATATATAAATAATACATAAAAGATGACAGTACAAATCATTAATCGAGTTATAAATCCTATATTTTTTTAAAAGATAGACTGACTTGTAGAGCCCACTGGCTTTGAGGCAACTTGATCAAACATGTCCATCAAGTAATGTTATTTTAAGAACTGTTTTTATTCTCTGTGATCGGTTCATTATTTAGGACACCACTATATTTTGGAAGTCTGTCGGTGATCTCTATTAATTTGAATTTGAATTAAGATAGTTTACTGTAGGGCAAAGAATAATAATTTGAGAACTCTGATCACTTATGTAAAGATAATAATAATAATAAACAAACCATATTATAAACAAGCCTCGTTTTTTCATTGATGGAGAACGGAAACATACAACTTTCTTAATGGCGATCTTGAATGTGTCCCATGAAAGGGAAACAAGACCAGCTTCAAACAATGGAGATGAAACGAAGTGCAAATAAACATGATGATCTTTCCCAACTCTTCCCTTTATTCTTCACAATAACACATACTTTTAACGAATCTTCTTCCTGCAGGGTTCTAGCTTTTCTTAGTGATTCGGTACCTTGATATAACCTACATGTGTAGAATTCGCGACTTTCGTTAGGGTGTTCAGATCATAAGCAATCCAACATTTGGAGTCCTTATTGTGGAAAAAATAGCCCAGGCATTTGCAGTCCATCGAACACTTTTTGGTGCAATCCTTTTCACTCACGCTTTCTCCGGTTGTGAATTTGCTCATGAAATGATCCACGCCTCCAACCTTGTAATAGTGAAAGTCATTCACCCGACAAGATGTCAGCTTCTCGGGCTTGCAATCCTTACTCCAACCCAGCAACCCATTCGACAATGGGCAGGCAACACATTGGTTGTCCTCGCAAAGACCAAACTTCCCACAACGCTCCGGCAATTGGCATTCACTCTCGGTCGAGTCTCTATCAAACAGAGTGTATGTCACTTCCCAAGCACGATAATCCACCTTGTCATAGTAAGTATAGAACCTAAGATTGCCATCAATTCCGAGACGGATGAAAGACAGAGTGCCGTTGTATTTAGGCCTAGCCAAAATTCTGTTCCCACTGGTTGTGGAGTTGGCCACTTCGTACTTCAAGCCTAGCTCGTAAGCATAACCCTCATCGGTTTCAGGGGAAGAATATACCGTCACATATTGCAGGTAACCCTCCTGAACAAAAAACCAGTCGGAAGATGAGAAGTAGAGAATCGGCCTCGGAGAGTTACTGCTCTTATAGTACAAAGACAGTCCTTTAGTCTCCATCACCAAGCTGTAACGCCCGTCTTTGTTGTCCCTTTCTGAAGCCCGGCTTACGAGTTTGGTTGGACCCCCGACCCTGAGAGTTTGACCCACCAAGAGAGTGTCCGTTGGGTGGTCAAAACTCTGCCAAACAAATTTGCCCTTGGCGTCGTGGAGGACCATGTTTCCATTTGGCAAAAGCTTGAAGCCAACCACGCCTTTGTTGGCCGTGTTGGTCTGCCAAGCGACACGGCCATTGGCATCGGCCAATACGAGGTTGCCGTTGGTGCCGAAAGTCAGTGTGGCGTTCTCGCCAACTGGGTTGCCTCTATTGGCTTCCCAAACCCAACGGAAGAGCGACTCCGACCGAGTGGTGGCCATTCGCAATGCGAGCGTGAAGGCATTTGGGGTGGTGTTGTAGAAGGCGAGTTGGAAGGGGGAATTGAAAACGGGGAGAACACGGTAGTTTCCATCATACTCAACAACGTACGGCCCAAATTCTCCATCGTTAATATACTTGAAAGTTGCGTTTGAAGGAACGGAAGCTTGGGCAGTGAAGGAAAGGAGGGAGAAGAGAATGAAGGAAAGCAGAGGCATTTTGGTCATGGTCATTGTGCCAGGTAAGGTGGCTTTCGATGCTGTCGAAGAGCTTAGGCACGGCTGTATTTATGGTAAGATCAGGCGGGGTAATATGGTCATTAAACTCTACATACACTTTATACAAGTAAAACTTTTGAAATCGAAATCATTACTTATATTATTAACAGAAAAGAATTCCTACCAATTTCTTCTTGTTCAAAACACTTCCTAATTTATTCTCGCCAAACACTACTACAAGTTTCGAAAATAGTTTCTGAAAACCAATTTTTGATTTTGAACATAAATGTCAGATTGCCGAACACATGTCTTGCACGGTGGGCGGAAGCACCGTTAAGATATAAAATAAGTAATAAAATTTATATTTTTTTAATAATTTAAATTTATAAAATAAATGATAATTTTATATAATATCAAATCAGAAAACTTAAATTAAACTTAGACTCTACACTCTATTATGTTTAATTAAATAAAATTTACGTCTTTTATGAACTTAATTCAAAAGTGATAACTCTCACTAATATTTCTATTATTATTATTATTATTATTATTCAAAAACCCACCACTCAAACCATTCGCAAAACACTTGTCATACATTCCACATGCTACCGTACAACACACGTTGTAGATAGTTTAATATCAATCAAAAGCATGCATCGTCAGACCTATTGCACAAGTTCTTAAGCAAGTATTATTTATTTATAAATTAAGAAATATTAAAAATAATATTATTATATTAAAAATTATATAATAATTACTTAATAATGCATTATAATTTCTCTACTATATATGAAATGGTACTTATGAATTGAGTGCCCATTGGATACGAATCATGATAACGACTAGGCTTTAATTCTAACATTCCCCATGTATATATCTTTTTCAGCCCACCGGTTCGAGATGCCAACTATGATCAACGTCGTGCACTCTGGATGGAAATGGTATTTAAATTTTATTTTATGGCCTATCGGATCAGGTCGATCGTGGATGTGTTTGTGTCTAAAAAATAATATTTCCTTCAACTAATATAAACTGGTCAAATTTGCCCACAATGTTTGACTAAATCCAGATCAGGATTTGGGTCTCAAGACTCAAGTTAAAAGAGATTTTACGATTTTTTTTCCCGGTCAAACATTCCATTTATATCAAAACTTTGACAACACTTTTGTGCATGACACTAATCAAGATCAAGAAATAGTTGTCTAAGCTGTAGTAGATATGTTTTTTTTTTTTTTTTAATTACTGTACCAACAAAAGAAGTGTTGGACCCATTTCCCCTAAATTTAGAAGAGATTAAGATACGATTTCATAAAAAACCAATTAGTTAACTAGAATTTAGGAATTAATTGTAGCATTCAACTTTTAAACTGAGTTCAATGATGAGTTATGTGATACCTTATATAATAAGAATAAGGGTAGGCGTTGTATAAGATCTCACATTATTTGAAAATGAGAAGTTCTTTTTCTTTATAATGTTTTGATATAGGTCTAATTGTATTATTGACTAATCATTTTATTTTTAAATAATACTATATACAATTGTGTAATATGCAAACGTTGTGCAATCGTTTTGAAAAAAAGTAGGTTCTACGATTAAAAAGTTAAATTTTTTTTTTCATGTGAATCCCGTATTAATTCACTTTTTTCAAAGAGACTGCATTACGCTTACACAACTACGACTATAAATTTCATTTATCTTTTGAATTATAGATTATGTGATTTAGACTTTTCATTAGGACGTTACAAATTAAATACATGATATTATTCTAAAAGGAATCATTGGGTTATAAAATCATGACTTTCTTATAAGCTTGGCCATTTGTAGCAAGCCATCATAAAACGTGAGTATGAGCTTGATTCTATCTTGAACCCACAGCTTTGTGGAAGAACTTGTTTTCAATGGATGTTTTCTTGTGATTTTATTGTAAAACCAAAAACAGCAAAAGAAGTTTGTGAAACAATGGAGATGTGTTGTTGCTAAAAAATTATTACAAGTTATTAAAGTAATTAAGGAAAAATGTATTTAACCTCACAATTATTATATATACAAACTTACTGATCATTTATATATATTAATAAAAAATGATTTTAAGACGTGTAAGTCCTAAAAGCTTTTTAAAATATACTTTTTTATAAATAATCACATTATTTTTTAAATAAAATGATTAAGATTCGCTTACTTTAGCATTACTCTATGTTAATATTGCTGAAGTAATTAAAGAGTATGAGATAAAAAAGAGTATAATTAAAGAGATATTATTTATAAAATAAATAAATGATCGAATCTTTATTGGTCGAGCACTCTCGGCTACATCAATACTTGTAATGATGGCTAAAGCAGCCGACGCAGTCACTTTAGACATTCAATAGTCAAAACAGTTTAATAATAAAAGGTTTTTGTTGACAGCCTTTTACGTAAAAGCTCTGCCTGGATTAGTAAATGCACGTTGTACTGCTTCTCTCTCAAGCTTTTACATCAGGGGAAGAATCAAGATGGTACAGCAAATTAGGAATTAGGTACGTACCCATCATGACCATGGTACGCACGTGCAGGATTGCTTTTATTAATGAACTTCGATGCCATAAGCTTTAATTGCTTATTTAAGTAACTGCAGAATATCTTATATTTTGAATAAAAGAAATCGTACAATTAAAAAATTCTATAAATTAATATAATTTTATATAATATATTAAACCTATTTTATTATAAAAATAATTTTATAATTTAATATATTACGGTGAATTTATAAACTAAATTTTTATAACTTTTATAAAATTTATTTTTATGACTAATATTTGAATTAAGAGAATTCCTCAGAACGTGTCGGGCTTATCTTTCCCCAAAAGCATCTCTACAATAACCTAATACCAGGTAGGTGTTCCATTAGAAATACATGTGACCGCACCCAGGAAAAAATTTCAAGAGACACACAGATCTAATCCTCTCAGATCTCCTGGCAACGGGAAAATTTATGTGAAAATCGATCGGAGTGAGGTCAGAGAACTTGGTGAGACAGTGTACGGCACTAGGGTCCAGCTTATGGTGTCGCTTTGCTCGGTGCAAGTTGGCCTTGAACACGCTGAATTTGTAATTATGCTCTCATTTCGAACAGTCGAATAAAATATATATATATATTATAAATAATAATCTCTATATAAATAAATTGTATATAAATAAATATATATATAAAAATTATAAATAGTCTAATTTAAATTAAAAATAAAAAAATGAATTTATAGTTTAAAAAAAAAAAGAAGTAATGATCAAAATACCGGTTAAGACGAGCCAGTATATAAATCGATATAGACCAAAATATCTACTAATATAATCCATATTTGAACCGATACGAAATAAGTAGAATTCTTACACCGATTTAATAGCCGACTGAAATTAAATACATTGGCATGGAAGCCCGCCCACGGATGATTTTCATTTTTATTAATATATTTTAAATTGTTACATATTTACTGGTTGTCGGGTATGAGAGAGAGAGAGGGAAGAAAATGTGGCCGTGGACTGGTGGCAGTCTGGTCGTTGCTTTGGAGCTTTTCTAGGTGTACGAAGAAGAGATTTGAGAGGGAAAATCTGTTTGTGGCTGTCTGTGTTGAATATTTTTTTTAAAAAATATTCTTTTTCACTTTTATTTTATTATGTTGTAATTTTTTCTTGCCATTCTCTTATATTTTGCAGTTTATGAGATCTGAGAGAGAGGATGTACGAGATTTGACACTACGTATCCTTCTTCTTTAGATGAAACTTGAATGAAAGAAATGATATTTTCTTGCCGCTGCATTTTCTTCTTCTTTGAAAATTGAAGGAATGAAAGGATGAGCTCTGGATTTGGCAGGTTGAATGGTAACTATTTTCTTGTTTATTTTTTATGTGAATAAGTGTATTTAGAGTTTGATATAATTCCGGAGATGACAGCGTATAAATAGAAGGCTGTTAAACAAGGAAAAATAGACTGCTTAGAAGCAATTCTGTTGAATTAAAGGGAGTGCAGTAAAGGATAGTACAGTCAAATTAATAGAGGGCCGTACACCTTATCCAGGAACGATAACTTTGCGGACCAACTTGTAAGGAAAGGATACGGCCAAACTTATCCGTAGCTTGGCATCAATGTACATTCCCGTTAATTGTGCTTCACGTCGGGGGAAATATACAAGTGAAAATTCTACGCACTATTAAAGAGATCACAGATGATCCCTGATCAGGCTCAAATGGTAAAGATCGATGGGTAGTGGAGTTTGACCGAAAACTGGATAACGTGATAATGATTCGAGCTAGGAAGATGGTGGGAAGCAGTACTGTAATGTCACGTGTGACAAGGTCTGTTTTGGCGTCTTTGAAGATTGAGGGGACCGGGAATGGATATGATTGTTTCCATATATAGCTAGCTGTATCAACCTTATTATACGCGTCCCCAGGCGGCCAAGCCTTTTTTTATGACTGGCTGACTAGCCGTCTCCAAAGAAAAAAATAAAAGAGGAGACAGAAAAGGAAAATATCTACCATATGGATAACCACAAAACTTGTAATAATTACAAGAAAAAGAACATCCGTGTACTGGCCACTTGCCACTAGGTGCTAATTCATGTAAATGAACCTTCAAAAGCTCAGCTAAAAAAAAAAAAAAAAAACTACTTGAAGTCGTTGGTTAATTTTCAATCTTGACAGCTAGGCTGGCGTGCTAGACATTTAAATGGACCCTTGACGTAGGCTGGCATGCTTGAAAATGGAGTACTCTCTGACATTATTAGGGATCAGCTGTAAGTCTCATTGAATGCTCATGAACCTAATTGTTACGAGTTTTGCGGCATGTAACTTAAAAAGTTTGGGAGGTGATCACCAGTCCCAGACCGTATTCATGAATATTGAATATTTCAGATCTATTGGTGGATCAGCTTTAAATTGACATGGTCCTATGCAAATTAATGGTCTGATCGGTACGGACGTACCATATTGCTGCTGCACAGCTAATTGAAATAATGTCTCCTCATGCATTAATTCATATTTATGAGATCCACCTACCCTGCTAGAAAACAACTATACGTTTTCGTACGTACACTTAAATCTTTATAAATATGCATATATGCTAGCTGATCAAGTATAGTCACAAATTGACTAATAGATGGCCACTCTTTCTCCCCGCTTTCTTCTAGTTCGCCTCTTGCTCATAATTGGCTTCTTGGCCTTTGCCACTCATGGGCAAGTCCCTGCAAACCAAACCTTCAAAATCATAAACCAAGGTGAGTTTGGATGGTATATTATCGAATACGACGCAAGCTACCGTACATTTCAAACTGAGGTTTACAGCTTCTTTACCGTCCCGTTCCGGCTCTGCTTCTACAACACCACCCCGGATGCCTACATATTAGCCATTAGAGCCGGCACTCAACGCGACGAAAGCTTAATGCGGTGGGTCTGGGATGCCAACCGCTACCATCCGGTTCGCGAAAACGCCACACTCTCTTTCGGGAGGGATGGAAACATGTTGCTCGCCGACGTAGATGGACGCGTGGCGTGGCAAACCAACACCGCCAATAAGGGTGTCACTGGCTTCAAGTTACTTCCCAATGGGAACTTGGTGCTTCACGACAAGAACGGAAGATTTATATGGCAAAGCTTCGATCACCCTACTGATACTCTTCTAATCGGACAGTCTCTAAGAATCAACGGCCGGAACAAGCTCGTTAGCCGGAAATCAGACATGGACCCCTCGGACGGGCCATATAGTATTGTTCTTGACCACAATGGGCTCACCATGTTTCTAAACAACTCGGGTCAGCTTCTTACATATGGGGGTTGGACAGGCAGTGACTATGGCAGTACTGTAACCTTCGATGCAGTGCCTGAGAATGAAAACGCTACCGGTTATCAGCTAGTCCTTACTACAAACCAAGACACTAATTCTCCACCACCACCGGCTGGCCGGCGTCGCCTCCTACAAGTACGTCCTATTGGCAATGCACATGAAATCTTCCTTAATCAGCGCAATTACAATGCAACATATTCATTCTTGAGGCTTGGCTCTGATGGTAATCTCAAGGCCATGACTTACTATAACAAAGTGAGTATCTTAAGGTGGGAAGAGACCTTTGCATTCTTTTCGTCCTATTTTGTCAGAGAATGCGCGTTGCCGTCCATGTGCGGAGCCTATGGATTATGTGACAAGCGGATGTGCGTAGCGTGCCCAAGCCCGAAAGGGCTTCTAGGTTGGAGTGAGAGTTGCGCACCGCCGAAGTTGGGGCCGTGTAAGAGCAGATTAGCAAAGGCTGATTACTATAAGATTGTGGGGGTGGAGCATTTCTTGAACCCGTATTTGGACGATGGCGATGGCCCAATGAAGGTTGGGGAATGCAGGGAGAAGTGCGATAAGGACTGTAAGTGTCTAGGTTTCATTTACAAGGAAGATACTTCCAAGTGCTTACTTGCACCATTGCTTGGGACTCTTATCAAAGATGTTAATACTTCTTCTGTGGGATACATCAAGTATTCGAAGTAGAGATGGCGTTAGTACTTACTACTTATGATGTATTGAGTGCTTTGTTGCCGCTTTAATAAAATGGGCAAGGCTTTAATAAAATGGGCAAGGATTAGAGTTCATTGTTCTTGTTGCCCATGAATGTCGAGTTTAATTTCGTACACTATTATGATTGTCTCTTCAAACTATAACATACATATATATATATATATATATATATGCGATGTATCAAGTACGTCTGAACTAATATTTCGTACTTAGAAGGACGTTTCTCATCATGGCTAATAATAAGGGTTTGAAAAACTTGTTAACTTGAGTAAAAGAGAGAGAGAACATGAAATGGTTCATAGGCTCAAACACGATTATCCTATTCCGGCCCGGCCCGGTTTGGACAGTAAGAGTGATTGATTTCATCTCATTTTATTATTATAATTTTTTTAAATTTGTACATAAAATATAATAAATAATTCAATTTTTTTAATTTTAAAATGATAATAATATTAAAAAATAATATTTTAATAATATTTTATTTAACTTTTAACTTTTATATAAAATCACTTTATTTCACTGTCCAAATCTCACCCAGTGTTCAGTAAATGTTTTAGACCCCTTCGTATATACCCCTAATTTAACAAGAAACAAACACAAACGAAGCAGTAGTTAAGCTAACTGATATACCCAATTAGTAATACTAACTACAAATTCTGCATAAGTCTTTCGTAAAAATAGTGAGTCACACTAAAAAACAAATATTTTTTTAATTTTTATAATAAAATCTATTTTTTAAAAAATATATATATATAAAAGATATTTATTCGAGACATGTATAAATCATTTACCAACATTTGTCAAGAGTTCAACACTTAATATGAAAATGAACAGAGCCCCAATCCGAAGTAGTTATCGCAGCCTGGGTTCCTGAAAGTAGAATAAGCTTGGTCTTTCGAAAGTGGAATTAGAAACGGGCCTGGCCAGTTGTTTCTTAACTTTGGGCTCGATCCAATCCATGCAGTTCCTCATTGGGCCGTCTATATTCCTTTTGATAGATTAAGGATGTTATTATCGTCATAACATTTTCTAGGAGACCATCGATCAATGGATAGACCGTTTGTATTTCTCCTATTTTGCCTTTTTCTTCTTCCATTTCAGAAAAAAATTATTAATACAAAAGAAAAGAAAGACTGATTGTACTATGAGAATAATATACTAATCATATAAGATTAAAATAAAATTGTATATGGCTTTTTGTGGATACTTTCAATAAACCAATTGAGATTACTCGGTTAGTCAGTTTGGTGCTCAGTGCCCTAAAATCAATACTTTCTATTAGGTGATCATGCTGACTCAAAAAGAATTAATAGAGTGAATATTTTTTTAAAAAAAAGTGATTATGATCCGTGAACATAATTGTAGGAGTAATATTAGATACAAATTTAAAGTGCGTTACTTTTACGCATTTTTTTATATACTTTACTGATGTGATTGATCAAAATAATTATTTTATATTAAAAAAAAATGATGTAATCAATTATAATACTGAACGGCATAAAAAATTACGTAAAAGTACCTGCATATAAAATTTTTATTTTTTTAAATAATGGAATACAAACAGATAATTAATTACAAAGAACTCTAAGCAAAGAATCATACTGTAGCATGATATTATGTGAAGATAAATTAAAAAAAAAATGTTTTGAAAGTTGGAAACCATGTTAGATTGTTCCTCATTAGCAATGAGAATTGTCCCGACATGCAAATCCCAATTCATCATTTTATTGCATAAGTGGCCTTTTCGATCGATCCATCAATATAAAATACATATCTGCCCAATCTCAAATCTCTCCTGGATATATGGACGATAGAGTTGGATTGCTACCTTTCTTCCCCTGGTTAGCTCTACAGAATAAATATTTATAAATTTTCACTGCTAAAAAAAGACGTGTCATGATGTTGATACTGTTTTAATTTTTTAAATAATAATAAAATTAAAATATAGCTGTAGAGTACGTAAATATTGTTTAATTATTTAAAAAATAAATAAAATATATTATTAAAAACTTAATTTACTTTTATGCGAATTTCTTATTTCTTATTATTATTATTATTAATTTTAAATGATTATACTTGCGTGCTCTCTTACCGTTGCTAATATCATTTTTTAATATATATATATATATATATTAAAATAGGGGGTGCTAAAACCTCGTTAAATGTCATGATTTGCTCTCAATTATTGCATAGGAAGTCGTCTCCTGATGATCACAAATTTCAAGAAGCAAACAAGAAGGATATTGAGGAGATCAGATATAGCAGTAGCGTGTCGAATTGATGGCCAAGTAGACTCGAATTAAATAATTAACGTATTGATAAAAAATGAAGGTAATGCTGCTGTCACACCCGGTGCATCCATCGCATGCGTATTCTTGTGGCCGCAGCTACTCCACTACTTCACCAAGATTTTGGGTGGCCCATTAATTAATTAGGTGAAATAATAAGATTCCTATATATAATCCTATTACCTTTTCTCAAATTAGGGTAATAATCAAGTTTAACATTGCAAAATTCACTTTTTACTCATCGGATGTTTTACAGCTTTTTTATTTAAAAAATAAATAAAAATTAGGGGCAAGTTTGAAGCCCTAGGGATTTAAGCAGGAGAAATTAATTAACATTTGCTAAGTCCCATATTGGGAAGATGAAGACTAATAGCACTACTGATGAGTAAATATAAATTGTTTAATTAAGAGATTTTATAAAAATAAATCAATAAATTAACATAACTTGATATGATAAGTTAGATTGTTAAACTATTTTTTATTGTAAAATATATTTAATTATCATATTAAATTATGTCAATTTGTGAGTTTGAAATGTCTTTGTGGTGTGGTAGAATTTTTCATATATATGATCATTAATATGCATGCAATATAGAGTGTCAAGTCTCACATTAATTCTTTAATAAAAATGGAAATGTAATTTTATAGTGAATTAATGAGAGTGATAAATGTTTTAGTTATTTGCCTTTTTTTTCCTTTTTCCTGGTTTGTTTGTTTTTCCTACTGTACTAATTAATATACTATTTTTTTTTTAAAAAAATTAAATTTTATGAGTCATATTAATTTGATACACCGATGGCGGGGAAGTGGAATCATATCCTATTATGATTATCACTGCAGAGAAGACAAATAATTCGAACTGTTTAGTATACTGACAAATCTAATCATAGACTATAAAACACAGATTAATGTAAGTGATCATGTCTTTGGTCTTAATTAATTAGATTCTTTTACTCGTGTTGAAGATCTTGTGCACCGCACTCGTGAAGCTCATTACTTGTAATGAATTCATCTCGTGACTGACCAACATGACCAGGAACATAACTACTTAGCTTATATAGGAATTAATTAAAAGAGTAATGATATATGCACAACTTTTTTTAAATTATTTATGTAATTATATTTTAAATTTAGCTTTGGGTTCTTAAGTACATAAAATTCTACATGATGTAATTTGTTTCCATTCCTTTAGCTCTGGGAGCATAGCACAAAGACATATCAATATATACATATTAATATTGTATAGTGTGAAAAAAAATGCATATAGACGGACCAAAATTACGTGACATCCACGTCAGTTGTTTGTTGGTTTCAACCCAACGGCTAAAAGATTAAAAATAAAAAAAAGAACTTGGAGTTTTTCTGATCTCCTTTATCTACAGACTACAACCTAGCTACCATGACGAGCAAAGCAGCACTAGGGTTAGGGATTTATATTAAATAAATTATATTTATAATTATAAACAGCGTAAACGTCGCATATTTTTTTAAAAAATATATAAATAAATATTAGATTCAAATAAAAAAATAAATTTTTAATAATAAACTTTATTATCTTTTAAAACGAGTACAATGCTTATATATTTTATAACTTTATATAATATTCCTCTTAAACTAAAAAATTAAGGTAGTATTACTCATTCGATTGAGACTTGACTACATCATGTCTATATACGTAGTAAATGGAATGAAAAAAAGACTACTCTAAAAATGTAACACAATTTAAAATTAACGTTCTAACTATATCTCTTAATTTATACCATTAATTTTACCATCTTGATATGTCAATTATCAAATGTATGTCAGATTATCAATTTCGTTTGTTTAGAGAGTCATGTTACTGTGCTCTTAATTTTATATTTATATATATACATATATAATTACAAAAAAAAAATTGACTTTTTGCCTGCCAACTGATCTTACTAACCTACTCAGCTGGCTAGGCTACCTTTCAAATGTGTAGCGGGGTAAAGAAAGCACAGTTAATTTAATAAAATAATGTTATATACAGTCATAAAGTGTATAAATGCCGCACAATCGTTTTAAAAAAAATTAGAATTCGTGATTAAAAAGTTAAATTTTTTTTTTCATATGCATTCCGTATTAATTCATTTTTTCAAAAAGATTGCACGACACTTACACAATCACTACTGCAAATATCATTTCTCAATTCAATATTCTCTCATACATGGTCCTCCCACGTCATCCTATAAAATCAAGAATTTCGGTTTCCCTAAAGCTAAGGCAGCTGATTATTATATATAAGAATAATGTTATATATAATCTTCAAATGAAAATTGTAATACAGATTTTAAGTAATTTTATATTTAAAATTTTTTAAAATTACAAAAATATCTCTCATAAAATAATATTTATTATCATTTAATAAAGAGCCTACACATACAGTCCCCAAGTAGAGATGGTAAATAGAATTTCTATATATATATATATATATATGTTATTACCTATATATGATGATGATCTTAATTAATTCCTAGTCTGCGTTTCCCAGCTTCATCATTGGAATTATATATAATATATGCCTGTAGTCACCACCAATTATTGGAACAAATCGGTGTTAATTAGCACATATTTAATTAATCTAATTAAACAATGGGCTTGGTAAACTCTAGGCTTCCCCATCCCAAGGGGTTCTCCTTGATTGATAAATGCAATTCCTCACGCTTTTTTGTTGAGATCCTAATCCCGGCCCCTAGCTGCTGACTCGATTCCTAGATATCCATCCACACTATGTACAATAACATTCATTATCAAATGATTAGAAAATCGTATTTAAAGAGTTCTTATTTATTATATTGTCAAGTTAATGTATAGAATATATCATCCATATCACTTAAATGATAAAATTATTTAATCTGTAAGATTCAAATGGCATCTATATTACATAAATAAAATTTTTAAAATGAGAGATGATATATAAATGAAAAAAAATTATTTACTAGCCCGTTTATTATATAAAGGAGAAGTGTTGGTCCGTTGGATCTAAAAAAATTAAAATTAAAAATTAAATCGAACAACTAAAAAAAAAAAAAAAAAAAAAGAGTACTAGCTAGCTTAACGTCCACGCAACTTAATTTCTCATTTCTTTTTTCATGTTAAATCATTTGTTCATATTTTCTTGTAGTTCATGATCTAACTTGTAGGTTCTTAACTTGATCTTACAAAGCAATTTCGTTATTAATGGTAAAGAGGGTTTCCATGAATTGTTGGTGGTCTAATCAAATCCATTTAGATGATTGAAGCTTTTCAACAACAAAAATTAATGCTCGTACGTACCCACAACCATATAAAATAATTAATTTCCACATGAAATTAAAATTGAAAGATCTAAGAAGATCTATTTAAAGGCAGCTTTGAGCGTGATTCTGTCACAATCCAACAGCTGTACGCGGACTTGTATAGTATAATATTGGAGGACAGTTTTTTCCTCTCTTTTTTGTTGTATCTAGTGAGCCTGCAGCACTAATATTTATAATATGAGAATGCTATTTCTTATCTTAATTTTTATTATTTTATAATATTATATTAGATAATTAAAAATTATTTATTATATTTTTTCTTATAGTACATATATATATCAAAAATTCTATATGCAATCACTTTTACCTATTTTTTTATATAATCTATTAATACGATAGATTGCATTATTTTTTAAATATAAAATAAATATTTTGTTTAATTATATTAATAAAATATATAAAAAAATACATAAAAATAATTATATATAACAAAACTCAAACATATATACGATGATGATCAGTATTTAAATGCGTCTAATTTTGAAACACAAGGCCACCTGTTTTATTCCCATGATAAAAAAGAAAACACGAGTCTTGCTGATCTGAAAGAACGCGTATGTTTGAGATTAGACCCCGTGTAAAGCAAGCGATTTTGAAGTACTTAAAAGAGGATTGCTCATATCGAATATATATATATGTGACGTTGTACGGCCGTCGTGATCAAGAAGATGCCGTGGTTCTAAATCCTACAGTGATCATGAGGTAAATCAACAGATAAAAATGGTTAATTTTCACAGGCGTACACTGTTTTGTTCACCCCATTTCCCTACCTATCCCAACTTCATTTATTTTTATAGATACGTTGTAGAGATTAAAGTTTAAAATTGAATAAAATATTATAAAAATTTATTTTTTGAATATTATTTTTATTTGAATATTTAAAAAAGTTAAATTATTTATTTTATTTTATATAAAAATTTTAAAAAATTGTAACGATTAGATTATATAAGATAAGATAAGTTAAGAAAAATTGTAAAAACAAACCTAAAAGAAAGAAGGGTTTCTTCCTTGGATTCCAAGGACTTTGTAGTTTGGGTTTCCCTTATATATATATATATATATATATATATGAATGAAGGTTGTTGGAAAAAAAATAAAAACGTAAAAGAAAGAAGGCAATTCCTCGTGTCCAACAAGTACTTAAGTTTTTAAAATAAGTGATTATTTCATATAATATCATAATAGTGGTCCATAATTTAAACTATGACTATACATATCACTTATTTGATTAAATATTTCACTTGTTAAGTTAACTTATTAAAGGAGGATTTGACCTATACATGAACGGAATATTAAGATCACAACCACAAATATTAAAGTTTTCATTTTTTCATCATTTTAAACTTTTGAAATAAATGACGATTTCGCATACAACTTTTTACTTATATAATCTTCTCTGTAGTAGGAAATTCGGTTAATTTGTTTTCCAGTCTAAAAGCAGAGAAATCCGTACGTAAAATTGATGTTATGACCCATTTTTTCTTACTTTTCTGGCCAGATGAAGACTTTTCCTACCAATGATCTCTAGCGGCTAATTTTTAAGGAGACGGCCGGGATAGCTATCATGTGGGCAAAATTGACACATATGTTTAGTATGGGCAACTTATGCGCATGAAAATAAAATACGAGGAACTAGAAGATCGATGACCATCGAGCTGCTCAAATAAAATTCCATTACAGTGAAAGTGGTGAAATGGAGACATTTTTGGCCTCACGTGAAAGATTAATTAACCATATTAAACATACGTGGTGCGATGCGTATGAGAGTACCTTGTATGTAGCCCAAAATAATAAAATCAGAACTTTTCCGACCTGGAGATCTAGAAAAAAACAAAAAACATATAAATCTTGTGAAAAATATTTTTGGGTAATTAATACGTGCAACTTAACTTTGATCTATGTGGATGATGGCACAGATGGAAGTACCATACCTATATAGTCAATTAAAGGCCACGTACATATCTAAACCCCATTAAAAAAAAAAAAAAAAGATAGTATCTTAATTTTACTGATAGTCTTTATTTATAATAGAGAAAAACCGTGATTACAACAAGATGCACGCTTGAAATTACAAATAATAAATAAATCCAAACCCAAATTATTAAAAAAATAAACAAAACCTAAAACAAAACATCGAACCAACGCACATAAAATATGCGCATGCATATGGATATATATATATATGAATAAGATCGATCACAAGGTCCTAGCCTGCAGAAAGCTGCACATATAATTATCTCAAAAAATGCAAAGAAATTAGGAATATTAAATTAAATATTATAGTTTATGTAATAGATTAGCGGATAATTAGAAAAGTTTTGCTGGTTTAGATTTAGATATGAGATGAGATGCGATAATTTTAGATGAAATATGAAAATTAAATAAAATATTACTATAATATTATTTTTTAATTTGAAAAAAATTGAATTGTTTATTAAATTTTATTAAAAATTTTAAAAAAATTATAATGATAAAATGAGATAAGATAAGATGTTTTCTAAATCCAAATGATATTTTAATTTAGCAATACAAATATATGTGAAAAAGGTCGTAGTACTGACGTTGTGATTGTAACATCGTACGTTGAAGTAAACTTAATTTGTATATAATAAATATGCCTTACATCCCATGCTAATAATCATGATCGCAACACTAATTACGACAGTGGAAGAACAGGTAAAGCAATTCCCCCCAATTCAATCATCATTTACCACTCTACCAGATTTAACCCTTCTGTTAATTATCTGTCGTTTGATGCACTTTATATATATATATATATATATATATATGAAAAATGCTGTTGTGCTGCCTGGCCGGTACCGCTCCCTCTTCGAGAATTTTTATTTTATTTAATAATTAAAAAAAAATTTTAAATGTATTAATATATTTTTAAAATTTTTAAAATTATTTAAATCTATTAAAAAATTTAAAAAGAAAAAAAATTTATAACTAGGCGGCTATTCTCAGCAGTAACCGCCCAGTTGTAAAATAGCCCTGCCCTATATATATATATTGCTATTCTTTCTCTGGTATGCGGCTACTGCTGAGAATTTTTATTTATTTATTTATTATTATTATTCATTTAATGATTAAGTAATTATTTTTAATAATATTGTGAATTTTAAAAAAATACATATAATAAAAATAAAAATAAAAATTTCACAAAATCGACTAACTGGTGCTCCCAACTGTGGCAGTAAGGAGCATTTTTGTTTGCTTTTCTAGAAACACGCCAACCGTACGTACCTTCACTTCTTCAATGCTCTTCAAAGTCTTCCTAAAAATTGCAAGGTATAATTAGTAGCTCATGAGGTCGCATCGTATAGAAATATTGGTGGTTCGGCCATTGTCATGGGTACTGATATGGTATATATAATAGCTAGCTTTTGAAGGATACGTATGAAAGATAGTCCAAAACATTTTAAGTACTTTGGGAACAGATTGCGAGTGTACGTATCTGAAATCCTATGGAATGTATGCAATGTTTTGATGAAAACTCCAAAAGCTAGGAAGGGTATAGGAAACCAGCAACAACAAAAACGCTATACATCGATCACTAGTACCTGTGGTACTTTTCCATAGGAGGATTTAGTATTATCACAAAGCACTACTAGCAGTGAGATGGTGCTAGTCATGATGGTGGTGGCTTTGACACATGCATTGAGATAATTTTGTTATAGATAAGGTACAAGTCCTCGACGGACTATGATAGCCAGGCCAAGGGTGGTAATATGCGCACAAGTTTGTACATTTAGGAGTAATGCACAAGGGTGCTGGCCGGTTACCCATACCCAACCTAGCTACTGGTGTCTCGACTCTTGATTACCGTCTCTCTTTTTTGACTCTATCTTGTTCTCTCTTCTTCGTCTCTTGTCTTATCATCGTCATTTGCTAATCGTTGTACTTTTCACCATCTCCTCTATGATTCTCTGTCTTATTCTTTATTCTTCATCTCACCATCATCATCATCTATGGCCCATTGAGGCTCAGGGTTAGTCAGATAGCCATGGGTCAACTCTTCTGGTCGTTTGGCCAGTCAGAGCCACTTGGCCTCACTATATGAGGCCAAGTGGCAATCGAACACAAAAATAAAACCCTTGCCCAAGAGCCGGCTGCCCACCCACAGAGGACAAGTAGCAGCCCTAGTATGTGTATGTGTTTAGCATTTGATCTAGCTAACTACCCAAGGGAGCACACTAAAAAATTGTTTGGAGTTTCTCAACTGTTATGGTATTGCTGTTATATAAATACAGGGATTTAGATATTCAGAGTCGAAATCAAATTGCTCAACATATATAAGATCAGTTTATGATCGAGTTTTGAATGCTTGCAGTTTTGTAACATTGTTATATTTATATATATATATATGTTACTACTTTCATTGGAGCCTATAATTAGTTGAGGCTAGCTATCCGCTTGAAATCAGGCATTGCCTGCCTAAAACTAGTCCTAGTTAATTATAGCTAGAAGAAGCATACTGGTCATCATCTAGATCTAGACGTTTTGAGAAATTAAATTCAATGCTTTGAAGTGATAGCTACTGAGGTAAAGGGCGAAGTAGGTTTATATATATATAGGGTCTTCTTTTTAATTTGATGTATCGAGTTAATTAATTAATACTGAACTTTAGACTTTACATAATATTATTAATTAATGGACTTGTGTCTTGTGCCTATGCACACTGGACATAGATAAGCTATAGCTAAGGTACTAGTGATATTGTATCTAATTAATTAACAAGAAAAGTACTGTTTGATCACGTCTGTGACTCTGTGCTTCTATTCACGCGGAGCCTTCAATAATATTGGATGAGTACTGTGTGCATGAATCGTCTTATTTTTTCTATTCATCATCATCAGATCATAGTATATATAATAGTAGATCACTGTTCACGAGAGTACATAAGCTGGAAGAAGATCGATCGAAGAATAAACTGGATCCATCACACAGCTTGTGACTATTTCAAGTCATTCTTCAAGATTTTCCAATATTTTCCCATCATATATATTAATTGCTTTTAAATTAAAATGAAAACCGATTTCTTAAGCTAATCAGAACCTTTCAGGCCGCCCCCTACCGTCTTCCTTCTGCATTATAAGTTACATGCATGATCCATATAATTGAATTTTTCTATTCATTATTCATATACTAAACATTTGATAAAAGTAAAAAATAAAAAAAATAAAAAAAGTGCACGTGTGGTGTGTACATGCAGCGTGTGGAATGATGAATAAAATTTTTCTATTTATTATATATTGTTATTCATTTTCTGGGCGCGCTAGCTCCCAATTTCTGATCGATAGAATTGTAGGTGGGAAAGGAATCAATCCCGTCCATTTTTTGCTTCCCAAAATGGTAAATCCCAGATAATGATCAGCCCACCCTAAACAAAGGTAAATTAATTAGACAGCTGGTTAGCAAGTCACAACTCGCCGGCCATTTGCTTTAAACCATAGTATTAATTACGCTAATGTACTAGAAAATGATTGGTTGAAAATGGAAGCGTAATAATAAATATAAGAAAAAAAAGAAGTATATACTTGAGGCAAATAGTACGATTAATAAAGCAAGAAAATAATGTGAGAAGGAAGAAAAGAGGAGCTAAAGCACTTTAGGACCCATACCATGTCTCCTCAGTAGCCCCATGATGTGATCTACAATTTTTTTCACCCACTAATATTTTGTTCTCTTCTTCCTTATATTTCTTCCCTTTCTTGCGATCAATTGGAGACTGTTTAGAAACTATTTTGCAGGCTAGCTTGATGTCAAGCAGCAAAGGAAAAGATGTAGCAGAAGGATCAAGATCTTCTGCTGGTGGTGGTAGTAGTACTGGAACTGGTGGTGGTAGTGGTGGTGGTGATCAACAGCATCAGCCACCTCAACTGAGCCGCTATGAATCACAAAAGAGGCGGGACTGGAACACCTTTGGTCAGTACTTGAGGAACCAAAGACCCCCAGTGGCACTTTCACAGTGCAACTCCAATCATGTGCTTGAGTTCCTGCAGTATCTGGATCAGTTTGGAAAGACAAAGGTTCATTTACAAGGTTGTGTCTTCTTTGGACAACCTGAGCCCCCTGGCCCTTGCATTTGCCCACTTAGACAAGCATGGGGCAGCCTAGATGCCCTCATCGGCCGACTTAGAGCTGCTTATGAAGAAAACGGTGGCTTGCCTGAGACAAACCCTTTTGCTAGCGGTGCTATCCGGGTTTATTTGCGCGATGTGAGGGATTCTCAAGCCAAGGCTCGAGGTATCCCCTATAAGAAGAAAAAGAAGAAGAGAAATCCAATGAAGGCCAGCGACGATAACTCCAACTTTCCTATGCAGTAATTTTGGTTTCCTTGCCTATCCTAAGAAGTGGTAATCAAATTTTTCCTCTTGCTTAAAATTATATACATATATATATATATATGAAACTTTGATTCGAATCTAGATCTAAAAATAGTACAAAACTCTAACATGATGATGCAGGACATAATCCAACAACTGAAGAGTTTACAGATTATAATAAGTCTTGAATTACTTGATTTAAGTAGTTTAATTTATTAAATTCTCCAGTTCGAGATCGTAAGTAAAGAAGAATTCAGGAAACACGAAGGAGACAGCTCCTTGGCTAGCTAGAGTGTATCACAGTATTGATCTTAAGATTTAGAGCATCTCTTTCCTTTGTAATAAACCCTAGGCCAAAGGCTTTAAAACCTAGTTTTCCGCGGTTCCTACTTTGGTCCAAATAGCAATATCATTATACCAGCATCAAGTAACTTTACCTCAACATCGGTGACAATATGGGAAGTCGATCTCTCTCTTAATTCCCGCCCGCCCCCCCCCCCC